>QLNU02014802.1:36984882-36999813 GCA_006491805.2 Dysdera silvatica
AAAAATGGCGTTGTTGAGAACAGGGTTTCCGCCATTGAAATTTTATTTCATTTAATTCTACTGTCGTCTATTTAATTATACATGGCATGGGCGCCCATATGAAGGCAGAGGGAGGTCTCCAGCCCCCCTTAGCCGTTCAAAAATTTGATTTGCAAGGTTCTGCTATGCATTTACTTTCAAAAGTTTTACAAGCACATTTTAAAATAAGGTACTTTTTAGCTCATTACTAATTGTCAAGCAGTATCAATTATTTTTGTAGCATTTTAGTATCTTGTACATTCACTAAAATTTTTGACAGTCTTGAGAAGAAAGTAATAATATTTCTCAGTGATGGGGCCCTGGCCCCTTATGTGGGTGCGCCAGTGCATGTTTGAACTAATATGATTTTTAATTAACTTTAATTTAATAAAAGAACTTTCTCTACTTATATACGTAAAATAAGCGAATAATATTAAGTATTGCATCTTTCGCTTTTTGTGTTGTGGTAGTTTTTAACGGGGAATCTCTCAAGCTCGAGGGCCCCCTGGTGGCCGCCAGTCGCTTAATCGACCATTGGTGTGTGTTTAAAGCATTATTTACTATTTTCCTTTTTTGCAGCTCATAACCTGTTGGTGTTAATTCTTATAGATTATCCGAAGGTAAATTAAGACTCGGCATGGCAACTGGTTTTTAAGAGTTTTTTCTTTGGTAAATCGAGCAAATGAAACTCCCCCTGGCTGTGGACATGCTTTCTTATAATATATGATGGCAACGATGTCTCAAGAAAGTATTTTTTAATGATCATTTACAAAAAGATTAGGTTTTTCTTTAAAAACAGCTATTTCGATTCATCGTGTTTTGTACTGTTTGTTTATTGGACTTTTCCATTGCTTCTGGTGAAAAATCACATATTCTTTTGCGTTTTAAGTCTGAGAGGCATAAGAGGATTACTAAATGCATTTCTAAAAATAAAAGTGTAAAATTTTTCATGTGTGGGGATTTGACAAATAAAGCAGCAACCTCGGCAGCTGCAGAAAGCACATTCGCTTGTCACAATCTGCAACATAGTAACAGCTTTTGCCTTATGGATTGTACCTGCAAAATCATGAAAAAAAATTATAATTTTTCGTTTGTATGAAGACGTACAAAAATGGAAGCCATTGTTGAAAATGTTTTAGTAAAATTTGTAGCTGAAGAACTAAAAAATGATCTTGTTGCAGTGTTCTTCATTTCATTATACTGTGATGCCTCGAATCGTTGAAAATCTTAAGTTACTCCCTAGCTTAGTAAAGTATTTTAATTCAAAGAAAGGTATCTGTGTCCAACTTTCAGGAGTAGAAACTCAACATGGGGAAACTTATGAAATAATTACAAACTATGTTTTTCAGATCATAAAGGTTTATAAACTTTTAAAAAATTTCTCGGATTTTATGCTGATAGCACTAATACCAATTTTGGTGGTGCTTTGCGAAAGGGTACTAATAATAATATGTTTTCAAAATTGCAAGCAGAACTTAATCTGAACATTGTAGAAATTGGTTGTGGTGTTCACCTACTTAATGCTACTATAAAAACATCAGCAGATAATCTTCCACTTGATATAGAATCTGTTTTAATAAAAATGTATTCCCACTTTCGCATATCCACAGTGCGTGTAGAAACCTTAAAGAATTTTTGAAATTTTGTCAATACTGGATATCACCAGGTTTCAGGCTATTGTAAAACTAGATGGTTTGAACTTGTTCCAGCTGTGGCACAGGTGATTGAAATGTGTTGTCCCTTGAGTAATGATTTCTTATCACTCGATAAGTGCCCTACTTTAATTAAAACGTTCTTTGACGATGCATTTTCAGAAGCATGGCTATGTTTCATCCACAAGCAAACATCTCTGTTCCATAATGCAGAGACAGTAGTAGAGGGGGAAAATGCTACTGTGATTGACGTAACTAATCTTTTAATGAAGACTCTGCAGATAACGAAGGGAAAATTAGACAAGTTTATTCTTGCTGAAATTAACAAAACGTTACTTCATCCAACTAAAAGAAATGACATTTTAGAGCATATATTTTCTTTCTATGATATATGCTTACATTATTTGGAAAAAAGGATGAAACTTTTTGAGATTTTCACTAGATTCTCATGTTTAAATTTAAAACATGTACCAAGGTGGGAAGATATATCTTACATGTAGCATGTTAAACATAAGAAAAGGGGAAAATAAGGACCAAATGATACAAAACACGGACCACTATGGACTCGAGACCAAAATACGGACTTTTACGTAAAATACGGACCATCTGGGAGCCCTGTATGTAATATATTACGTAGTTATACATTGTGAACAGCTGTTGAGTTGTACACATTGAGTTTATAAAAATATTTATGTATAAAAGTATTAATATTTATATATAAATAGTATTAGTATATAATAAATATTTCGATTTTAACAGGTGGGTCAGAAATGGAAGAAAGCAAAACTTGTTACCAGGAGTAAGAAAATTACTTGTAAAGAAATTTCATGCAAAATTTCACGTGTCATCAGTTTTTCGAAAAAAAAAATTCGGTTTAAGCAACTCACTAAAAATCTAATACTGAAATATTTCCGAAAAAAATCCTCAGTTCCTTACACAATTTTTTTTGTTTTGTTTTAGGGCTTGGGTCTCAAAGCCTCGAAATTTTTACGGCCAGGGGCCCCCCAATAGGTTTAATCCGCCTCTGCATGCTGTGCCAGAGTCCACAGTTTTCCAAGGAATCCGAACCGCTTAAGGCCCAGGGAATCAACCTTCTGACTATAGTGAACAATTAGTCGTCAAGTTTTTTTTTTGGCAGTTGGGAGTCGAACCTGGGAAAGCCGGACTATAGGCGAACGCGTTGCTACTACACCACCACAGGGCCAATTTCCTGTATGAAAGAAATGTATTGACATTAATGCGTCCCCTATTGAAAATGGGCAAGGTTCTACGAGGAGTTCTTTTTGTAGGCAGATAGTAGAAAGTTGACATATGCATTATCAATCGTCCTACCAGCTTAGCATATCAGAGGTACTTTAATTATTTTTTTATGGTGAAAAGAGAGCGAATGTCATCTTAAGCTGGGATTGACAAAATGCTAAGCTGGACTTTTTACCTCAAAGGTGAATATATCCCACATGCAGCCTTAATTGCCTAGCGTTTGGAGTTTCATAAAGACACTAAAGTATCTTAAATACTTTTTTTTTTTACTTTCCGATTTAATGTTTTTTGGAGAATTGGTGTGCGTCACTGTATAAGGTACGCACCGCCGCACGTCTTAAACTTAGTTTTTTACTGTTTGAGAAAGAACTGCGATTTTTGACTAAAATCCCTCTCTCGCCTCTGATTTGCAAGCATTTCACAAGATGTCACACAAGTGGCTTGGTTAGGATTTGGTATCGCTGCGCCCTTTATGAAAAGTGGCCACGAATGTGCGACGTTGAATACAAATAGCTTCCAAAATTTATGTCGTGTCTTTATGAGGGGGTGCTAACGCAAACATAACTAAACCACATTCGAACCACAATATAACACAGCTGTCAACTTTCTGAAAACCTGCCATTGAGTCTGGTCTCAGTTGCATGTTCGAGAGCTTCAAAATCCAGAAAGTATCTTGAAGCGAGGACAAATCGTCCAACATTTTAATTCTATTGCTCTTACTTTGAATATAATAATTCATTCGAAGAAAACAAATCTTCAATGTTACTGAATATAGACAGGTTGAAAATGTATTCAATATCATTGAAGTACTTTTTGAAAGACTTTAGAAAGACGTACTCACTGGTTTATGCTAACTGAAATAAAAGGCGTAATTTCTACGATTAATATTTTCTAATGTCGACCAAATACTCCATCAATTACAGTCCCACCATGCTTTGTGTTAATTTTCAAGCCTGTATCGAATCTAAATTTAACATTTTATTAAAGCTTTAAATGTCTAGGATAAATCATTAATATGTCAACAAGCAAATTAATTTGATCACAGCGTTAGAGAAACTAGTATGCCGTTTCGGCGGAGCGATATATATGAACACGTTGATGGTAAACGGAAGAAGGGTCTATTATTTTAGAATTCAGAGCACAAAAATACACACTGTTGCCAAATATAGAAAGTGAAACTATAATTATACAAAATATTTGTTGCCAGATGCGGAAAGTGACATTATGTACCTTTGGAAAACGTCAAATAAAAGGAAACATTTTGGCATGTTGCCAGTTTTAGAAATTATATTTATTAAGTTCGCGTTATTTTTCATCCCATTTAGCAACAATACAGGTAGCTATTAATAAAACGAATACGTAGTATTTCAATTGCTGAATCCGACTGCCTTCCGCCAACTGCCAAGACCTCTGCCCTTATTAAAACTTGTCGCAAAATCTAGCGAAAATAAATAATATATTTTTTTAATTAACCTTAGCTAGAACAGTTTCAACGTTTAATAAAAATGTGAATTTTCAGATTTCAATATAGCAAATTTTGGAAAATTAAAAAGAAGTGCATCAAATTTAAAGAGAGAGAGAGAGAGAACAGGGAGAGTTAGATAGATAGATAGAGATACGAAAAGAGAGAAATTAAAGCAGAAAGTATGTAACAGTGAAAAAGGTCCTTGATGTCGGGGACATGTTTTAAGAAGAGAAGAGAACCTTTTACTACAAAAAGTAAAAAAATTAGAACAAACAAATAAGAGAGCAATAAAAAGACCAAAGATAACAATAAGAGCCAAGGTCTTTAAGCATATTATTAGCCTTGGTTGGGTGGTCCCAGACAGGAAATAACGGAAGCGTCGATGACATGTCCTTGACCCCCCCACAATGGGGAAATTGCGAAGAAGGGGAGGAAATATATCAAAATACATGCCAAATAATTTTATAAGAAAAAGACCGAAGGTAGCAAGAGCTGATAAAAAAACTAAACGGGCAAACGATATTTTTCTGTTACTACTACTACGTAGTTCTGGTTTATACCAGGGGCGGACTGGGCCGCCGGTCAACCGGCCTCCGGGCTGGTGCGCCCTGATGAGTGATAGGACTTGAGCCCTCTGACTATAGGACTCGCGCCCTCCGATAATCCAAGGTATGCGCCCTTTGAGAGAACCCAATCCACCCCTGGCTTCGACTATGAGGGTCAATGATCGAATTTCGGGTAAAACTGTAGGTCCCAACTCTTCGTAATTCCCAGATTGGGGTCATAGCGCTTGTGAAGTAAAGTTAATTTGCTTGAGCGTGAAAAGTATAAGCAGTTGGTCACGTGTTCGTTTACCGTGCACATATCTTGGTTGAATTCAAACGGTAGCAATCGTTTGCCATTTTTGACTGTTATATGGTCCGGGGTTTAATTCTTTAAGCCCAGGACTCTCGGAAAATTGCAAGTCCCGATGTAGTATGACTTTAACCATCCTTGAACCATAAACACCCACGATCTTTTCATAAGTTAGCACCAAAAAAAAATAAAATAAAAAATAAATCAGGAGTTTTTAATCTTTTTAATGCCCCTTTTCTGACTTCCTGTTACTGCTGTCTTTTATTTTTTAAACACACATATAAAGATTTCTGATTATTCAGTGATTTAGAATGGCTTATTTATAAACTCTTATAAAAAAATCTTTAGTTTATTAATGAAATTCAGACTTTTAGATTTCTTTAGACTTACTAATGAAATCTTTAATTTATAAATGAAATTTAGATTCTTATATTTTTTTAGACTCACTACTGACATCCTTAGTTTTGTTCAGAATATCTTGATTTCTTAATTAATCTGTGTGATGGCGTGGAAATAACAGCCTTGTCCGTAGCACGTAAACGCCGGGTTGGAATTCAGCTGGGGTCGAGTTCTCGCATCTTTCTGCCAATCCGTACACCGAGGTTTGATCTCTTAGGCGACGGACTTTCAGATCCTTTGGAAAACTTCAGGGACCTATGACGACGTAGAGACAATGCTTGTCGTAAACCCGGGTTCGATTCCAAAAGTGTTGTAGAAAGCAGTAGCGTGCACAGGAAATTCATAAAGGAAGTTGCAGGGCTATAACTCTTTATATTTGACATAAAGAAATTTTGGCTCACCCCCCGCCTATTATTTTTTTTTAACGCACGCAGATATACATTTATTTAATCCGCCGTGTCGAACAGTTTCTGTTAGACACGGCGAACAGTTTCTGTGACAGGATATACCCAGTTTTGCAATTTCTGACCGTGGTCCACGGTGCCAGCACATGCAAGAAATAAAATCCTCAATTTGAAGCTAGGAAGTGCTAAATTTCAATTCAAAAGAAAAAAAAAATCACAATTTTTTAGAAAAATTTGCAAAAATTTTTAAACGTGGGAAACAATCGCCTGAAATTTGGATCCCCTAAAAATCGGGGCTCAGGGCCCATTGCGGTAATTGGGGACGGACCCTATCAAGGTCGAGTTCTTTGGCCAACAGGGGTTTGGATTTCCAGTTAAACTGTAGATTCAAGCGCAGCTTCAAAGTATCTGTTTTTGCGCCATAAAGCGCAAACAAAACTGTAGGATTTGGCGCCTCAGGACCCTAACTCTCCTTGCGCCTTAAAAAAAACCCACAATGTAAACGACTTCTTAATTGCCTATATTGAGGTTGTTTTTTTTCCTTAGTCCATTTAGTTGCTTGGATTGGTATTGTTATCCCATTTAGTTGCTTACTTGGGTATTATCATTTTGTTCGATTGTTTAGATTGGTATCTTTATTCGATGCAGCTGCTTAGACTGGTATCTTTGTTCGATGCAGTTGCTTAGATTGGTATTTTTTTATCTTATTTAGCTGCGTAGAACTGTCGATTTAAAAAATTGTATTAATTGAGCTTTGTATATATGTATTTTCTTTTCTTTTTTTTTTGTTTTTAGAATTTTTCTGTAAACTTCCAGATAACTCGCAGTTGTGGTTTACTACGTCTGAAAGGGCTAACTATAGTCTGTTTGCGAAAATTGGTGGGTAGTACCATTAGGATTCAAGAGAGCTGAGGCTTGTTCCATTGCAGTAGAGGGAAGGGCATCTTTCCTAACTGGTTTTTGCGCGCCAAAAACAGGGAAGGGGATTTTTTCCTAACTGGTTTTTGACGCACGAAAAACCAGTTAGGAAAGACGCCCTTCCCTCTACCGCAATGGAACAAGACTTAGTTCCCTTGCATCCTAACGGCACTATCCGCCAATTTTCCGCGAACGGACTATACATCTTCATGCAATGCAGCGTGATGCGTCAATCTAACGAGTTTATCTTCTATTTAGAAAATTCGGGTTTTAATTCCAGTACTATGCAGTGTTTTACCTTTTTTTCCTGCCGGTTTGTGTTCTGAGGTTTAATTTCGTCTGCGACAATTGAACTTTCCTTTCGAAAACCGGCTTTTGGCAGCGCTACGATTGTACTTTATGGCACAAAGACGGTTAATAAGCTGTCCTTGCCTCCCCCGGTTTTGTGGGGCAAGGACGGATAATAAGATGTCCTTGCCTTCACAAAATCGGTCGTAGATTTGTATTAAATAACTTTTATTTCGAATTTTGTCAAATAATTTATTATTTCGTTTCCTTTGATTTGTAATTCCCATTCTATTTTTAAAACTATTGAGGCTATACTATATAACACGATAACTACAATAAATACAAAAGCCAAAATAAATACAGTCGAATTCGGTTAATACGAAAAGGTAAGAATATGCAAAATTTCTCATATTAGCCGTTCGTTACTCGTAAAATCCGTGAAAGGAATAAAAATTTTAAACTACACACGCGTAATAAAATAATTGCCAGAATTAAACTGGATAATTTTCTTAGTGCAAGATTTACTTTATATCATTTAATAAACATAGAATTTTCAACCTTACCTATATGGGGTCTATTTTTATTACACTGTAAATAAATACACATATGGTCTCATTTCGCTTAATTTCACCTCAATAGTTATTGAAAAAATCAGTAAGTTTTGATTGTTTGCGTCGTATATCCACTTGTGCATGTCGTATATCTCGACGTTTTCTTTTCCACCGTTTTTGTCGGGAAAAAGAAGAAGAAGAAGAAGAAAGACATGGAAAAGGGAAAAATCGCATTAAAGTTGGACAGATATTTTTCTCGTATTTGTCGAGATTCTGCTTTTGTGTTCGTAAAAAGCGTGAAATTCTTAATATAGTTAAATAGTGAACTAAACTTAACCTGCAGATTGCTCGTTTTAGCCGTGCTCGTATTAAGTTCGACTATATAACTATAATAACTACGATAAATACAAAAGCGAAAATAAACATGATAACTATAGTAATATATAAACATATCTTACACGTTTTATAAACTTTACTTTTTCTTCCTTACGCAAGCTGAAAATTTGCCACAAAAAACTTTTATGAATTTATATATATATATATTTTATACAGAGTGTCCCAAAAATATTGAATGCAGCTGTAACTCCTTAAATACAGATCCTACGGATCTGTATTGAATTAAAAAGTGCCGTAAAAAAGGTGCAGAATTTTATGAAATCAATTAAAATGGTAGAGAATTATTTTTCGAAGAAATACAAAATTTAAGTTTTTGTACGGTCCCTGTACACAAAAATGTCCAATGAGTGAAATGTGCCCCATACTCCAGTAGCTCAATATACAAAATTTCAGCATTCTAGTGGATAAAAGAACCAGAGATATCAAGACCCAAAATAACTTATAAAAATGAATTTCCCCTCTTCCCGACATGTATCTATTGCTCCCTCCAAAAAGTGTTGTAAGTCAGTTATTTTGGGCTTTCATATCTCTGGTTCTTAACTAGAACGCTGAAATTTTGCATATTGACCTATTGTAGTATGGGGCACATTTTACTCATCGGAAATTTTTGTGTACAGGGACTGTATAAAAATTTAAATTTCGTATTTCTTCAAAAAATAATCCTCTGCAACTTTAATAAATTTTATAAAATTCTGCACCTTTTTTTTACGCCACTTTCCAATTTAATACATATGTCTAGAATCAATATTTAAGGAATTAGAGCTGCGGTCAATGTTTTTGGGACACCCTGTATACAGGCATATTTAAATTCTTTGGTTTTCACCAGTGAAATAGTCTTATATTTGAAACAACGTCAGAAACATGACAGTGACAGAGAGAGAGAGAGAGAGAGAGAGAGAGAGAGAGAGTGTCCAAACAGTATCGTAGCCTTAAGCGATATCTCCAACAGTAAGTTTCTTCAACAGGATTCAATAAAAGGTTGCAGCTGAACAAGAACTATACGCTATAGATACGATAATTTTACGCAAGGGTTACTTGTGTCCTAAACTTTATTTCAAGAGATTTCTCCATGATTAAAAAAGGGTCAAGGACTTTAATATATTCGAGACGCCTTCACACATAAAAACGTGGTATTTATTCTCTGGATGTTGGGCCATTCCTTGTCGAGGCAGCGGTCAGTGTAGCATGACGAAATATGGCGCCAGAAACTTTCAGTGGCTGAAACTCTATTCTGTAATCGACCCTGATTATTGTGCTCTCAATGGTCTCTCCTTGTTTGCAATGAAATTGCAAAAGTTCGAGGAACTTGATTAGATGTGGCATTGTAGGATCCAGTGTATTTAAAAGAAAGAGGTTTGTTGAGTTTCAAGGAAAGGATGTTTCCTTCCATACACAGAAGCACAGGAAATAGAAAAGTATAATGAGGTTAGATTCTTAATTAAGTGAAGAATAAACTAGTTGGGAAACTTGGAAGTTCATCCGCTTGAGGTTTTGGACAGCCAGCGTGGCGCTTCCAACTTTATGATCTAGATACTGGACCCATTAGCATAGCTAGGGGACTAAGAGGGTGGTCTCTCAGGGCGCTACAATTCGGGTACGGCAATTAGCCTTTAAAAAACAATGGCGGGCACAACAATTACTACAATGACAGTCACTCTCCCCAGGAGGCAAAATATCTAGCTACACCACTGGCTGGACCCACTTCCACTTATTCTGATAACGGTGAAGAGTTTTCGATGACATTAAGTGAAAACAATATGCCAAGAAACCGCTAATAAATTTAATGTAAAATTCAGGTTACAATGAAGAACTTGTTTTACTTTTCTCTTTTATCACTTTTCTCTTTTATCACTTTTTTCTTTTATCACTTTTCTCTTTTATTTTATTTCTCCCTTTTCTTCTTTTCTTTTATTTTGCTTTACTATTATTGACATAACGACTGAACATGGTATTCTCTTCGAGAGCCCTGAGGATATTGACGATTTACCAAACATCCAAGGATATAGATATTTTTATTCATTTAGTTTGTTTAATGGAGTTAATATACAGGAAAAATTGTTATTACTCCATGTCAATACTTAAAGTTTATCAAATAAGATTCCTCTGATTGAAAATCTTGTAACTGAAATTGGTCCGTTGGCCGGCGTAATTTGTAAAAAAGAGACTTAGTGGCCTGATCGTTATTGTTTACCATTATTGGACTATCAACATGTTTCCGTTGTCAGAGATTCCAAAAGGGGTGGAGGGGTTACCATCTATGTTGCTTCTGAATTAAAATTTATTCCCATCGTTAATTGCACCGGAGTTTTTCCAGCCATCGAGATAGTGACTGCCTCCATTGACAACAACTTCGTTTCTGCTGTATATCGTCCGTCCAATGGTGGTATTATAGATTTTGTTGACTATCTTGGCGATCTTTTTGTATTCATATCGGGTAATGGTCTTAAATTAATTCTACTTGGAGATATTAATATTGATCTTAACATTAAAGCACTACAAATACTCTTAATTTTAATTCTAGGCTCTTCACTGATATGATTCACTCATACGGTTTTGAAAACCATATTAAAAGCCCAACCAGCATAACTTGTAACACTCTAACACTAATCGATCAATGTATTACTAATATAAATAACCCACAATGCGGTGTTATACTGCACCACATAAGCGATCACTTACCAATTTTCTCTCTCATCAATAAGAATATCTCAAATAAAAAACTCTCAAATCACATAAAATATTCTCGTGATTTTTCTGATAACAATTTACTACTATTCAGAAATAAATTCATTAATTTCAATTGGGATGATGTATTAATATCGAAAAACGTCATTCATTCATACAATTCATTCTATAACATTTTTAAATACCGCTATGATTTCTGTTTTCCTATAAAAAATGACTTCTCGCAACAGACGCATATAAAACCATGGATAAGCAATTATCTACTAAAAGAAATAAAATTAAAAACGAACTCTTTTTCAACTTTATTAAAAATAAAACTATTCACAACTTTTCTATATTTAAGACTTTCCGTAACAAACTTAACAAAAAAATTAAACTTTCCAAACAATCTTACTTTAATGATCTTTGCAATTCACCCAATCAAAAAAAAAAAGGGGTGGGGGAGCCCCAAGATCAACGAACTTTCTAGGAGAAACACCCACCTTCACACAGTTGGTAAGCTTACTTCGAACCACACAACCATTACCAACGCGGACCAAATTTGTGAAGCCTTCAATAATTATTTCATTAATTATCCTTTTATTTTGTCATCGAACTGCAATAATATCAATAATATTTCACTGAACTGCCATGACTATAACATCTCCAATTTATTTTAGTTAACAAAATTTACCCGTAATGAAATTCGGAAACTGGTTAGCAAGCTTCCCAAGAACAAGGTCTTGCTCATGGTGATATTCACCCCATTGCTGTAAAGTTCTCGATTAACGAAATACTCTTGCCTCTCACTCACATTTATAATCTCATATTTGAAACTGGTATTGTTCCATCTGACCTTAAACTAGCTAAAGTCATCCCCATTTTTAAAAAGGGTTCGAAAAGTGAGATTGGTAATTATCATCCCATAGTAATATTTTTCGTCTTTGCCAAAATTTTCGAAAAATTATTGAGTGAATATTTTCAAAATTTTAGCTTCAGCGCCAAGAAAACATTTTAGCATAGGAAGGATGTTAAAGTCAACAGTGGTCAATTTTGTCCAAAAATTGAGTTAAATCCAAAAATACTGCCTGTATATATTAATTGCACTCAATTCGAAACACCTGGAAGGATTAACTCAGCTCCAAGCTGCATAGATAGTAATTTTTTATTTACTTCTACACAGTAATGGATTACAAGGGATCTAGAAAACCCGTTTTTTTTTCAAAATGAAGCAAGAGTTCCACCAATAGTTATTATTTTAATTAGACGTTAAAATTTTGATATCATTATGGCCATATTAAGCATACGAATATGCTAAATATATCGATTAGCATATTCGTATATTTGACATGGTCATTCTTAAGTAGGTTTGGATTAATGGTGCATAGCTGATAGGTGGCTTAGATGCATAGACGCAATTTATTTTTGCATAGTTCCTAATTTATTTTTTCATTGTTTCCAATTTATTTTTATGCAGTAATACCTTACAGCCATTTAGAAATCCCGTTTTTTTAAACAAAAATACTATTAATATCAATAATTGTTACTTTAAATGTGTGTGTCATTATTTTAATATTGCTTTAGTTTTAATCCTTCATATGATGATCAGTACACGCGTATATTTATTTTGGCCATCATTTATTAAGGTTGGGTGGATGGGCAATGGCCGCTTGCTTGCTGAGAAGAATCCTGCAAAACTCATAAAAATGCACCAAGCTCGTACTCTCGAAGATGTGCTCCTAAAACTCACAATAGCAAATGACCAATGGTCTGGTGTATCGTCAGCGATGGAAGAAAAATCTTCGACCAAGGTTGATAAAAGTTATCATACCGCATCATGGGCTGAAACGGTCAGAAACTTTTTTTTTCCTATTTACCGTATTCATGTCCCATTTTATTTCCGAGTTTTATCAAAGAACGAAAATGATTTACCTTTCAGTTTTTATTTAAAGTCAGAAATTAATACCGCAGTTTTCACTGCACAACCTCCAATTTGAATAAGTATTACAAAGGATTACACTTGGCTAGTAGAGCAAATTTAAGTAGAAATACCAAAATACCAATAGCAAATTTGTGGTATAGTAGTGTTGATAATAACTTTAGTTGGGAAGAATGAAAAAAAGGGGGGATTGAAGTTATAGAAATGGGAAGAGTTTTGAGAAAAGAGTCAGATTTTAAAGACAACATTCGATTTTACGAAATATACTATTTTTTGCTCATTATATATATATGATTGTATTAGGATTTTTAATGATATAAGTAATTTGTTAAATTCTTTCAGTCTGCTATTTGTTCTTATATTCACGTGCAGTCAAAAATCTTTTATTCAAAACTCCAAAGGTATATTTTTCCTTCCCGTAGATTTAATTCTAAATTAAACAAAACAAACTATGTTAAATACAATAGAAGCTATCATAAAGCCTTTACCCGCTAGTAGAGATCATATATTGGAAATATGAAGAAAAGGAATTTCAATTATTTTTCTTCTGACATGAAAAGGAGTAATAATCTTTCTCCCTTTAAAGATTTTATAATTTCAAAATGTTATTTTAATTTAAAATATAATTCAAATTTCAGGACATTCCTTTTTTAGCCTTTCAAACTCTCGGTCCCATGCTGATAAAGAACTATCATCAAAATTCTAGCAGGAACATTCTGTCCTCTAATTTCAGAGGGCACTCAAGAAAGTGATAAAATTAATTGAAATTCTTCAATACCTATTGAAGACCATAAAATACTTCATTTACTTTCAGAACTTCATAATCGTTTAGAAAAAATCATTGC
Source organism: Dysdera silvatica (assembly GCA_006491805.2). NCBI lineage: Eukaryota > Metazoa > Arthropoda > Arachnida > Araneae > Dysderidae > Dysdera > Dysdera silvatica. Next base: position 36,998,537 of record QLNU02014802.1, read on the forward strand.
AATAGAAAAATTTCTAGCGGTAAAACGAACACTGCAGTGTTCGTTTCAATATTATTTTTAAATATTATATTAAATTTCAACGTTAGTTTTAAAAAGTAAGTAAATAGTGCACTGTTCATTTACTTTTAAAAAATTGCACATTTTATAGCTCTTAAAATTAAATGTTCATATCATTACGTCGTATTCTTTACTTTGTATTTTGTATGCTAACATGACACATATTGTCATTTATGTGCGTAATTTTCTTCTGTTTGATTTTATTCCCACTTTCCTCAACATAGGTTTGTGAGAAAATAGCGAAATTACAATTTTCATTTCATGATTTTATGGATAATTTTTTTTAATTTGATTAATTGACATACTTGTCTTTAAGCAAAAATATACTTATAATAACGTACGTTCGTTAATATCTTCAAACTTGTGTCATTTATTCTATTGTTATATGTTTAGAGAAAACTATTAAGGGATGAGTTTGAAAGAGAATATTTTCCCCATTTTTCTAAAGCCAGTGAGAAAAGCAGTTTGAAGAAACATGCAGATTTCGATGCCCTGAAGGACTATGGCAATCCTGTAAATAAACTGATGTGCGGAACATATTCACCAGCTCAGAAATTTGTGAACAGTCTTTCAAGAATCGGAACTCTTATTAAAAAAAGTTTTACTGAGATTAGAAGGAACATACAGTAAGTTTTAGTTTAGTTATCGTAAGACAAGTGGTTTAAAATAACATACATCCAGATTTCGAATTTAGTGAGTGTAAATATACAATCCTTTTTACGTTTTTTCTTATCTACTAGTAACGTTAACACTGTTAACGTTATTAGTAGATAAGAAAAAGCCTAGAAAGGATTGTATATTATCTACTAATTATGTTAACACTGTTTGCAAATTAGTATCATAAACTACGAATAACAGAGAAAGAATTTATATAATATTAAGACCTCCTTTCAGCAGAGAATATTTTTGTCTCCCACCTACATTTAATACACGTGGGAGAAAATATTATTATATCCCAAGTGCATTAAATGCGCCAATGCAGTTGTTATTGAGAAGTTAAAAAGGTGGCCGCCATATGAGGCAATGTCCTCCCAGATCTGTCTTCCCTTATCTACAGGGTGAGTCAAAAGTTCGTAAAAATTGTAAAACATCATAAAAAGGAAACAAATAACGATAAAAAAAAGTGTGGCTTGCACAAAAGGGTTTCTAGGAAAATCAAATTTTTTATATTTGCAAAAATTTTTAGTTTAAAATTCACTTACAGACGGCGCTGATACGCA
>QLNU02014802.1:37002111-37014400 GCA_006491805.2 Dysdera silvatica
ATGAAACAAATTTCAGACACTTACATTAAAAGATACAATAATACAATATATAGCGCCATAATCATTGAGACTAGATAGTGTCCAGGTAGGGGAAATTGTAAATATAGAATCGATTTTGAAAAAGAAATTTAAATTTTGTTTTACGGTGAAAAGAAGCGTTACTCTTTCCATTACGACAGCAATTTGCAAAAGCACACCACGGTATTAAAACAGTTGCAAAATAAACAAAGAAGTAATGAATAATACTAACAAATAATGTATAAAATAAGAAACAAAAAACACAAGCAAATATTAAAAATTGAATAGAATTGAAAACGAAGAAAAGCAAGCCAGAACGCACGTTTGGAGGGTAAAGCAAGAATGAACCCAGTCCGCACCTACGGCTCCTAGAAAGATTATTTTAGGTCAGGTCACACTAACGACGTGACAACCTTCCTCCCCTATAAGGCAAACTGAACTTGCCCATTCGGATGACCTACCTTCTATTCCATTCACCTTGGGGCAAACCGTTGGACAAACCACTGTCCCAATCCAAGCCTTTCTGGAAAAGCGGATCCCACTGCGTGATTCACCATTCCGAACTACGATAGAGCAAAAGAAAAAAAAAATGGGGGGGAGGTCCTTCGTTGTTTTTTTTATTTCATATATATATCGAAATTTTTCAAATATATCGAAATATCGTCAACCTAAACATCGATGTAAATTTAACGATGTGTTTTGAAAACAAATTCAAAACATATCGTTACCATCCCTGTTCGTGATGTCTTTGGCGCCAAGTGCTTCCTGTAGATGCTCCAATACAAATGTAATTGCGGAAACGTCTTTGAAGGTAATGTATTTTTTAGATATTTAAATTACTTAATGAGTTATACATTATATAGACCTAACTTGGTGGCAGGTCAGAAGTTATCAGGGTTTAGGAGGTCTTAATAAACTGTGTGGGTAAAACTACAGATGAATCCCCTGTTTTGTCGCCAACTCGTCTCCAAAACTGATGCTATACTCTTAAAACAGAGGGGAGTTTTGTGGAGCGTTAAAAACGTGTGCATGCGCGTGGTAGTTGTAGTGTCCGTTCATGTCGGTGGTAGTTTGTGAGTTGTAGCGATAGGATGAGCGAAATGATGTTTTTTTGTAATGGATTGAAATTGACAGTATGTTTGGGACGGAGAGGGTGTAGGAGGAAAAGGTTAGAGGAGATGAGGGGAGTGTAGAGTATCGCAATGTCGGCGATGAAAAGCTATTGGACTCGTACTTCGCAAATTGGTATTGATCAGCTGTTGTACTCATATTTCGCAGAAGGTATGGGGGGGAGGGAGAGGAGGTATGATGGGAAACGTGGAGCATCGCAATGTTGGCCCTGAAAAGCTGTTTGACTCATACTACGCAGAGTATATGTGGAGACGGTGTCACAAAGAGGAAGTGGAGGAAATGATTCTAAAAGCCATAAAACATAAGAATCAGACACTTAAAGACGGAAGTAATGTTTCTTTTTGTTGTTAAAAATGATCTGAAATAGTATAATAGGTAGTAAACTCATTATAACAGCATGAAAACATGTATAAAAGCATGGTCATCAAAATAAAAACATGTTAGCTGGGAAGCGAGCATGTGATGACGTAAGCTGAGAAGGAGGTTGCCACGCCTTGGCGACAAATCACACAGGGGATACACGTATGGTTTGGCCACCGTGTGTGTGTGGGGGGCATCCCATGTTACGCCTGTAAATACATGCTGACTTGCAGGACCCTAGGCCAGGCACATATTTAAGGCTCCTTGTCCTCACGAAAATTTAAAATGCCCTCAATAGCGAGCTGAGCCCAGTTTGAAGGGAAGTATCAGAATTGATCCCATCAAAAGTTGGATAGGTGTAAATAGTAACAAATGCACAATCAGCAAATCGTACACATACAATACTGTTGCCAGAACAAGCTACAAAATAGCTAAATCTAGCCATATTAAAGGAAAATTTTTCCCAATTAAAAGGGTTCTGAGGTTGGGATACACTGTGATAATAAATTTTATTGAATTTTTTTGCCAAGAGTAACAAAAAATGAGCAAAATCACGCTCAGCTATCACACATGCCCTTATGCAAAGAGACTTCAAGAATTCAGTTTTCTGTATTTTTTACAGTGACCTTTGAAAATTAAGTCATCTTTAGTAGGCACTAGGAATGGGACAAATATTCAGTTGGTGAGGAAACTGTATATTATGTCCTTTTTTGCCAAAGCCATGCTTGCGTCGCAAAAACTAAAGCTGTAGCCTAGAAACGAAGGGAAGAATTTTTTGTGACGTAGCTCCGCTCCTATAATGTGCGCAGAGTACGCACACTTTCGCTAAGAATCTAGATGTAGCGTTCTTGTCGCCATTTTATAGTAGAGCGGTGTAAATTTTGGGCGTCTGTTGTGTGCTGCAGCGAAAGGAAATGGTGGCCGTAAAAAAAGTAGTTTTCTTTTTAGTTTTATACAGCGGAAAGTATGTTTAGTAAAAGGAAGTACTAAAAAAGGCAGGTGAATTAGGGATAGGTTTTAGGGGGAGGGAGGAATGAGGGATAGGTTTTAGGAGTTAGAAAGGGGGATGGTGGTGAAGTTGTTTTATATATATAGTAAGTTTTTTAAAAAAGAATAAGAAATAGTAAAAAAAAAGTCGGAAAATATAAAAGTAGGTGGGTCATTTTACGTCAAATCACTCAGGCCATGTCACCCATCATCTCAGATTTTGATTAAATTTGGCTTCTTGTTATTAATGCCCCAAGACTGCAGGCAAATTATTTTTGTATTGTGGTCTATACTTTTTTCCACCTGTTTTTGGCACTAGCACAAAATCCGTCCTAAATCATTTTAGAGAGAAATGTCTCCAACACACATGGCAACTTTGTCCCAACTTGCCATCATGTTTACCTCATGTTACAAGGCTTTGCCTCCTCTTCTTTCTCCCTCCTTCACCTCCTCTTCTTTCCCCCTCCTTTGCCTCCTCCTCTTTCTCCCTCCTTCACCTCCTCTTCTTTCCCCCTCCTTTGCCTCCTCCTCTTTCCCCCTTCTTTCCCTCCTCCTCCACTTCCTCATCCCTTTCCACCCCCTCTCTTCCCCTGTCATGCGCATTTTCACTTTCTGGTAACGGCACTGAAAAGCGTTATTGGAACGAGGCCTAGCTGAAAATCTCATCTCACACACATATCTGGACGAAATTAATCCTTCTTTCATAACCTACTCCGGCACATTTCTTTTCCTTTCCACCGCAACAGCGTCAACCATTCAGGCATAGTATAATTCACTTGAAAAAAAAAACAGCTAAAATAATGAGGAAACACGTACAAATGTCCTTATACGTCCAAATGCCTGTATTTGTGACGTCACAAGCCTATGTACTAAATCTAGCAACTTTCTGATTCATTTTAAGAGGAGGGAAGAGCTAGGGGATGTGTTCTGCATTATTACCGAACGACAAAGCACATTCAAATCCTCTTACCACCTCCTAAGGTAACGAGCATATGATGCCACATCCTGTATGACATCACACATGATGTCACATACTCCCAAGCCCACCTACAGCGATTTTTCAACTCTTTTCTAGAGGAAAAAAGCACTATTGGGACAGATTCTGTACTTCCAGCACTTTTTATATAAATTTTTTAGCTTTGGGATTTTAGGGCTATTTGGTTGTTTGCAAACGGACCTGTCCATTCGAAAACAGTATTCCATCATGGCAACCGGAAATATATGCAAAATGGCAAGTCATGGTTTAGTCCAAAAAGGAAGTGGTTGGCATGATTGGCGACAAAAACAAGGATGTAAGATGCAGTGTGGCCCAGTTGGTATTCAGCTTGTATTACTAGTAACTATAGATGAAGTTGTGATATTGGTAATTTATTCAGATTTATAATGTCATGTGTTGTCTGATTATCATCATTGTGACTATTTTCAAATATCATGATTATATAACCAAAAAAAAAAATTACTTTTAATTAATGACTAAGATATACACTGGTGACTTTTTTTTAAGATATACACTAATGACTTTTTTATTAACAGTAAATTACAAAAAATTACATCTGGTTAAATTTAAAACCTTTGTGCAAAAAGGTAGGGCATATAAATAATAAAAGTTTAATTTTATTCATATTAATAGCAAGCTATTTAACTTAAAGCACAGTATTATTAAATATCTTTTTGTGTAGGCTATACAGTCAAACCTCGTTACATCTAGCCTGATTTATGATGAACACTTGGATATAAATCTTCAACTAACAAATATTTGTTTTAAAGTGTAATAGTATAAGTAGGTAGGCTTATAATGAAATATGCATTTAAAATTTATTGGAAACTTCGACGTCTTGAAATTATGCAAAGCTTAAAAAAAAAATCAAATTAGTATAAATGAGCTAATATATAAATTTCATAAATTATTTTGCCCCTCCCCCAATCCAATTAAAAACTTGGTTAAGAATTGGTCTTTAATTATAAAAACACTTTGCTTGTAGGCTCTGTTGCCAGAGGAATATGAGTATGCATTGTGCTCCTTTGAAAAACAAAGTGAAAAGGACTTCAATTGCCGATTTCGAATAAATGTGGATACAAAGGAAGGTATACAACAATGGCTAAAAGAATTCACCGTCTCTTCTAATACAGCATACAGAATATCAAAGACGTTTCCCGAAGATACAGTCAACAATGTATACAAGGTATGTTACAAGCTTGAATGCTTTTTAAATCAGAGGTTCTCAAACTCATTTTGGTTCTTGTCTGTCAAAAAAAATTTCACCTCACTCTTAGCAATTAGTAATTTTCCCTCTAGAACAAAAGAGAAGTCTAATTTTATATGATCATTATATTAGCTGTTTATATGTAGGTAAGTCAAGACAATTTACTTTTTGTTCTAAAAACTTTGTAAGTGTAAGCAACTTTGTATGCTGAGAAAATTAAAAACAGTGACGGCTCGTGAGAAAGAGCTCTATGTATAGTAAACCCTGTGTAAGTTGGACACCTATGGCTCCCCACAAAGATGTCCAACATGAACATTATGATGAAAATAATTTTTTTCCCCTCTTCAGTAAAATGTGTAAAAAGCTCTCTTTAAATGGGTGAAAAAAAAAAATCGTTTTAATTACGGGTCATTCCGTGGAAATGTAAACCTCAGTGACAAAAAATAAAGTTAAAAAAACTTTAAGTGCAACCTGTTATTTTATATAGTAGTATGAGAATCTAATAACAATTTGGAAATCATTTGAATCTGGCAGCAGTTGGAACACGAAAGGCACATGATCGTGAAGTAAGCCAAACTGAAAATTAAATGTAATGCAGAAGACTTTGCTATTTATGCATATGTTGTTAAAAAAATTTGCCTGAAGCTTGATTAATTTGACAGATTAGACCTTTAGCTAATTTATTTATTTGCTACTTCTGGAAAATATCATAGGTATATTATCGATTGTTGTTGTTTATTGTTTACCTTTTTTTTTGTGTGTGTGTTATGTTGGTCACAAAAATTAACATTTTTCTTTATAAACAAACAAATTTTATTACTTAGAAGTTATACCTTTTAAATCTTTGTACTTAGTTTCTGTTCTATGTAGAACACTTTCAAGATTTATTTTATCATTAATTTAGCTCATATGGCTGTGACCAATGTAACAAAATAACACATGTTACGTTAGTCACACTTGTTCTTATTTTATTTAAAACTTTGTAATTATTATTAACACCTGGATGATGGTTACAACTGAAAGTAGATAGGTCTGTTTCTCAAACATTTATATAACTAAAAATAGTTAAGAAAAATTATTATTCAAAGGTAACAAAATGGTGCCAACAACTGCTGCATAACGAAAACAACATGCTAAACAACATGCATGAAGAATAAATATTTTGAGAAAAGGAAAAAGCAAAAAATCATATGAAACAACTGAGATTGAAAAAGGAAAGTGACGTAAATTGGAAAAAAGAAAAAAAAAGAAGTGTCAAAAGTTAAAATGTGTGAAATGCATTCAAAGTGAAAAATGGATTCATCATCTTTCTTTGTGTCCAATCCTCAGAATTTTGGAAAAGCTTTGAAAGATGTAGAGCAGAGCGTCTTTACCCCAGAGTCCAAGAAAAAAAATTGCTAAAATGGCTACAGAATTGGGTCTTCCACTTACTAATAAAAATATAAAGACTTATAAAAATAATGGCATTTCTGATGAAGTAAAAAATATGGCAAAAGATTTTTATCATAGCTAGATGAACTTTCTCATCTACTTCCAGGTAATAAAGATGCGAAATCATTTAAAGTTCCAATTACCAGTAAAAAGGTAACTTTGCAGAAACGTTTACTTATGTACAATTTTAGGCGCACAAGCTCTTTCAGTCTGAAAATCTTGACATTTCCATGAGTATTTCCAAATTTTGTGCCAGTGGAAGTGGTGGATACAATTCCGTCTAAAGAGCATGAAGTCTGTTTCTGCGCCCATTGTGAAAACATCGGGTTTCTTATCCAAGCATACAAATGGAAAGATTCTAATATTAAAAGCATAAGTGATTTGATATCACTAATTGTTTGTGACATATATCCTTCTAATTGCATAAAACATAAATGTGAGAAATGTTTATCAATGTTCGATAAAGTAATTTTTCAAGAAGCAACAGCTAAGTCTGAGGCAATGTGAGATAGAGGAAAGTTTGAAACGAAAGTTTTAGTAAATCTAATTCATTATCAGAAGAATTTTCAAAACAAATTCCAAAATTTTCTGAACATATTTATAATATTGCATGGCAAGCTAGGGAATTAAAAAAGAAAACAGGTAATTTACAACCAAATGAGATATTACTTCAAACTGATTTTGCCCAAAATTATCAGAACAAACCTCAAAATGAGGTCATGAAACTCATTGGAAAGCTGATCATGATCCAACTGTCATGATCTATACTGGTGTTATCTACTATAGGCAAGAACCAAACGATGATTTATTAAAGCAAATACATCATGAAATAATTTCAGATACAAAAAAGCATGTACCTCTTTGAATTGAAGGTTTTCTTAACTTAATCGCTAATTTTCAGAAATCGTTCCCCATTTCAGTTAAAAAGGTAATTAATTGGAATGATGGAGCTGCAGAGTATTTTAAAGATACTCAATAGCTTCCATGTCCTCTTTGAATACCTGTGAATAGAATTTTGGGGAGTCTTACCATGGAAAAGGACCTCATGGAGGAGTCAGGGCAGTTCTCAAATGCCATGTATGGGAAAAAAGTGCTATAAGGACAGATCATAGCTATGAATGCATATGATTTTATGTACTGAAGTGAATTCTGCTAAATTAAAAATTAAGTACCTTTATGTTTCTCAAGAAGTGATCGAAACTCAGAGTCCTGAAATGAAAAAAAATTTTATAATGTGAAACCACTGAATGGAATTTAATCAGTTCACTGAATTAATAAAGTGAGCTTTATGTGCATAAATATGTTTACCAACACCGGAGACACAATTCCTTTTGCTTAAAACCTAAATTTATTTTATAATGAAACAAACAAGATATCTGAGGTAAATATTGGTTCATCAGAAAATATAACAAATGATTTATCAATTCAACTAGAAAAATATTATGGTATGTACTATAATGACAAGTGGTATTTAGGCTGTATTGTCTTATATGATGAAACACTAAACGTTTGTAAAATGAAAGTTTTGCAAGGGACCCCTGAAGGGTTTAAGTGGTCTTGTTCAGTTAAGTGAAAATCTACCATTTAATGTAAGTAAGGGTGAAAGAGATAACTATATTGTACAAAAAATGTAAAAGAGTAAACCATTAATAAAGTATTCAATATTACGTACATCTTTTATTTGTATTCTTGCATGTTACGTTGGTCACATCAGTTTTGATTTAAAATTATTTTTAACTGATTATTTGGGAGGATATAAATTCCTATTACATATACTATATCAAACTTAACATTTTAAGGTTTAATAATACATAAATACAGGATTCTAAAACTGTAAGTTTCAGAGAAAATGTGTCAGCCAACCCAAGTTTTTCACCCAGAAATCGTTTTCCACCCGGAAGGTTGATAAAAAATTGGAAGCCTTCTGGGTAAATCACAAGTATTGACACCTATGCTATCCTAACAAGTCCTGCTTCCGTTAACACTCAAAACAGGATTTAAAAAAAAAAGGAGAAAGAGAGCATTTCTTCTCCAGGATCCTTAAATTTTATTGATAACTCCTTTTTATACTATGTTACTAATTTCGTTTTATATATATAATCTCACTTCCCTTATGCCTTTATTATGTGATTATTTAGTTTGATTGTGAAATTAAATTAAAGTTAATTTAAAGAATTAAAAAATTCTTGAATTTGCACTTGCATTTTTAAACTCCCACTTAATTTTGAAATTAAGGTGGGATAATCTCACCTAATATTTTTTCCCAGTGTGAACACTGCAAAAACTTTTTTTTTCCAAGAAACTTGTCCAACTTAGACATGTAAGCAGTATCAAACTTCCTAGAAAGATATATATCCAAGATAGTATATATTAATTACATGTTGAAACATAGGAATTTATTTGGTTCTACTGAACTGTGACCAACTTACAGAGATTTACAATGTGACAGGTTTTACTGTATATTTATGTTATTTTTTTTTTACTGGTGTGAATGTGTGCATTTTATGATGAATAGTCTTGAATCAAGTGATTATTTTTAATAACTTCATTCTTTTTGACCGCAATCTGCAGATTAAATACAGGGTTTTATAAGTCTGGCTATATTAGGGCAGGACCCATGATTCCCAATTTTAGGAAAACCCTTAAGAACTAAAACATAGTAAAAAAATATCACATTTTTTTTTTCATAAATTATTACCATTAAAAACAAAAAGTTAAGTGTTAAATTTTAAGAATTCTTTAATTTCAAAGTTGCGAAAATAGTAAGATATAATATTGTTGGTTGTGAGGAGAAGAGGGGAAACTGGCCTAGGCCCAGGGAAACTTAACTGTGCCCTGGGTATAATGTAAGCAGTAAAATACATTATTTGACAATTTCTAAGAGTGCTTAATTTTTAAGAGTTCCTCCTTTTAGGCACCAACTAATCAACTTTCATTTAAAAAAATTTAAATGAAAGTTGGCTTACTACAAGCTTACTTCAAAAATCGATCTCCGCTAAGATTTATTATAGTTTTTGGAAATATGTGTGTACCTATAGTTTACATAAGTGTTTATTTCTAGGTCTACATGCATTGTCATCACAACACTAAACCAGGAAGTCATAATGTAAAGAACCCTAGTGCAAAGCACACGAATTGTCCTGCGCAGCTAACTCTCACTGTGAAACAGACGAAGTTTTCAAGGAAATATAAGTAAGTATTAACTGAAATTTATTTAATTTTATCCAAAAGTGTTTTTGGAAATTTACTAGGTTCCCACTGTGTGCTTAATTTTTGTTTACTTTAGATTTTAATCATTAAAGCAGTGTAATGTTTAGATTGATAGTAAATTTATGAGGGAAAAAAAGGAGATCGTTACCCATATAGCATACAATGTCTCAGTTGTTTTTTAGAGACATGTTGATGCAGGGGGGGGGGCTTAGCCATCCCCCCTTAATCCATGAATGTAATGTTACATGCAGTAGTTGTTACTTATCCATGTTCATACAAATCATTACTCTGAAGATTCATGCTGGGTCTAACCCTGTACCTAAGAAAACGAATATTTTTTCTGTAGTTAGGCCATTCCATGGGATTTGAAACCAGAGCTAATTTTTTCAAGTTTTTTTTTTTTAATGGGTGACTATCATTATTTTATGTTAAGAAGATGTTTTTTCCAATGATGTTACTTGTATTCATATCAAAAAATATTTAAGACTAAAATTGAGGGGTTGAAATGCCATATACTAAAAAGGCTTTCATTTTCGTAAATTGAATGTTTATCTTTTTGAGAATTATTTCACTCTTAATGATTATTTTTAACTTTTCTGATATAGCAATTCAATTTTATTATTTAACTAGTATTATATAATGCATTAAAAAACATAAATTTGTCTCATTGTTTTTTACTATTTAACTTCCATCGTACAATCTTGATGTCACGTACATGATATAAACTTGCATTTATTATCGTAGGTGACTTGTTAGTACAACAAATACTTTCTTATCACCACTGTCAAGTTAATTTACTTATATCATCTGGAAAAAGAATTGACAGATTTTTTTCATTAGCAGTTTGTGAGTTCTAGGCTATCATGTATGTGACAATGAAATTTACCATCATTTTCAATCGGTATTTTTTTTAGAAAAAAAAAGCTGTTCACAGTTGCATATTTTGGTGATATATATATATATATATATACAGATATAGAAAAGTAAATCACACACATGGTCTGACAACACTGCGATATGCATCATTCTTGAAACCAAAAGGCTAAACTTCATTACGGTTGTACAGCAAAATTATGACATGAAATTAAAACAGTTCTTTCAGATTTTCAATAACAGTTTTGCGTGAAACGAATTCAGGTACTCTATATTTGAAAATGGCAAAAAGAACAGTTTATTGCTGCAACTTGATTTTCTATGAATTATAGCCTACATGTGAATGGTCAGTTAGCATTATGGAGTCTCAGAAGTGCTACTTTGTTTATAGCAGCACCCTTTGATGCTAAATGTTTTCCTATAGTTTCAGACACAAATGATAAAACCAAAAGCGTAGTTATTGTATTTTTAACTAACCTCCTAAATGTAATTCAACCTGAACGCAAATCAAAATTAATTATTTGGACTGATGGACCGTCAAGTGAATTTAAGAACAAATATATAACATAGCTTTTACATAAACTAAATTTACAATTCAAACACAAATTTTATAGCATTGATTGGAAGTACACTGTTACATTTTGTGGTAAAGGTGCAGTTGATGGAATCAGTGGTTCAGCAAAATCTCGAATGCATGCAGAAGTGACAGGTTCAAGAGAAATAGTTTAAACCAAGACAGATTTTGTTACTGTTGCTGCTAAAGTTCTGCCTAAAGTCGTTGTTGAGCCGATAATGCAAGAGCAAATTGAAACTGACAAGGAAACCATTTTCGCTGTTCACTGCATTTAGATGTAAGACCTATAGGAGATGATAGTATTAGACTTCCTAATCACAAGTATGTAATCATTTGTCTGCAAAAATGATATGACAATTTTTTATGAATATTTGAAGTCCAAAAATGACACTTTTTTCGCCAGGTTTGATATTTTTTAATCGCACTGTATGTGAGCAAAAACAGGTTTGAAGTCGGTAAGATTATGAAGGATCATCGTATTTAACGGATAAAACAAAAATTATGTCTCAACTAATCCAAACCGTGTAAAAAAATTAATATGAAAAATGAACTTTTAGCATAGATATTTGGCTAATTTGGCGAAAATTCTGGAGGCTACGCCAGATTGTCGTTTGAAGTAGTTATTTCGTATTACCGCAGCCCATGTCAAGTTTCTTTTACATTTCTTTTTCCAAAATATTATCTCATAAGGAAAAGAAGCACATGAATACATATAAGCATGCATACATGAGTATCCATATATGAGATGTATGAATAAATGATGTGTACGAATAATGAAAAGTTGCTATATTTATCCAACCTGGATGTGGTCATTGCATATCACATGCTGTTGCAACCATGGAATTTAAAAAAATTGTGAACAAAACTTAATAGTAGGCTATTTGAAAATGCATTTATTGTAATTAGAAAAAATGTGAACAAAATTTCATGAAATGTACTTTATTTCATGAAGTTATGTAACCATAAATTGTGGATTAATTGTTGAATTATGCTCTTTATTTAAAAATGAGAAAAATTAAACTGTGTACATCTCAGGAATGTCGTAAAAGTGATACAGTACAAAAAAAGAAAAGAGTGAAGCAAAGCAATTGATCACAGTGGGCACATTTTAAGAATGACAGATTTTTGCAATTATCTCGGCTACAGTTGTATTCAATTTCAAAAGAAATTTCCTCAACATTTTTGAATTTTCCGGGATCATGATCGCTATAACAGCACCTAAACCAAGCATATTGTAACGTAGGGCGATATTTTTTAGACTGTAATTGATTGTGAACCAAAGAATGCATTTTTATTATCTCATTTCGATGTCGTATGTCAATATCCATTTCATCGATTGCTATTCTGTTGATTATTTTTTTGTACAAATTTTTTATATTGTCGAAAGAAATAAACATCCAGCGGTTGTATGAGGGATGTTGCTTTGGGGGGTATTTGCAAGGATATACAATTTTCCGGAAAATCGTTATAAGAGTTTGGGTCTGTACTACCTGTCCATGAG
>QLNU02014802.1:37021380-37068799 GCA_006491805.2 Dysdera silvatica
GGGGGGGGGGAATCCCGAACTCTCGACTTTTTAAATGAGGATCATTAATGAAAACACAATATCAATTGATTCTGCAAACATTGTTTCTTACGTAAATGCAGAGATTCAAATGGATACGTCGTCGCTTTAGCTTTTATTCATATTCGTTTGACATCACCTTTCCTTCTGACCCCTGACTGGCTCACTTCATTTCGATTCTCATTCATCCGGATACCACTGGCTAAGCGAACAGTAATCGCTCTTTTCACTGGGTGTAAACCTGCTCACTTGACTTTGATTCTCTCGTTCATCCCGACCAGATGGTTAAAAAGATGGTGCCGTTGTTTCCAATAGGTGGAAGCCATGGACGGCTAGCGGATGTGCTATTCAATTATTTGACTTATTAATCAAGTCTGGATTTTCTCCATTATAAAACATTTTGCTTCACTATTATGCAACTACTTCATAAAATTAATAGTTGATCGGTGTTACTGTAAGTCTTCATGTTCAACAAGATCAGATTATACATGCATAAAAAGTTTATGGAAATTTGACTACCATTTCTATTTACTTATATACGATCTTTGACCAGTGTTTGTTTTGAATGATAAACAAAATTTTAATTGTATCTTTACCAGCCATGTTTTTGAATATAAATACTATATCATGTACTACAGGGGTCTTCAACCTTTTTCAGTCCAAGGGTCAATTTTGCTTATTCTTGTAGGCCCGCGGGCCGCACTACTGTATCAGCAATATTAGGACTGAAAAAAAGGCGACTTGAAGGGTGAACACCCCCACCCCCGGGATCAGACTTTTTGATATTTTTCCTTATGTCCCTATTAGTTTTGCATGCCCACCCAAAAATATTTTCTGTATCTGCCTTTGGGACTCAATATATATATTACAACATAAAATATGTATGGAACCAAAAATTTTTTACAGTACATTTAATTATTAATATGTAAAGCATTTGGAGAGACCTTCATCCAGCAGTGGATAAATAATGGTTGAATATAATGATGATGTAAAGCGTAATCAACTCGTTTAGCAAGATTTTTGGCACTGCTTATTTTTAACAGTCCTGTCAATATTAAGTTTTATTTTTAATATTGCACCCTAAGAGTGTTTCCAAGGTGGACGTCAGTTATTCTGGTCCTAACTTTTCATTTTATCAACTTCATTTTTGGAAACAGCTGTTTACAGATGCATTGTCGTATGCAGTGGGGGGTTAATGGGGGTTTTAATTCCCACTTCAACGAAATTTTATGTGTATACATATGAACATACAGAGTTACAGTTTTGTAACCCTTTCCTTGCGAACTTTCTGTGTACTTTTATACACAAATGTAAGTACTCCCGAATAGTAATACGCTTTCGGAGTATGCAGTCAGATAGTTGTGAAGATGTTCTTTCTGACATATTTACAATAGCGTTCAATGAGTGCTAACTTGAATTTTTTCTTTAAATTACTGTTGCACTGCAAATGAATAAAACTAAACCTGATTCCCATATACGCTAGAAAACTAAAGTAAAACATGATTGAGGGAAAAATAGAGTGTTACTTTGGTTCTATAGTGTTTTAAAATATTTCTTATGAAATATGAAAATGCCAACAGAATAAAATACATATATTTCAGATTCAAAGGGAGCAGGGATGTTATTTTTGTGTGAAACAATTTGTATTTTTTCATGAGCTGGCCGGCCGCATAAAACATGTCGGCAGGCTGCATGCGGCCCACATGCTGCAGGTTGAAGACCCCTGGTGTACTATATATATATTGTGCATTTCTTATAACGGCAAAAATAATTTAAATATTTTTATAAATAACTTTAAAACTAAATGCAGCTTAAAATACCAGAGGGTTTATTTTTGAATCACTCGAAGTGATGTCGTATGCAATGATGGATAAATAAGAAGTGGATTTGATAAAATACATTTATTAAAAATAATACATTTATGATAATTTAAAAATATCAGAAAGGCCACGGAGAGCCTAGAAGGCGACCCCCAAACGAAAAACAGGTTGGCAACCAACCACTTGTTTAAGTAATCAAATATTTAACTGTGATTACGTGTATTTTATATCTTCTACTCATAGTATATTGTACATCCCAGTATTACAATTCTGTTAGGGCGGTTATCACTTCCCGATTATGTGATAATTTTATTATTTTCTGTGTCTTACCTAAGCGTGGTTCAGACCCCCACTCCCCATTGTCAACAAAAATAAGCAAACCTTAAACCCTTCCCTGCCTCCCCCCAAAAAGATGCTTACATAATACTTGAATGGCCCCTATGTAAGAACGATAGATCATGTACAAGTTGGCGATACAATTTCTGGAATCCAAGAATGCAACAGCAGACATCTCGCAGCAACGACAGCTGGACAGTGGATAGATGTCTGCTGACTCTCGATTGCAATTGAGCATCTCAATTTTTAAGTTCAAGGACGAATGAATCGTTAACTTGCTTATAAATTTGTTTTGATTCCAATTCTTTCGATTTTAAAAACATTTTGCAATTGCCCATCACTAAGTACGACAGTCTTTGCACCACAAAAAAAAAAACCTACAAGCATACATTACGATTAAAAGTAATAAAATTGGTACATAAATAACCAAACCTCATAAAAACATTAACTAAAAAAAAAAGTATTTTTGATTTAAATAACTTTAACAGTTTCTAGTAATTGTCCCCTCCCCAAAAAAAAAGTAATTGAAGAGGAAAGATAATGATTTATTATAATGAAAATTCTTTACAATGAAAATTTCATAATTTCAAAAGAAACAGCTTTTGAAAAAAAAATAATAGAACACCATTTGTAAACTAACACAAAAGAGGCATTTGAATCGTTTTGTTTAATAAATTATTACTTGTAATTTATTTGAACTTCTAAACTTGATAATTTAAATTCTTATTGAGCATTTAATTTAAATATTTATTATTATATAATTTTTAAATACTGATGATGATGCACAATTTTTATATGTCAAAAGAAAGAGGAGATGAGATGAACCAAAAACGTCCAAAAAATGAGAAAATTGCAAAATCCATTGCAAAAATTGACAGATATATATTTATATTCCATAGATACAAAATAACTTGGAAATAATTTTCAATTATATATTTCAAAAACGCTAATTTTCAATTTCAATCAAGGAAGGCAATTCCATGAATTAAAAGAGATGCGAAAACTGTTTTTTTATTTTTTAAATACAGGGTTGCTACTCAATGTCCTCAGTAAAGTCTATTTTTTCTTCAAAAACTCAGTGGCCATCTACTCAAAAATTGAGGCAAAAGATGATTTTTCTATAAGAAATATAAGCCACCAGTGCAATGTTCCAAAAAAGTTATTTTGTATTATAGATTTTTTAGCCATTTATTACATTCTTAGTTTAAATTGCAGAAAAATATCACCCCATGGTAATAATAAATATAAATTGAATATATTGAAGATCATTATCCTAAATTCTCCTGGGAATAAAATACGATATACAGGCATAACGACTGTGAACTCTGAAGTGGGGCTGATCTATTGGTGCATGCTACATTGGCGACTAAAATTTCGTAGCAAACCTTTAATTGGCACTATCATTAACCAATCAGATTGCTTAAATTGGTCCTAATGCTAAACCTGGTAAAGAAATATAATCACACCTCCCCACGGACTCAGTGCACTGTTCTTCAAGCTGTCTTCCATTTTCTCTCTGGTATTGGGCGCTACATTTAGTCCTGGACTCTGATCCCCAAATTGAGATCTTCCTTTCCTCGTCTCTTGGAATATGTCCCTCCCTTTCCTGGAAACACAGTGCCGCTTGCTCGGCCAACATTTCCAGATTATTTAAATTTTTTTTTTTTCATACAAAGCAACAACTGGTAAGGAAATTTAAATCTTGCAAACAGCAAGTGCTGGCTGCAATGATATTAGCGAACTCTAAATTTCAATAGTCAATTATATGTTTTTTCTAAATCTCATGTATACAAAACACTGCTTTAGATCCTTATTAATTCCTTTTCAAAAAATGGTTCTTATTTTTTTTTTTTGAAAAGCCCGCTCAGAGCCCTGTACACATGATTAAACTGTTATTATAACACTAAAAGAAAAAATAAGCTTTCTTTCGAGTAAATAATGTTACTTTCATTATTTAGACAAACGCACCATCACACCAACTTTGGCAGGGGCTGGTGGAAAAGTTCTGATCAGCAAGAGGATTCTTCCCAAAACGCCACAACTGAATGTGAGTGCAAACCAGAGAAATTCAACAACCAACATGCTTACAACTAGGCCTACAGTTCTCATAGTATGTTTCTTTTTTTTTTTCTTCTCTCTTTTGTAATCAAGTGTTAAAGTGTCTCTTTATAGCCTTACATTTCAAATGCAGTAAGAGCGGTGCACTAGGTGGCAAGCCAGTGGAGACGATGAAATGGCTTTAACAACCTCAGTGCATACAAAGCTAAATCCAGTTTGATCATCTGAGTGCTTATTCCTAAATCAGTTTCAATAAATCAAATCGACGTTTTGTAAGTTAGGTGAATATAATATATTTATGTTTACTTCTTCACATTTTCTGAAACCGATAAGAATAAATACTGCGTATCAATTCTTTGTATGGTACGAATTTGGCGACCTTGGTTAGTTGATTGTTGACCTTTAATTCCGACAACACTTTTTCGAACTTTCAGATTCTTTTGGAGTTGGGATATTTACTCTATGGTGTTTTATGTTTTCAAATTTAAGATTATATTGCAAACTGGCTGGCATCACATTACTTAAATCTGTCTTTGCACAAATGTAATTAATTAGTGATTTGTTAATTGATGATTAATTAGTGATCAGTGTAGTGAAATTGACAAACATAAAACATAGTAGTCACTGTTTAAATAAAAATAAAATGTTTAAGTACAGGTGAATTATAATCAGGTTCTTGAAAGCAACATACGAGGAATGTTTTGACTATTTCAGAGTTAAAAAATGCTGAGTTAGCTGAATCAGAGCCATATGTGGGGAGAGTTTGGTCATGTATCATTGTCGAGCTCACACTGCTTAATGATTGGTTAACTGGTGGGCACGTGACAGACAGCGGCCATTATTGCTCAATCATCGCACGCTCTCAAAACTGTGTTAGTATACTCTTGGCTTGTAAAGATAACGAATGTTTTAATATTCAATATAATCAGAGGCTATTCATTGTGAAAAATGGTTATTTGTTGCACTGTAAATTGTAAGAATCGAAGTGGTCAAGGAGTAAAATTATTTCACATTCCAAATGGAAAAAATGATCAAGAACGGCGCAAAATTTAGTTAGCCAAAATAAAACAAAAAGATTTTGACTTTGTGAAAAGTGCCATGTTTTGTTTTTTTTGTAGTAAAAAATGTGCTACACGCTTTATAGTTTTTTATTCACATCTGAGAATATTACGATATGAGATAATATTGGGAATAAGTTTGACCCGTAATTTAACCATGTAAAATAAAAGTGTCAATGCTTATCATTAATGTTTTAAATAATTTTTTAGTTTCACATTTATGTTTTTAAAATAATGGCAGCTTTAAATTGCGTGGATTATCCGTATTTTATCAATAATAAAAAAAAATGTTTATCTACGCATTTACAATTTTAAATACAAATTTAAAAGCTTTTATATCAGTTATTAATTTTTAAATATTAATGTTTTTTCATAAAATAACTGCAAACTTGAAATTTCATGCATTATCAATTTATTTGATCTGTAATAAAAAAAAATATTTATCCATGCATTTAATAATTTAAATACAAATTTAAAATATTTTATATGTTATTAAGTTTTAAATATTAATGTTGTTCAGGCACATTAATATATATTTAAAATAACTGTAACTTGAAATTGCCTGGATCATCAATGTTTTATGCTTGGTGAAAAAAATTAGCCATGCATTTAATAATCTAAGTACAAATGAAATACTTTTCTTAGTTATTAATTTGTAAATATTGTTCGTTCAGGCACACTTTGAACTCGATCAAATTGAAAAGAAAATTCCTGGAAAATGAAAGCCAAATGCCATTCCTACCATCTTGTCTCATTTGTCGCATACATTATTTCTGTTTTATTACATGGTGATTTTTATATCCTTGTTTTTAATAACTAATGAAAAATATATTTTACGACGAAATAAAAAGCGAACCACGTATTTTCAATCATAAAACTAGTGGTTTCCTAAACTTTTTACAACATTGGAAGGGATCTTATGGAATTTGTATTACTTTATATGAAAATAAATGATTTGTTATTACAGCATTGTGCTTTGCTTTTTGAACTTTTCAGGAACATGTCTTGGACGTATAGTAATGTATGGGTCTATATTGTTGTTCAAATTTTGTTATGCTTTTCTGTATGACGTTGAATAATAGTAAATAATATAATAATGAGTAATTAAAGAAAATAAAGTAAATAATAAGTAATTAAATAAAGTAGATACGTTTTAAAAAAGTAAAAATATAATAAATATAATAAGTAAATTTAAAGTGAAGTAAACTATAAATAAATTAGTAGTACAATAGTTAAAAATATTTATAAAGCAATAATAAATAGTTAAACAATTTAAAACAAAAGTTACAATAATACTTTCTTTTAACTACCAGCCTTTGAGGAAATTGACAGTTATCCACCTGAAGGTAAGTGCTTTTTAAGAAACCTCAAAATTATCACTTCTAAACGCAATTTGAAAAATACTGAGAGATTATTTACATGTTTATAAATGCCCTTGTGGAGAAAAAAAAATTCGCAACCCTATATAAAAGCCTTTACGCGCTAATTTAAAGTCCTTTTATGTCTTATTTTAAAGGTAAAATACAAAATTTGCTCGAAAAATGTAATATTACTCTTCATTCCTTTTTGAGACTAAAAAATACGCCGATTATAGCAAATGCAACAGTATAACGTTGTTCTGAATGAGGAGCGGGATTGAGCGAAAATGGCGCCATGCACTTCCTGTGACCGAACTCTATATATGGCTCTGAGATGAATTAGCCTTCATACAAATCTAGAGTGTTGCCACTAATTAGTTGGAAATGGTGTAACTTTGATTTTTTTTTTTAATTGGCCACCGTAATACAGCCTGGTATTTATATTTTCTTTTGTTTGCATTTACTTTCAATGTTAAAAAAAAAAAAAATTAACTCTGTTTAGGTTTAGTTGAATTGTGGGAAAAAATCTGAAAGAAACCATGTAGATGTTTTTCCATTATTTTCTTTTTTTCTCACATGAAATAAGTATTTAGCTAAATTGGTGTGTTTCAGTTTCTTAGAGCTGGATATTCTTTTTAGTAGTGTAGTTTTTTTTTTGGGGGAGAAAAAAAATCGAGAAATCTTCACTACATGTGTGTTGTTCTATGTAGCATATAATCTGCTACCATTTCCTTAATATGTCCCCTGAAAAATCAGATGGTTTCATGCTCCATATGACAACGATCTCTGTTGGAAGTGAGTTATATTTGTTGCATTTTATATATGTTTTATTTGAATATGTTTCTGAGAGAGTGTTGCACTGTGTTGTACAAGAATGTAACAGCTATAATATAATTCCTCATTGATAAATTTATGTTTACTTTTCTAGTTGGCATCACCCACAGTCCAACAGCCAGTAGTATCTCCTGCAACAAGTCCTACTCCCATCAAAACCAAAATGCCATTGATCAAAGGTCCAAATAGCCAGTTGCAAGTTCAAGGATTGCTGCCAGGTAATATATTAGGGTTATAATATTTTTTTTAGATTAAATCATAACATGGTTATCCTTTCTTGTTATTTTCTCATTCCTGGAACAGGTACAGTAATAATATTAATTTATTGTAGGTTTCTCACGATAGTCGTGGTTTCGTGCCCACAAAAGTGGAATTGCTTCTGTGGGAATCGAATATATTTTGTTCTATGTAACGTTACTCAAAATTTACCATCGTGATTTGTGTCTGCACCGATATTTATTTGGCAATTAAATCAAATTAGTTGTTTTCTTTAATAGAATTTTTTAAAACTTGAAGTGGATTTTTATATGTGATAGTTTTTTCCCCATGTGTTCTTATCTTCATAAAAGAATGTGAAATGTTTTCTGTAGTTTTATTTTACACACATAGGAAATAACTAATATTTTTTATCTATTTTTGTGGTTTAGGTCAACAGCTTATTCGTTTGGCTGAAGGGCGTCTTCAGCTTTTAACTATACCAACTGTTCAGCAGGCTACGCCAGAGCAACCGGCTGCGGTAGCTACTCCACAAACTTCCATAACCACTACACAGCCCTCCATTCTGGGTATAAGCTGGCCCTGAAAGTGCTGTTGCAAAAATGTTAAAACGGGACAAAGTTGTAGCAAAATGCTGAAAACAATTAGTTGCTTTCTTCGCTCATAAAATCATATCAATAAAATTAATTACATCAACAATGCTTAGAAATATAAACGACTAGTTATTTTAAAAAATACCAGCACATTTATGGAAAATGAACTAATGTGCAGTATGTTTCCGTATATTTTTGTTAACCAGTAAACGATAAGATTTATTTCGAAAATCATGTTTAAATAAATAGAAATTCTAGTTTACATGAAATTGATTTCATGGGTTACAATGTTCACCAAAAAAATGTAAGCAACGCAAGATTATAATGAATGGTGAATAAAAACATGAAAATTTTTTACAATTTGTCATTCAGGTGTTGCAAAATTTCGATCTTTCTATAAATTTTTGAAGGATTTATTTTCCTTAATTCATCTTTTTTTATTATTATTAGACCACCTCCGAAATGCCTGTTTAAAGTCTAACAGTTCTCTTTCAGGCCCTTCAATACTGATCATCAATATGTTGTTGGCATTGAAAAGTGCCAGCCTGTTCCTACTTTTGGTTTTCACCAAATTTAAAACACTGAAGCCCCTTCACAGTATGAAGTAGGGTAGTAGCTGTAAATTTAATAATGAATGCTATTAAACAGGGTTTGTACGATCTGTAAAAGTTCTTAAGCACTCCTTAATTTTGAAAATAAAAATTAAGGGCCCCTTAAAACCCCTTTATTTTGCACCCAGGTCCTTAAAAACTCCTTATTTTTCACCCCACCAATCTTTCCGAACATGACCAGAAAAAGTCTTGGGGAAATCCCCCTTTCACCTCTTCATTTCAATTCTCCTCTCTCAACACAATGAACCAGCCGGAAAGCATGTGATAATTTCATCTAATCACAATATCTAGAATAGGACGATTGGTGATGGCGGGGAAGCTAAATTTCTAGTGCTGTATTCTCAAGAACCTCAATTTGAAAAATCGTTGAAAGTTGCCAAAATGGTGATGATATTAAGGGCCCACAACGCACCTAAATTATGTGTTTTGTGGGTCCAGTTCAGGACCACCCTGTATAATGATTCTATAAACAAATACTATGACCCTTTTGCATGGTTGTCAGAAATGCAGCTACGTTTAACTATCTACTAACTAAATTGATAACGATGCCATGTGTATGAAAGTGAGCAGCGGACTCGTGATTACAATTAAACATCTCGAATGTTAAGTTCAAGGATGGATGAATTAGTGACTTGGTTGTAAATTTGAGTCAATTCTAAAACATCAAAAAAGTTGTTGGCTCATATTAATCTAAGTATATGGGCAAAAACAAATTAATTGTCAAAACTTTCTGTAGGCATGCTGTAGACGTACTTTTTGCTATCACCACTCTGGCAGATTTTTCTTGTCAAGTGGTAATACATCCTAACTTCACCAAACCTATGGAGTTTATCAAAGGCGTCTCTCCTCCATCTAATGATTCTATATTAGAGGCCCTCCAATCAAGTGGTATGATCACTCAGACATTTCACAAAAAAAAAAAAAGAGAGTCTAATGGAACCATTACTCCCATAGACAAAATTGTTATCACATTTACCAAACACACCAATACCTGCTTCTATCAATCAAGGCCCTAATAAATACACAGTTCTTCCTTGTGCAACATTCCCATTCCAGTGCAGGTAATGTTTAAGATTTGGACATAAGGAAGCAAACTGCAGCGGAAATAATGGATGTTCCAAAGTGTGGGAAAAACCATGGTTCTGATTCATGAAATCTCACTAAGCCATACTGTATAAACTGCCATCAACAACATGAAGCAACCTTCTGTGGATGCCCTGTTAGAAAAGTCAAACTAACAGAGAGACAAAAAAAAAACTGTAAGGAACCGTATGGTCTCTCCACCAAACCTCCGCGACGCCAGCAACACCCCATGAATGCAGTTCTGCCAACCAAAAGGCCAATCACTGATGAATACAAAAAAACCTGGAAACCCAAAAACCTTCGACAAGAACCTCTTTTTTGACCTTGTCTTCTCTGAAGAAAAGAATTCTAATTTCCTGATTTCTTCATTAATGATGCAAATTACTTCTTTCCCTTCTACTAAGATCAAAAACAATAATGCTGACCCTGCATCGCTACCAAAAAGAAGCAAACTAAATCGAAGTTTATCATTGTCAAAATTGCAGAATGCAAAGAAGTTGGAATCAAACCAACTCCCGGCGCCTGCTCCTATTGTTGTGTCTTAATCATTGAACCATAACCCACCGCAGACAGCACTAAGATTAAACTTCCTGTTCAACCCATCACTTTAATTTCTAACGATACC
Source organism: Dysdera silvatica (assembly GCA_006491805.2). Lineage (NCBI taxonomy): Eukaryota > Metazoa > Arthropoda > Arachnida > Araneae > Dysderidae > Dysdera > Dysdera silvatica. Next base: position 37,031,991 of record QLNU02014802.1, read on the forward strand.
TCTCCCACACAATCAAACACTGATGTTATGGAACCTAAAGTTCAAATTATTCTTAAACTAGTATCATCCGTTGCCCAGTTACTCCTGCAAATTCCCATTTCTTCCAACTTACACCCATTAATAAAGCAAGCACCATTTTCGTACAAGTTGCTCAGAAGGTGTGGATTCAATAACAGTTTTGCTTTTTTTTTTTTTAATCTTGCAATTTTTTTTCAATTAATGGCACCATCTTCACAATCTTTGCCTTTTTTTATGATGAATTTATCAATTACAAAGGAACATGTGTATGAGGATATTGATAAAATTTCTGTTTTTCCCTCAATCTGATTGATATTCGTGGTTGAGCGTCATCAACGTTACTCATGTTCAATTGCACTACCACAGCCAATTAGCATTTATTACTGTGACAAATGATCTGAAATTGAATATGATGTATTCACGTGGGTATTTGATGTTACTTTGGGTACTGTAAGAAACATACTTTAAGGTTAGAAAAGAAATCAAAGTTATTAAAAAAATGCAAAGTTTGTTGACAAGATGTTAAACTGTCATTATTTTGCAATGGACACGATTTTGCAAAGAAAGCAACTGTAGCTTAAACTCTGCTTCCATTTAACTTAGTTCACAGATTCCTCTTGTTCTAGTGACAGCAACTGCAGTGGACGTTGCTGGAGTTGAAACGACGGCTGCTCTTACCTTAACATCTACATAAGCACCAATGACAGTGCCACAAACATTGCATTATCTGGTACCATTCAACTGGTATCTCAAGGTGAACATCCAACTTAAATGAAGGGAAATTGGTGCAGATATGTTTGTTTATATATATATATTGCTTGTCTGTGACTGCAGTGAATTTATTTCAAAAATAAAACCTATTTTAAAACTTGTTTCTGTATGTCTTCTATTTTATGTATACATGTAATTTTAAACACCTGTTGGTCTGCCAACATCTTTAACTGCACCTGGTTCCTCTGCCATGATTACCATGAGCATCAAACTAATTCAAATTAAACCACAAGGTTAGTTTATCCCACTTCTGCTTTGTAATATATGTTGCCAAAGAACCCTGTATGTTGCAGTGTTAAAGCATTCACCTGGTGAATCACTAACCTGGGTTCGACTCCACCAATAAAGGTGCCAGCGAACGGTTCGCTGGGCGGTCACTCTCTAGGCCTTAAGAGGTTTATGTTCTTCGGGGGGGGAACTGTGCATCTTAGTGTAGCATGACCATTACTGTTCTTGCACCATAAAACATAACCGGACAAATTGCCAAAATTTTAACACCTAGTTTGCTGAAGTGTATAAAAAATAGTAATCATTACTTACTTTCATAAATATTTTAACCACTAGTTTCAACTCATTAATTGTAAGACTTAAACATGTTGGTGGTCAAACTTAAATTAACGAATGTCAACTTCGTTCACAATGTTGTGAATGCAATGAAGTGAAATTTATGTATGACATAGAGTGAAGTGCGTCAACTGGATTGCGATCATAAAAATGTTTAAAAAAAAAATCAATGGTTATTTCTCTGTCTACTATCAAAACATGTTTCACAAGAAGATTCCATAAGTTATTTCGACACTGGTGTCAGGTTTAAAAACATCTTTCAGAAGCCAACTGCTCCCTTTGTCAAGTGAAGGCAGAACAAAGAGTGAGTGAAAGCCCATATTAATATACTCGCATGTTAAGAATCCCCTCTGATGCCATTTGGTGTAGAATAGTCCCAGCTGTGGAAACTGTACACCCTCTCAACTGGAGGATTGGCAAAAATCATGGAAGGTTTTGATGTGTTAATAACATGACTCCTTAAGCTCCATGATTCCAGAAAGAGTCAATTATCCAGATTCATCACATTCTAATGTAACACTTCCATCAAATGCCAATTTGGTTCGTGGCCCCTCCCTGAAGACACGTTTGGCTGACTCCCTCATGCATATGTTCCTTTTCTTATAAACGTATCGATCTTCCCATCTGTCCAACATACACCTTATCACAGTCTCCACATGATATTTGGTAAATAGCACTAGTTTTTTCCCCCATCAGGCACACGATCCTTAACTTTAAATTTTGAGTGTCTATACATTGCAAGTTAAAATGTTACAACCGATTTCTGTTCGTCATTGGGCACTGTGCAAACCTATTCACAGCGTTCCATTAATCTGGGTTTAACCCCAACAATAAGAAAGGGACTTGCCAACTAATTTCTCACTGTAGTTTGAGGGTTGGTATCATAAGGGATTTGTATTTCTTGGAATATGTAGTTCCACTATCCTGCAATGCTGTAATAGCAATTTTTATCTATCATCAATTTGACTTCCAAGGGTAAGGTAGAAACTCTGTTTTTCTATTCATTATACAAAGGTAATGAAAGTAACTTAATGTTTTATTTACATATTATATCTTTTTCTCCAATTGTATGGACAACAACTTGTTTGGTGCCGAATGATCTTTGTTGTCCTTGCGCTATAAAAGTCCAGTCAACCATCTACCCACTATAGTTTTGGGTTTAGTTTCCATGGCAGCAGGTATTCTGATTCTTCAAAAAACTGTAGCTCCATGATAAGCTCCTTTGTAAAAATACAAGTCTGTTTTGTGATGTACTCCCTCCGTAGCAACTAAGGAACACTAAAACAGTATTGTCGCAGTTAAAGCCTATCACTAACTGTCCTAGTAGCCACATGCTACCACCTTAAGAATGAAACAAGCATCAAGGAACCCATAAATCCCTTGGTTTTGAAAAAATTAACAGGTCTGTGGAAGTATCCCCTGTTGTGCCCCCTCTTCCTTTTTTTTCCCTTACAACAAGCGACAATACTGTGTTTTACTGCTTATTAATTCAGATTCTGGCTAAAAAAAATTCAAACATATTAACTAGATCAAAGTTTAGCAAACATTTAATGGTATTGTGCCCCGAAATCTGCCTCTTGTATCACAAAACAATGCTAGTTTGCAACTCAGTGAGAACCTCCATCATACTAACAGGATTTTATTTTGTAGTGACAAAGTTTTCAATGTCTTCGTCAGTATCCAAAAAATAGTGATTACTTTTCCTACAAGGGTTTTATCATGCTGTTAACGGCCTCAATTATTTCGGCATTCGTTGTAACACCGTAAATCATGATGTTTTGGTTCGTTGAGATGTGTTCATCAAATGTTAACGGAATTGAGAACACGACCACAAGCTTGTGTATTAGTTATGTTGAATTTAATTTAGCGATGTGCAAAATCGATCACTAACCGAATCAGTGTGATGATTTTGCCCATTTCTAATTGAACCCTCTCCTCCGTTTTGATGTCTTCTATGTCAGTAGTTCCAAACCTTTTTGATCTGTGACCCGCATTTTAAAATGTCGATCTTTCACGCTTCACCTGGCTCTAACGGGGACGTATCAAGTGGATGGAAGCTTAATCCTACACTCGGAAAAAAAATCCCGGATACACATACATGGCTTCCTCAAAACCACTTTAAGTCCATTTTCAATTTTCAAACAAAGTTTCTGAAAACATGCAACTTTAAAAACGTTTTACACCACACTAAAAATCGGCCTGCACCACATAGTCTGGGAAACACTGTTCTATGTCATTTCTGACAAATTTATGTGGTAACAGAAAGCATTTTTCTGTTCCTATAGCATGAAAACGTCAACAGGAAATGTTTGTTATGCAAGTGTATATAAAAGTACCCACTCCTATATGTTTAATCTAGTAACTACAACATGTTGAAATTATCATTGAGCAGCTCTGATCTTATAAAGCATTTTTTGTTCGTCTTAAGCTGAGGAAATTTTCCTGGGATCATAGATTATCGATTCTTCGTAAACGGTATTTCGTTTTGACTGTGTTTGTGTTAAAGGAAAAAATAACATGGGGATTCCTATACAATCTGACAGGACTTCAGAAAACGGTTCGTATTAAAAGTAATTCGTCTTAAGCGTGTTCATCTTAACGAGGTTTGACTGCATTAATATAAATGAAATATATTTCCAATTTTAAGAATTATATTTGAAATTATAGTTTTGCTTTTATGACATAAAAGCAAAATAATTAAATAAAATAATAAAATCATTCCATACACCATTAAAAACTGGTCCATGTGTCAGAGATTGCAGACCCCTAAATTAGATCTCTATTATCAGAACACTAATATCATATTAGATTTATTGTGTCATGGTATTTTAATTAATAAAACTTTATTATGAATGAAATTAACTTTTTTTTTTTTAAATGTGCTTTCCTGTGGTGGGGAGGGAATTTTGATACAGATATATTTTTATATAATCCTACACAAATTGCTTCTTGAGTCCATTTATGTAAATTACAGAAATTTGAGAGCAAAGAGTGTGAGAAAATGTATGCAAGAGAAAAAAAAAGTGTTTGGAAGCATTTCTAAATAAAGTTGATACTTCCAAATTAAAAAACTGGGTTGTCGACTTTAAGAATTGTAGTGTTTATAAAATCCAGTGTGGATGCTGTCAGTCGCATATTGACCAAACATAAATAGCATTTTGACTCATGCTGAAAGAGAGAGACCAAACTTAGTCCAAAAACCAAGTATGTAAAATATTTGTAGGAGTATAATTTCAAATTCCGTTTCCTTGAGGCTACACTTATTGAAAAAGTAAAATCACTCATAAATCGTAATATTTTTACGAAGCCCATCATACTTTCCAGGATGCCAAAGAAAACTTAAAAGATTAATGAGAGAATATTTTACTTCCTGGAAGCTATGAATGTCAAATTTCTTAGTATATCTGTATATACTCATTAAATTCAATAAACCTTTTATTCAATTATTTACTGACAGATGGCAACAGTGGCCATTGTAATACCCTAGGAATCTTAGATTTTTGGATTAAAAGGCAACGGATTGATCTAAAGGTTATTCCCTCACAGCCAATGTGATTATAAACATGTCAATTTACACATTATTAGTTTCTGTAAATTTCGATTTAAATATGTCATTGCAGGATGCACTGCTCAAATATTTATAAAGACAGAACTGCTAGGCAAAATCTGATATATGTTAGAGGATTTTATACCATATAAACTAGGTATAATAGTTATATTATTATGGTATCGAAATATTAAGTATTATTAAATTCAGGATTCATACGTTGAAGAAAATAATCCTTGACTTTTCCATGTTTTCCCCCTAACAAATTGCAGGATCCAGTTATACCAAAAGTCTTCAACCTTTTTCAGTCCAAGGGCCATTTTGCTTTCTTTTTGACCTGTGGGCCATGTACTAGCAATATTAAGACTGAACGGCAAATCCAGGGAGCACTTACTGCACCCCACCCCTAGATCGACCTATGTTTATATTTTTTTTTTAAGGTCTCTATACTGGTTTTGCATGCCTGCTCGAAAATGTTTTCCAGATATGCCTCTGGGACTGAATGTATAGGTTGACCCAAAAGTTCGTACAGATTTTAAAAAATAATAAAAAATGAAATCGGTATACCAAAGTGCAGTTTGTACCTTTGGTCTTGTCAAAGTGACGGATTTTTTCTGACACAAGAAAAAAGGTGAAAATTATTACCGGTAGGTGGCGCTTCAAAGTGTAGTTTCCTGAAAATATGCAAATTCTATCCATTTAGAGGATGGGGATCGAAAATTAGCATCTAATCCACTGATGAGTTAATAATAGTGTGTGCAAATTGAATTACTGTTTTGTTGACATTGGTAAAAAAGGCACTTTTGGTAAGGTTTCTTATGTCAACAATGAATCAGCAACACAAGAATTACAGAAATTTAAAACTGTAAAGAAAATTAAGGCAGGCTGAGGTCCAATTACAAAAATTGGGCACAGAGAGAGTGCAGCGATTTAAAGAAACCGGTCACTTAGAAGATTGTTCTTACAGTAGCAGGCCAAAGTTGTCATAGAAGGGCACCAGCAGAGTAGCAACGAAAATGGATGCTCTCACAACACAGTCACCATATGAAATGTATGTATATATATGTATGTATATGTCCATATGAAATGAATGTATGTGAGGCTTACCAGGTATGGTATGGTATGGTATAAAATGTATGTAGGTTTACCATGAACCAGCATGTTTGAGTTGTGCATGAAGTCTTGGAGTTATACCCATACAAACTACAACCTTTACAGAAGTTGAACGATATTGCAAAGCGAAAGGAATTTGCTGAGTGGGCTTTTCAAAACATTGACGATGGTACACACTGGCCCTTGAATATCTTTTGGATAGATGAGACCCATTTTTCTTTACACGGATCCGCTAATATGTATGACTGCCAGATCTGGACTTGAAATAACCCACATGCACACACAGAAACGCCGATGCATGCACCGAGACTCACTGTGTGGTGTGGGTTCAGTGCATCAGTAATTCTTGGTCCTTATTTCTTCCAGGAACCATGCAAAACAGGTGGCTGAAAGACGTGCACAGTAACGAAAAATGTTATTTAAAAAAGTTGCAAGATTAAGTTTTGCCATCCCTGCATGAAAACAGCTCCTAGACACCATTATGTTTATGCAAGATGGAGCCCCTCCCTACATCACAACGTGTGAAAGGCAATTTTCGGACAGTATGTTTAGTCAAGAGTGATAAGCCGTTTCTTCAATAATGCATGGCCTCAAAGATCACCGGACCTGACTCCTATGAATTTTTGGCTATTGGGGGTACAAAAAATCTTGGATGTATGTTCGAAGCTCATCTGCCTTGTCTGAGTCGAAGGATGCCATATGCCATGAGATCTCTGCTATCGACACTGACATGCTACACACAAGTGTAAATGGGCTTTCTCATCCGATTGCAGACTATTTTTACATGTGGGTATGGACACATGGAACATTTGTAGTTTTTTTTTTACATTTCAAGTAGAAACGAATACCTTCTGTATAATCTAGATATTTTACATGTATTTTGTTACGGGGGTGCCAAATAGCGTCGCCTACCGGTGAGAATTAACTTTTTTTTCCTTGTGTCGGAAAAAATCCACCACTTTAACAAGTCTAAAAGTGCAAACGGCACTTCGGTACACCAATTTCTTCATTTTTTATGATTTTTAAAATACGTATGAACTTTTGGGACACCCTGTATATATATTTCAATGCAAATACGGAAGCAAAAAACATTTACAATACTTTTAGTTGTTAATATATAAAGCGAAATCAAACCTTTTAGTGAGATTTATAGCACTGTTTATTTTTAACAACCTTGTCAGGTCTTATTTTTGACGTTGCAATCCAAAGGGAGTTTTTAAGGTAGACATCAGTTATTCTGGTCCTTACCTAGAATTTTACCAACTTCATTCTTGAAGAAAAGAGCAGTTTACAGACGCACTGCCGTATGCAGAGGGGGTTTATGGTAGCTGTGACCCCACCACATTGGGACAAAATTTTGTATATATACATATAAATATATGTTGTAGCACTGCAACCCTGTAACCCTCCTTATGAACTTCCTGTGTACGCCTATGTGCTTCTGAATAGTAAGATTTTCAGAACATGTAGTCAGACAGAAAGATGTTATTATCAACATATTTAAAATAGCGTTTAGTGAGTCCCAAGTTGAAATTTTTTTTTTTTTTTTAATCGTTGTTACACTGCAAATCAATAAAACTGCCCCTAGTGCCTAGAAAACTAAAGTAAAACGCAACTGAAGGAAGACCGCATGTTACATTAGTTCATTAGCGTTTGAAGATATTTATATGAAACATGAATGGAATAAAGGACGGAGATTTAAGACCCAGAAGAAGAAAGGAGCTTTATTTTTGTGTGAAACAATTTACAGTTTTTCGTGAGATGGCAGGCCACATACTGTGACGGACTGTGGGTTGAAGACTAAATTATGCAAACCCTGGTTGTGGAAAATGGCTTCATCTTTGTGGGAGATTTAGCTATTCAAAACAGAAGTTAGGGAGATATCCCCCCCCACCACCACTTAACTTCCAAATACAATTTCAAACACTGACAATTACAGAGGGTGGGAACCTGAAAATTAATATAGACCCTTGGCCAATGCACTGTGAGATGTGATACGTAATGAGTGTGCTAAAAATAATTTCTCCTAAAGAAACGAACAGGCAGCGGCATATAGTCCAAAGACACAAAGCAAAAAAGACAAACGATACGTTATAATACAGCCCTTTACTTGATATATATATAACAATAATTTAACCACACAGTGAGGCTTAGTCTCTGAATTTCAAACAAAATATCACTTTACGCTACATCCCTTAAATATATACATCTTTCGATGAAAATATGAGGGAACCATACATATACTGTGACGCAATCTTATCTACAGGTGTACAGAACAGGATTTTTCAATGCCTTTCATGGTTTATGAGGCGAAAACTTGGGATTGACTGGACCTTGTGTGAATGATCTCAACTCATATGGTCTTTGGCCATGCACTGTCGCGGCATCCAAATCGCTCTTTCTGAAAATAATCATCCGGATGTCCGTATGGAGGTATATTCTACCAGACTTGGAGCTAAAAAACCTGCAATAAAAGTAACACAAATTAATAATTTTACTGTATATACTCCAATCCACAATACCTTTGAAAAAATAAGTTAAAATAACACTGATGAAGTAGATCAAAGAGAATCTTATATTCACAGGTGCAATTGTACAAGAAAAGGTAAGTTTTTTAGTTGACACCCCAAATATGAGTGATTATAACTGCTTATAAGAAGGATTACAATAATTCTAGGATAGGCATGGGATAATTTGTAAAAAGGTTTGTGGTGAGGAAGCCATATAATATGGACTTTAAAAGATATGTACTACTGTTATTTTTGTTAAACTTGCGTATACGTTATAGTATTTTATATATGTTTATCACAAACCATTTTCAATCCACTGCAGGATGAGGATCTTTCTGTCATCACACATACACATATAGAACGATGAAAGAAATACAGAAGAATCTGTTGCCAAGCTGAACCTACAGTTTAACGAAGGTTCTGAACTTCGGTCACCACAACCAAGTCGTCCCCCCCCCCATTAAAAAGTGATCACTACCAGGAAGGCTACTAAGAAATGACACCCTCAAGAGCCGATATATATATGATAATTAAATATGTATAGGGTAAGCAGCAGGCCCGTAGCCAAGGCAGGAGCATGGCCCCAGTTGCCCCATCAAGCTATTTACATATACACAGAACAATTGGCACCCACATGCCCTTTGCCTTGCCCCTTCATCCTGGCTACAAGGCTGGTAAGCGGACATGGAAACTTAGTAATGTGATCCCATGCTTTCCAGGTAACTTGAACTACTGTTAACATGAACAGATTCTCTGTACCATTTGGTGTTTATGTTAACGAGGTTTTACTGTTTTCGTTTTTAAGATAAATTTCTTTCCATTAAATATTTAACAATTATAAAATCAGGCGCTTCTAATTAGTACTTCGCGGGGTGTTTCATAATAGATGCTACCGTAATCTTTTTAACTGTTAGTTATAGAAAAAAGCACTTCTGAGAGAAAAAAAGTTCTCAAATTATGTAAGGATGTTGAATATGACATTTGTTTTACAGGGGGTGGCACATGTATGAAAATACATAATTTGACTTTATATGCGCCCTTCTACCGAAAAGTTTTTAATGTGAAAATTATTACCCTATACAGGATAGGGAAGCTGAGAATGCCACCCCTGTTAATTTGCAAAGAATAAATAAAATTAAACTTATGTAATATGATATAAACTTGTAATCAAAATTTATGAATTGTTTCACCACATCGTAAAAAAATTTTGTCGTATGTTTTCTTTTTGTTTTCCCAGCCAATTACAAAAAAACAAAAAGCCAAATCTGTAAACCTTGACCACAAGCTGTAGCAGATTGGAGACAGGTTTGACTGCAGCCTCTGCACCAGTATTATGATAGTATGGAATATTGCATGACGATAGGGGGAGGGGGAAACATGGTGAACACTTGTTTCTATATGCTGCATTCTTACAGTTGAAGGCTAGAAAACTTGTAGCTTTTCAAAATTAAATCTGACCACGGATGAAAACAGACAAAACACAAAAAAGAGGAAAATATATGCGGCTACTTTTAATTACTTCAAAGTTGTGACAATGACTGAATAAAAGAACTAAATAAAACAATGAACTAAATAAAATAAACACACACACACACACACACACATATCATATTCGACCATTATCTAACCATTGTTGGATGAAGGTCTCCACAAATGCTTTCCACACAAGTCTCATCCTGAGCAATTCGCTTCCACGTCACCCCAACCTGTTTTCTTATTTCATCCACCCATCTAGTTTGAGGACGTTTTCTAGGTCTTCGGTGGTCTCTTGGAATCCAGTTCAGAATTTCTGTTGTCCATCGTTGATCAGTTCTTCTTGCAATATGCCCAGCCCATCGCCATTTCAGCCCTTTTACTTTAACAATGATGTCCTCTACTCTAGTTTGCTCTCTCACCCAAGTGTTCCTTTTCCGATCTCTCCTAGTTATTCCAAGCATGCACCTCTCCATGCTCCTTTGCGTTGTCTGTAACTTTCGTATTGCTCCAACTGTTAGACTCCATGTCTCTGATCCATAAGAGAGGACTGGCAATACACACTGGTTGAAGACCTTTCTTTTTAGACACAAAGGCAATTTCCCCTTCAGGATAAAACTGTTTCTTCCAAATGCACTCCAGCCAAGTTTAATACGTCTGTTGAGTTCTTTCATAATGTTGCCATCCATTGAAATCAGCTGGCCAAGGTAAATATATGAATCAGCAATTTCTAGCTCAATGTTGTCAACTTGTATTTTTGTTTCCTCTACGAAATTATTGAACATGATCTTAGTTTTTTGTAGGTTCATCTTGAGTCCAACTTCTTTACTTCTAGTTGAGAGCTCCTGTACCATGTCTTGGAGTTCTAATGGGTTCGTTGAAAAAATAACAATGTCATCAGCAAACCGCAGATGATTTAAATATTCACCATTTATTTTTATTCCCTTGTTATTCCAATTTATCAGCTGAAAAATCATCTGTAAAGCAGAAGTAAAAAGTTTTGGAGAAATGGTATCTCCCTGCCTCACCCCTTTGCCAAGTTTGATAGTTTTGGTATCTTTATGTAACCGAAATTTTGCACTTGCATTTTTATACACACGTTTCACCATGTCAATGTACACATCCTCAATGTCTGTTGATCTTAAAGAGTTGATGACTGCTGATGTTTTTATAGAGTCAAAGGCCTTCTCATAGTCAATAAATGCAACACACAATGGAAGTTCATATTCATGTGTTCTTTCAATTAATTCTCTTAATACTTGAATATGGTCCACTGTACTGAATCCACTTCGAAATCCAGCTTGTTCTCTTGGTTGAGCTGCATCTAATTTTTTCTGCAGGCGATGTGTTAGCACTTTTGTGAAGATTTTATAAATAGCAGGTAACAAGCTAATTGGTCGGTAATTTTTCAAATCCTCTTTATCACCTTTTTTATGCAAAAGAATTACTGTTGCAGAATCCCATTGGTTTGGTATGTTACCGCTGTTAAGACATTTGGTAAAGAATTTTGCAAGTATGTCTTCTACATATTCTCCAGCTTCTTTTAGGATATCTAATGTAATACCATCATCGCCAGGGGCTCTTCCTTTCTTCATACTTTTTATTGCAAATGCTACTTCTTCTTTTAAGATTTTAGGAGCTGTTCCTTCGACTATCTCAGAGTCTTCGTTTAATCCACTGTTTCCCTCATACAGCTTTCTGTAGAATTCTTCAACTCTTCTAAGTATTTCTTCCCTATTTCTTGTTACGGTGCCATCCTCTCCTTTTAATGCAATGATGTGTTTCTTCCCAACAGATAAACTTCCTTTAACAACCCTAAGGCTCTTGTTATTTTCAATGGCTTTCCTTACTAGCTCACAGTTGAATTTTCTTATGTCTTCTTTCATGCTTTTGCGAAAAGTTTTGCACATATTATAATATATATATACACACACACACACACAGATGATTCTTAATACACTTAACTCTTAATTACACTCTTGCGCCATAAAAAAGACAATCAATCAATCTTAATTACACTAATGTGCATATTTAAGGAAAACCATTTATTGTTTAAAACATTGGACATATTATTCTTCTGCATCATTTTTTCGAACATAGTTTTTAAATTCAGGTTACTGTTACCGCTATGGTTTTTCCTGCTAGCACTTTTATACTTTTTGTTCTTTGGTTGCAATTCTAAGTGTCCCCTTTTTCTTCTGTTCTGAACAAGCAACGTTTGTTGAATTCACTTCTTGTTGCTTTATTTCACTTATTTGTACCCTCGAGATGAATTCATTCTCAAAAGCGGAGGCATTAAGACGTTTTTAGAGAAAAGCAAAATCGAGACAAAAAATACAAAATGGCGGAAAATTGCGCATCCGCGGAAGGTTTTCATCCATAATCTGACATAACTGAAAAAGTTATTAGTCAGATATAGGGCAATATTTTTTTTTTTAATTGGAAATTTTTTGATGGAAGGCCCATATGAAAAATTAAATCCCGTATTTTTAGGCACATATTACCCCTTATAAAATAACCTGTTTATCGTCTTTACAAAATCAAACTTTTTTCAACCAATGATGTCTTTTTCGACAACTAATGGTTGAACTGATAATTGAGATGACATTAGTTCTGAAACCTCCTGTATAACGTAACTAGCACCAAACTTCTGAAAATTGGTACATTTTATAATTCAATTCCGAAATTTCACTTTACGGTCGAAGACTTAATTCCAATTAAATCAAATAATAGAGGTCCTACCTTATGTGGGTAAAAAATTCACTTAAATTTCGTATCTACGCAAATACAAAAGTAGAACTTCCATATAACGAAATTATCTATACATGGTGGCTTTGGTTAATCCTTTGATTTGAAATCCGGTTCATTATATAATATATATTTCAAGATATTGAAATTTTATGGAAATTTAGAGTTCGATATATGAAGATCCTACTCTATACCAGATCAAGGGCCAATCATTTAAAATAATTAACATTTCAGTCATTGTCTATAGAATATTTTGATGTATGCAAAGACAACATTGCTTTTTACTTCTTTGCAGTTAGGGAGATATCTCGAACATACAGTCTCAGTATCGTCATTAGATCTAGTAAGTCATTTAGTAAATCACGCTGTCTTTGCGTCTTTGCCCCACTATCGTAGCCATAATAATAGAAAGCATACCATTTACATATTACGCACCTGAGATGTATGAGGTAGCGCAGCCATTTCTGTGCGTCTGTGTCATTTTCGGAAGCGTCTGTTGGCATGTATAGAGTCCTCTGACGCAAAAAAGTTTGGCAATTTGGAGGCATGTCACTTAAGTCATAGCGAACAACGAACATTTTCACAACGGTACGATGAGGGTTAAACAGCGTCTATGCGAAAATTAACGAACATTGCAATTAGATAACTCTCTAACCTTGGGGTTTTACAAGTGCCGAAAGTGACAATAGGCAACTTACCACTTGCACAGTTCCACGTTTAGGTACGTGATAGTCTCTTTTGCCAAGATTAATGTGGCCCTAAAAAGAATAAATCCAGAGTTACATACAATCAAATCTCTGTGAACTTGACACATTACAAAAGTATTTTCACATCTTATTTGGAACTAACGAAAAATCTTTGAGTTTTTACAGACCAAAAATAGCAATGGTCATTCTATGCCCAGATCCACAGTTTCCAAGGAACCTAAGTCCTTCTGTGAAGTGAAACAAACACCCGGACTGCAGGAGGCAGCAAAATGGCACACGTTTCACAATACCATTTGGAATGGAACCCAGGTTCTATTAAAAGTACGCTAGGGGAATATGTGTCATTGCAAAGAGGAGGGGGTCTTCGTAAATCACATTAATAGCCTGGTAGCGTCACTTATCATGAGACTCAGTAGGTTATTTAGTGAATCATGCAGTAAGGATGGTAAGACCCTGGGCTCCCAATCAGTTTTTAAGGCCCTTTTCAAAGGCATACGCAAGAAGTTCATAAGGGGGTGGGTTACAGGCTTTCGACTTCATATGGGAATGTTAAAGTATTATGTAAGCAATATTTTGGCCATTTTATATCCCCCCTGGTAAGCAAAAATTAACATTGGCTAACATAGGAAAATAAGCACAACAGTTATCCCCCTCCCCCCCCCACACACTGATGCTTGCATAATATGTTAACTCTACCTATAATGGGGAGGTTACAACCCCATCAACACCCCCTCCTGCATTCGCCAGTAAGGGCCCCTTTTTAGAGTAATTTTTAAATTTTCATAATTTTTGCAATAAGAGAAATATAATAAATTTTATCCCCAACTCCAGGTCTCTGTTAGAGATGGGTTCTGAGCCCAGGCAACCAACCTGTAAGGCGGTATTAGAACAATGACTCATGAAAAAGTTCTTACCAGGTAAGGAGAGGTCACTTTGTCAATGTCTTGTAGAGTGTAGAAAAATATGGTTACTGGCAAGGTGATGTGACGCGGACAAAATGACCCACTCGCACCAATTTCAGTCGTAAATCCTTCCACTGTACTCACTGGTTCTAACCGTCCATTTAAAACAGATTCCTGCAACCAAGAAAAAGAAGAAAGCATTTTTGATTACCTTACATACTTCAAAAAATTACATGACATTTCCCTATTAGCAATTGACAGATTGCAAATTAGGATAACACTTTAGAGCCCAGACGCGAAACTTAGTGAATCCACTGAAGTATGGACGGAAAGGAAGTTCATGAATCCAATTTAAACTATGGATAGATGGGAAACTACATTAATCCACTTTAAACCATGGATAGATGGGAAACTTAATTAATCCATTTTAAACTATGAACAGATGGGAAACTACATTAATCCACTTTAAACCATGGATAGATGGGAAACTTTGTGAATCCACTTTCAACTATGGACAGACAAAAAACTTCCAAAGTCCAAAAAGAAGCACTGCTCGGTTGCGTACCTTTTTTTCCTGTGTATTTCCTTTAAGTAAATTATGTGAACAGGTCTCTGATTGGTTGAATATGGAATATATATGCATTTTTAAAACTTTGCAACAAGTAAGACTTCTAAATAAAAAGCGTTTGACGTTCCAATGAATAAATATGACAAACATATTTCACATAATTCTATAAGAAACAAATTTTTTAGAAATACAAAGTGTGTATTATACAAAGTGTGTTTTTTAGAAATACAAAATTTTCCTTAAATATTAACATCAATTCGTAACTTTTTTTGTTCCAAATAACAATCTACACGTTGCTAATTTTATAACTTTTTCCTTTCGCTTTTTAGCTTATATTTTCCCTCTGTTATTTTTCTGTCCATTTTATTTCTCCAGTTGAGATGTGCATTTGATTTTTAATTATTAAAAAATATATATAGTTTAATATATGGGCTAAAACATAGATAGCACCACATTCACCGATTTATATTATATTTATTATATATTTTTATTATATTATTCACCGATATAAATAATGAAACATATAAAGAAACCAACAAGGAAGAACCTTCAATGGCTGTTGATTACATTTTTTTGTGGAGTGGGGGGCAAGATATGGGATATCATATAAACTTAACATGCCCACGACCATGCCGTTAACAATGCAAGAAATAAGTAAAAAATATAAATATAAAATAAGTACAAAATGAGTTGCAAAAGTAACTGGCATTTACACATCTGCATGGTCTCATTTATGAGTCTACTTGTTCTGTAAACTTCAATCACTTAGTGCCAAACAGTAGATACATTACAAAGAGTAAAATTATTTACAGTCTTATAATTGGCTTGTTTAACGTTTGTGGCAGCAAGTACTGCTGCAATGTAGACACATCATTAAACACTAGGTATGTAATCTAGAAGTAAATATATTAAGGGAAAATATAATCTCTAACCTGTCTGCTTCATATAACTATGAAAACCCCACCTTATAAATCCTGCATTACAGTTTAAACATTTTACATGGTTTTGCAATCAGTGATTTATGAATAAACGGAAGGCAATGGAACAATATGAGAAGACTCAATTATAAAAAACGTGTTCAGCTCTTCTTGTAACTTTGACTATGAAGGTTTTAAATAAAAAAAAAAGCCTGTTTATATTTCACGTTCCACACAAAATCGTAAGCTTTACCTCGAAGGTCCCTAATAAACTGCTGACGGTCATGGACGAAGGGGCGCTAACACTCAAAGATAAGTTTTGTATTCTCTCGCCATCCTCTGGTTCTTTTTCAAATAATGCCCTAGAAGATGGGAGAAAAACTAGTTACTTCATGTAACAACTACACTTATACAGGTACTAACAAATCACATATACATTTTTTTTAAAAAAAATAACACAACTTATAGACAAAGCTACCCAAGTTTTAAATTCAAAAATTTCACAGTGGTTTACCTGAATTGAACACATTAACTAATTTACATGAGAGGGGATATTTTATAACGAACCTTTTTAATACAGAAGTGGCAAAAAGAATTACTACTACTCCCATATGATTTCACAATCTAATAGTCTACTACACATATAATTATAGCTAGGTTTCGAGCCGGCATGGCGACTATTGTCGCCAACTCATAATCAATGGTCACTAAAATCGTAAATATGGACAACAAATTTGTAATCTGAAACACGCATGGACGTTTCCCTCTTTTTCATACGCAAATCGTGAATTTGGTTTTACGGCTACTGTTCATCAAAGATAAAATGTTTCCTGCCAAAAATTTCGTGATGCAAACTATTTATTTTTGTCTTTCAAAAGTCCACCTGCATGCTCAGTCCGTGCAATATTTTGGTAAGAAAGACACTTGCAACAAATTCAGGTCTTGTAGTTCTGGAATTACAGCGCAGTCTTCGGCTGCCACCCTTTCCAATTTCCCCTGTACACAAGCAAGCAAACATGTCTTGTGGTAACACCCAACAGTAAAACTTTAAAGGAGCATTGTAGGATTGTGATCATATTAGGAAATGGTCCCCCTCACTTTAAATTCCCCTTGGTTGACCAGCGGTGAAGTGAAGCGATTTCACTGGTATTTATTATTTGTGATGATACATTTTCTGTGTGCATGTGTTAATTTTTTAAGCATTTTGGCACCATTTTTTCATTTTTACTATGTCACATTGGCCAACAACGTTAATCTCCTTTTTCCCTTCGCCATCAGCTCAGCAAGATGTAAAAGTCAACGGAGTCTACTAAATTGTCTTTCGCTTTCTTTTTGGTTTTACGGCTCAAAGACTACAGTGGTCATGCTGCGCCGGGACCTACTGTTTTCCGAGGAATCCGAACCTCTTAAGGCCTAGGGAACCAAACCCCGGACTACAGTGAGCAGTGCGATCTTTATGAGATCTCTGAGTAAGCGTTCTTTTTGCACTGCTGGGAGTCGAACCCGGATTAGCGGCGCACTAGGAGAACGCGTTACCACACTGCGCCACCGCAGGGCTATACTAAATTGTCAATTCCATTGAAAATACACTTCTCTTCAAACTTGGAAGCAGATACTATAGAAAGAAAATGAAAATTTCCCAAACAATGGGAAGTTGAATTTCAATGGATGTATTGCCGACCATTAATCGGTAATACATGTTGTAGAAGGATACATATGGTTAATTTTAACTTGCAGTAGCATACCCAGGATATTCCCGGGGTGGGGGCAGATGGAAGAAACGGTCAGAGGCCATATCAACTGTTGTTGTCCTTCAAGCGGGGATTCAAGGAGGGGAGCATGGGGGTGATTGCCTCTCCCCCAGTGGGAATGTATCACGGAAAATGTATCACAAATTTTAACCAGGTGGTTCTTTTGGACCACCAAATTTCCTTCGCCTGCTCGAACCCTAACTATAGCAATTATTAAAAAAAGGAAATGTGATGACATCCATGACTCATTGCTAAAATTAGGGCTTAGACTCCAATTTAGAGGTCACTAGTTCGATTCCAATCTGAAACAAAGGCCCCTCTTTTTTCTTTTTCTGTATGACCCACCAAATCTTACGAAGATGGGTCAAATGTGCTTTAGTTTGAACAATAAATCATGGATGTCGAAATATTACAGTTTGTTATCCCCCTACACAAACACACACCAAAAAAAAAATGCCCTAAAGCCAATGTATATTAGCCATTTACTTTCCTTGATAAACAAGCTATCCCTGAGGATAATAAATAATACCATGAAAAAGAAAAACTATAAAAAATATAGTTGCACTAAATGCAATTGCCTTTCATCACAACATAACAATTTCAACTCCGAGTAAGTGTGAATATGGGAAAATGCTTTAACATATGTACCCTATAGAAATACTTCTACCGCAGTATAGTTTTCAAGTCATTATTTTTGAATTTTATGTAAAACAGCCACTCCGTGGCTTATATTAACCATCGTTTAACGTTACAAATAACTGCATGTGATGTAGCTTCACAATTCACTTAACAAGAGGCAGATATGATACATAATCGGCTTTGCGTGTACATGAGGTAACAAGGGCTGGTGGCTAAAATTTTTACAACCAGTTGTCTGAATTAAAAAAAGTTTTAAAACTGTTTCGATGAATTTCAAAAAGCTTCAACTCGCCTCTCTAACCAGTTCTTTCAAAAATATTTTAATTGGTTTGTCTGAAGTGGTTCCAACTCATCATTAGCTTTACAGGTTGCACATTTTACAGCTTATACATGTCAGCTTAGCACTACACACAGAGCTAATTTTGAAATTTATATATATATATGCCATTACGTAATTTCTTTCAAATGAAATATCGAAAAGACAATTTACCTTTTTATAGCAGAGACAGAAGTAAGAGAACTGTCGAAGTCAAAACAAGTTCCTGATTTTCGAATGGGTGCCTGAAACAAAGATCAACATTAAATTTTATGAACAAAAAATCATAATTAAAAATACTGTATGAGTATATATAAGTATACACACATGCTCACACACTTATATATAGACTATAATACAGAAATTTAAGAATTTTCATTTACTTATATTGACAAAATGAACTTTCATTTCGCAAAAAAAATTCAAATCATTTAAAATTCAAAAAACCAACCTCTGAACTACAGTGAACGATTAGTAGATAAGTTTTGGTTTTTTTTTCCATCTCTGGAAGTCCAACCCTGATTAACAGCATGCAAGGTGTATGTATTACTACTGTGCAATATTGCAGGCATAGACGTAATCTGGCACGGGCAATGGGGGACACATACCCCCCAGTTTTGATGGAGCAGGGACAAAAGTATATATTTGGCCCCTGAGCTTTGGGGCTTTTGTTATGATATGGAGGTTAATTATAAGCTTAATTAATCCTTTCTTGTCTATCTTCAAATTTATTTACAATCAAGAGGCAAAGAAGAAGAAGAAATGAGAGGTAATCCACTGTACCCAAGCTTGGATACTTCTTAGCCGTGAGATGATATGTTCATGTGCGTTGATCCCTGCCTTGAAAAGGTGTGTTAACAAGATTATATACTTCCAAAGGACATCTCTTTCATAATAACATTGGCTCTATGAGATATACGTCATAAGAACCATCCTGCATCTGCCAAAAGACCATGTGTGTAAAGTTGATTAGGTCGGAGACTAGCCCCACAAGCAGACATTCGATGTTTCATGTAGCCAGCTTCCACGCAAGTAGTAGTGATGTCAGGAAAACGACAATAGCATGCTCTTTTGAAAAATAGACGTGGGAGTGAACAGACGTGCAGATTGGGTTGTCCTTGAAAAGGCAATGTGTGCTTAATACAAGTGTGATGACGGTGTAGGTTACAGCGATCCGCAAAAAAAAGAACTACCGAAAGAATCCTACCTGAGCGGCGAGGACGATGAACCTACAATAAGTATCCTATTTACGTTCGGTATCTTTTATCTGAAAGCCACGTACTAAAGTCAGTAAGGCTATAACTAGCTCAGCCACACCATCGAAATCTCATTTCATCTGGGACAGCGTCCAGATATTTCAACCGTCTGTGATGTAAAATGGCCCTAAGATGATTCCTTTTATGGGATGTCCCTTATTTTAATTTTATTTATTTAACAGGTGCACCAAAAGATAATATAAGTTTAACTCCTTAAGAAACCGTTTTTCTAGCCACTCCCTGAGTAAATTTGGTGGATCCATATGTCTAAATGTTTATACCATTAATGTTACATCTAATGATAATAAAATAATGATCAGGAAACCTAATAATTACTTGTTGAGTTCTGTTACATGTTGGACTCAATTGCGTCAGTTCTGAGAATGGTAAAAATGGCCGGGCATTAAATTGTATTTAGAACCTGGGTAAGTAGGAAACAATATGGTCCCTAGAAAGGACTATCAAGGTAATAAAGTATATTAAGTAATCTTTTTAGAGTTACTATTTGAAAGTTGAGTGGTGGCAATGGCCATTAAACAAGCCACCTCGTAATACTTTCTTTTTTCTCATAATCAGTATTATTGCTGCCATTTTGCGATAATTAACTTTCTCACAACTTTTTAAAAGCAAAAATGTAACTCTTCTGATCCTATAATAATATATAGTTCCGTTCTATCCCTCTATAATGTTTACAATTGAAAAGCTTGGCACCATGCAGACCTAATTTTTCACAACAATTTTTATATAGACAAAAGATTGATGCTTGGATAACATGGAAACTGAAGCATTATATCCTTCAAATCGCAATGTGATTAGTCAGCACAAAGTCATCCAAGTGGCCAGAATAATTCTCTGAAGGAAAATGAGAAATACAATCTACATCTGAATCACCGAGTCGAAGCAAAATGGCAAGTTGTAACTGACCACTAGGGATTTATAAGGTTCTAGCAGTCTTAAAACCAACTATTTTTTTCAAGATGGCGAAAGGAGCTTACCACTTGAGAGTGTGCCCCAAGTTTATGTAAGTAGAATGATATAGGCATAATTTGGGGGCATGTGCCTTCCAGTTTTTTTGTTTACAGTTTAGGCAAAGTTATATCCCCCACCCAGTTTTGCGGCTTTTTTTATGCTTAGGTTTTTGCCCTTTCCCCAGTTTAAACCCCCCCAAGTTACATTTAGGATTGCAAGATCTAACAGTTGCTTAAACCCTGCTCATCCACACGCCATTGTCCATGGCAGTTGGCCCTTGCAAGGATGGTTTTACCGTAGTCGACATACAATACACTTTTGACACAGTGGCTTGTGAAAATTCCAGTGCCTGAACAACTTCAGGAATGAGTGACCCATTTGGCAGATCCTGACAATTTTCCCCACAATCAAATGCACTTACATCATTCGTCTTAACCATACCACATTCAATAATTGTTGATACCATGAGCCTGACTCATAGCTGCGGAGGCCAGTCGAGTTACCGAATCCTCCGCGGACAGCACTGGCATCTCGTACATGATACTTTTCAAATATTCCCACAGAAAGAAATCGAGGAAACAAATATCAAGTGGTCTGGGAGGCCATGGGGTAGGGCCCCTGTGCCCAATCTACTGGTTCCCAAATGTAGTATTTTGATGCTGATGCATGTCTCTACTAAAATGGGCAGATGCCCCATTGTGCTGGAACCACATATGGGCACGCATGGTGATAGGAACCTCCTTCAGTAATTGGGGTAAAACCTGTTGCAGAAAAATATGATAGGTTTA
The DNA here is from genome assembly GCA_006491805.2 of Dysdera silvatica. Classification (NCBI taxonomy): domain Eukaryota; kingdom Metazoa; phylum Arthropoda; class Arachnida; order Araneae; family Dysderidae; genus Dysdera; species Dysdera silvatica. The sequence goes on from QLNU02014802.1 coordinate 37,053,548, forward strand.
CCCATCGAGGCGGTCCGGTAGTAGATAAGGCCCAATTAAGTAGTCATGCACGATCCCCGCCAACACATTGATGTTGAATTGTTGCTCGTTTAACCTTGAAAGTTTACCATGTGTGTTCTGGGGCATCCACAAATGCGCATTATGTTGTGATTCATCCATAAACAGCACTTGAGCAAGGAAATCAACGTTTACGTCCCTTTGCTGCAGGAACCACTGTACAAAATCTAAGCACAAGGGATAATCAGCAACTGTTAATGCCTACACTGACTGCAAATGATAAAGGTGTAACTTTTCTTCACGCAGTACTTGCCAGATACTATTCCGCTGTACAACCAGGCTCTGAGTGACCAATCGTGTGCTTGTGCCTGGGTTCTCTGTCACCATATGCAAGATGCACCATAGAAGACCATAGCTGGCATTCTGTCCACCCTTGGTCATCCGGAATCCCATCAGCTGATGTGGAAGGTACCTGTCTCACAGAGTTTGTTGTGTAATCTCTCAAACATTTTGCGATCAGGAACACAACGTATAGGATATCACTCACGGTACAACCTTTGCGCCTGTTTACCATTGCATTCAGCTATGCCGTACATCAGGTGCATATCTGCTTTTTCTGCGTTTGTAAACTGTTCCATCTTGTCAATATCGACACCGTAAATACTGCGATGTGGTTTTAACCCCTGCCATGTGGTCTACACCCCCTATCAACACTGCTGCTTTTCTAAGCATTTAATTTCCTTACGGATACATTGTAGTATTGTTGGATGTTGTATGTACTACCATCCAGGGCTTGAAATGTATGGAGCAAACTGGGACAGTGTTTCGGTTCCTGAAAATTTTCATTTTAAGCCCTGCAAGCACCCTCTCACGTTTGAGTCATAAATTCTCGAATTGCATTAATTTGGCCATGGGAAATTGTTTAGGACCATAATAAGTAATGTAATCTTTTTCAATATGATTCAAGGCCGGAATGGCAAATTTTTCAAATTTTGTTACATGATCGACTAATGTGGATGCAAATAATAGCAGCCCTATAGTTCCAGAACGGCTCATTTTCGGACATTGTTTCACTGGACCAAAGTTGTTTCTTTTGATCTCCTTCACCTATTACACATGCTTAACGATTCCCAACTGCCTCCAGTATGGTAAAACAATCGTTTTCCATACCTTTTGATGACTAAATTGCAACACTACTCAGGACCAGGGAAGGGAATTTTCGATTTTTTTGTTTCTGCTGCATTATTTGGGCAATCGCTTAAATCGTATGTCAAAAAAACTTTTTGTACACGTAATTGCATATATAGTAACGACGTAGATGTAGATATTAGTTTCACTCTGCAGCCAAATCGAGTCCTTTGCAGACAGACGTGAGGATTTCGGCCAATTTGGTTTATTTGATATCCCCTACAATCCCTTAACGTTTTGGCCATGAATTCAGGGACACCCTGTATATTAAATTTATCTAATTCTTTTCCCTACCACCTTAAAACTTAAAAGGTAGTTCCATCTCACCTTAATCAACAACGTATTTTCAGGTAGTCAGCTGTGTAGTAAAACGATTATTTATTGCTAGTTTTACGTTGTGTGAATATTATCAGAAGAGGTTAATTAAGAAATCTTTAAGATTGTTGAAAAGTTGTGGAGACATATAAAAGCCAAAACAGAAGAAAATATTTCTTCTGTTTTGGCTTTTATATTCATCTCTAAAATTTCATAATAATTTATTTCAACGTATTTATACTGTTTCCGCAACTTATGTATATTCTACAATTTTCTCAAAAGTTTTTCATGTAATTTAACCTCTTCTGATGATGATTCGCACAGCTCGAATCGAAACGTAAAGTTTTAGCAATAAATAATCGTTTTGCTATACAGCTGACTACCTGTGAGTCTACGTGAAACAATCCATCTCAACTAACCAGAACTAAAAGTTAAATCCATACATGGCCACGCTATTGTGTCACACCTTAATACAATGTTACAATTGGCTAAAACAAATCCAAGAAAGGAGAGTTACAGAATTTAAGGGGAAAATAAGGGCTTTTGGAGGCAAGGCACGGTCCTGTAAAGACGAGGGGGAATGGTCCTCCTCAATGCTTAATTTTAAATACGAAAAAAGAATTTGTAATTATGTTTGTTGTAAACAATACATTAGTTAGTAGTGAAGCCAACTATACATGTGTGTGTTGAGATTATTTAGTGCCAAGAAGAAGTATTTCTGACGAAGACACATTTTTGGATTATTGTTTGTGATTTACGAAGGTTCTTAAGTACGGTTTCAATTGTTTAATCAAAAGGAAAGTTCAGAAACCAAAGAACTTGTGTATATCTAGTTAAATAGAATTTGTGAAATAATAGATTTCTGATACATGAACTTACAGGACTGGAAGTAAGTGGAAGACCACTTTTCTTGTGAAACACTAAACTTGTAGCACTGTCCAAAGACCTCCGAAACTGAGCTTTTTCTTCAGCAGAAGGAATTGTACTATTTGTAGGATCAAGCTGTTTATATAAAGATAAAATACCAATTTAAATATTGTACTTAAAAATAAACTAAATTAGCAAATCATCAAATAAATTATCTTATAAGTACATGTGGTGAACTAAACTAATGATTGATTGGTTGACTAAGCTAACAAAAGGCGAGATAAGATAATTAGCAAGAGGGGAGCTGAACGAATCAGCAAAAGACAATGAGTAATGGGTTATGCACCTTTGGTAATGAGAAGGCTGTTTTCTTAAGACAGGGCATACAGTATATGATACTTGCAGCAGAAGCTGTAGAAGGAAGTTGATTAGAGGTTTCTAATTGAAGCAACTCATTGCCAGTCCAGAAGTTGATCAGAAATAGCATGCCTCCAGACTGCAACAAGGAGCCCTAGAGCATGCATCCCAACACAGCCAGGAAGGCTAGCAATAATGGCACCCCAGCAACGAACATCACCAGACTGGTCAAGGAAAATAATCAAAGCGGAAGGTGAGGAGAGTCCAAGTCTATATAAGGTAGCGAAAAGCACTGAATAGGTGGTTATAGATTGGACAGGAGGACATGATATGCTCCAGCATTTTATGAATACCTTCCTGGAACTGTAGGCACATTGGAGAGGACTTCAGTCAAATGAATGAAGAAAGTGGTTAGTATGGGCATGTCTTAAATTAAATCAATGTAGCATAGTGTGAACATTTCTAGAGAGATTCTACTTGAAAAAATAAAAATATTGGGTTCTTGAACACCCTGAACTGAGCTCGGTGATGGCTAGTGATGCTAAGGAGTTCAACCTTTTTCTTTTAAAGCTAATCCTTCAGGTGATTGATTTGGCTTGTCAGACTAGGTTGGTAATGAGATGGCTTGTTGCTGAGGACAGTGTTGGAGTAATCCATAGAAAGACATGCTCAACTATCTATAAGGTTGTTGCCATGAAAGTCACAATATCCAGGAATCCGGTAGAAGAATACCACCTTGCCCACAGATAACACTTGCAAATGGTCACAGCAATATCCTGAATAATAAAGTAGGCAGCCCAAGTAAAAGGATGGGACTGGAGGCTAAGAATTATGATCTGTGAGTCACAAAAGACAATGGTGACCTTTTTGCCATGTTACAGGATCCAATTGGTAGCCTCCCATACAGCAAGCTCTACCTTGATGGAGGAGTGACAAAGGGAGCAGGTGAAAACAGTGCATATCCAATACTGAGGATGGCACTCCCTTTATGACTGTCTCTGCTAAATGACCTGTCAATGAAATTATAGAATGACAGAGACATAGTTTAGAGCGCAGAATGATAGTAGGACATCAGCATCCACATGTTCACAGAGTCTTTGCTAGACACTCCTAGAAAGGTGTGTTTGTAACAGTGTTTTCCACTATTCAGTGAAATACATGACTAGCAGAGCCACAGCAGATTTAGAGCATAATTTACACTTTCATAACTGGGTAGTTCTCACAGGTGTGGTTTATTCATAACGCCAACGAGTCATATTTGTGTATAACTTAGCTAACAACATAAGTAGATTGGTAATGACAACAATATAGTAGAAACATACTGATAGACGTGCAATAAGAGCAGCACCGTAATAGGAACAATAATAGGCTTAGTTATGGTGAACATCTTGTTGATGTAGCATGTTAATATGTAAGTCATGTTAAGTGACCCAGTGGTAGGTATTTGTAGTCTCACAGTGTTTATGTATTCCTTAAGCCAAGCACCCTGTCTGTAATGATTTCTAAAATATTTCTAAACAGATACCCTATGCTTTACAATAGACTTAAAAAAAAGAGTGCTTCACTAACTCTAATACAGCTTATCTGATTGGTTACCGAGGCTTTTTCTTACTGCCAGTCTGTCAATGTTGCTATTTTTTATTTTATAGCCAAAGGTCTAATGAGGTAGAGAATATAAATAAGGCGAAATAGGCATAATAAGTTAAATAATATGGCCTGCGAAAGATGGTTTTTGTAACAAATCTTTGATGTACTCTAGTATTTTTTAATTATTTTAAAATATTTTAATTATTAAAATTATTAATATAAAGCTTTATAATATACTAAATTATTGTCATAATATATATATATTTGTAATCTTTCATTTACTAAATGACAATAATGTTTTAAGCACTTTATTAATTTCTGCCGGTTATAACTAGTTTCCGCCACTGGCACAGCAAAAACTGATTTCAGCCAACTCTGAAATGAACAACTCTAATCAACATACCAATGGTATGAAGGCAGTGTACACCTACTCCAGCATTTCTCTATAGTTTCGCAAACAAGCAACCAGGTGCAAGTCTTGTTACTGCATACAAGAGGGGAAAGATGGTCAACTGGTTCTTAAAACGCACCAGTTGAAAAAAAAAAAAAGACTTCAAGTAAACTAAAAACCTGATACCTTGTGGTACAAGCACCAGTGTCTTGTAGGTAATAAATGGTTCTATCAGAAACCAAGCTTTTATCTTGAATAATTCAGAGGAGTGGAATCGATACTTTCCATAATGAACTAATTATCAAGCATCTCAGGCTTCAGAACTGTACAAAAGCAAATCAGTGCAGAGACCTATCATTAGAGGCATGGAGCCTAAATGATTTGGATCTAAAACTGATAAATAAGATTAAACACAAGACAGGAATAATTATAGAAATCCTAAATTGAAATAAGTTTCACAATGCAAAACGTTTAACACCATAAGCTAAAACCAGTATGGCAACGCAAACAAACATGAGTATGGGCAGTGCAAATTAAAATGTAAGTGTGGCAATGCAAAGTAAAATGAATGATAAAGAGATATGCATTGATAATAAGTATAGAAATGCATAAGGCCTTACGTCTTCAACAGAAGGTTCCTGGCAACCAGATTTCAAAATCTTCTGGATCAAAGATGACTGGTGTGCTGCATTGGAAACTCCTCTTTCATCAATCAGTTTATCACTCAACACCACAGATTGCAGCAAAGTGCCCAACTTCTTAATATTTACACCGGATAAACTAGAAGGAATTGGTTGATCTGAAACATCACTCGGTAACTGATATGTTTCATTTTTTGAATTCTCGTTAGAGCTAAATTTGGAATTTTTGTTCTGGTGCTTCTTGTTTTGTACTGTTGTGCGAATAATAGGTGCATTCGGATAGCTGCTCCAGAACTTCGGAAAGCTCTCGTCATGATAAGCATTTGAATCTTTTTGAACTGTATTGTGTAAATTTTCAGTATGCTCATCGATGTACTCGGGAGGCAAGCCTTTGGAATGTGAGCTGGCGGTTTTATGACGGTTTTTAGTGTGTTTAGAGTACTTTTCATACTCCTGTTTAATGTCCATTTGCACTTTGTCTTCATTCTGATATTTGGATTTGGAAGAGTTAAAGAATGGTGATGTGGTTTTGGCATTGGTGAAAGATGGGTCATATCTATGTGGCATTTTTGAACTGTTTTTCACTTCTTTCAGGTCGCTCTCCAGTGAAAATCGGTCATTCAAGAACCCGAGTTTATCCAAACTATCTTGTAAATATGGCTTTTGAGTTTTATCCTGAATGCTTCGAGTGCCGAGACCACGGCTACGAAGTCTGTGGAGGACAGTTTCCATTTCGGCTTTGGGAACTGCCGTGAGATCTTCACAGAAATAATTGGTGAGATCCATATGAGCATGTGGCTTTTCTTTGAGAAGCTCCTTTTGTAAATAATTATATCTGCTTGGGCGTTCTGAGTGCATGGCAAGAGGACTGATGCGGTTACCATCTACAGACTTTTTGAAGTTTCTCTCAATAGCCGTTTTCTGGTGTGATCTGCTGCGATTTTGCATTTCTGTACTCATTCTCTTGCGTTCGGCTTCCCTTTTGGTCTGTGATGCTTTGCCGAACATCAAGTGTTCAGGAACCTCTAGACTTGGACTGCCGCATCTCGAAGGTGACTGATAACGCTTAGGATACATGCATAATGAATTAGGTGGATCCAACAGACTTTCACCTAACATAGTATCTGCTGGACTACTAGTCCGTGATGATGGTTGAGGAAGAGGAATAATAGGCAACACTCCATCAATAATTTCACCTTTGGCTCCATCTTGGTCCTCCAATAGATCTCGCTGAGATGATTCATTCTTTGCTGTTTTTTGTGTCAGAACAGGAGCCGAGTGGTTCTGACAGATTACAACCGGAATTTCACCACAACGAGGTTGAGATTTCACCGAAACTTTCATCGCAGCATTGCGACCGATGTTGGAAATGGGAAACACATGAGTTTCAGGTGGTGCTACGAAGCGACTTGAAAAGGCTTCACCGGGAACACAAACTCTGGAAAACAAGCACAGAAATATATTTATTTGACAAAAACCTAATGATGGTACTATGAACCAATATAAAATCCAATCCATATTATTTTAAATATACAAGTTATAGGAGCTATAAGATGTCTAGAAGCTAGATAATGTTTAATTTAAATATTATCTAGCTTCTAGACATCTTTACTTTCATTCTTGCATTCTATGGCACAGACAACTAAAACCTACCATTTCTTGTCCTGATCGAAGATCTACCATTTCCTCAAGGGATCTGAAACCTTTGTAGCCCATAAAATTAATTTTGGACTATGGAGTATGGAGAAATGGCACTATTCTGTGGCACCATGGGGTGTCAAACCCAATATTTCGGTGTGCTTGAAGGCAACACTAGTAATATATTATCGTGGGACATTACTTTTATACTTGTATTCCCAATGCCCATATTTCACATGTCAAATGGTATGGACATGTAATGATATAAATAACTTAACATGCCAGTCACGGGCATTTACTTGCAATACTATGACGACGATTAAATTGCACATTAACAATCTTTGTCTGCGTTTTACAGCACAAGGGCAGCAACGGACATGCTGTGCCAATACACATGGTTTTCCAAGGAAACCGAACCTCTTAAAGCCTACACTACTAGTTGAAGCGAATTTCGGTTTATAGTGTGTAAAGTAGTATTTACTGCACTTTGATGTCAACAACGATCTTTTCGGTGCATTTAAAAAATCGAAAAAGATTATCAAAAAGATTATTCTAAGAAAAATCAAAACATAAAAGATTTCTTTTCAAAGTAGTAATTACGTACATTCACATGCCTTGTATTTATTAAAATTAACGTGCATTCTTCAGAACGCTGTTAAGCACTGATTTTCCTTTTCGATAATTTATTTCAGTTCTGAAAAATAGCACAGTCTAGATTTTTGCTTCAGGGAGGATCAAAAATATAAAAAAAAAAATTGGTATTTATTATAATAGATTCTACTTTTAACATATTTCACATGAAAATTTTCAGCCCAAGGAAGTACTCGGGACCCATCACCTGCATTATGAAAGAGAATCTTGTAATAAACTATAGCTTTATATTCTCTTCCATTTCTAACCAAAGCCTAAAATACTATAGGTCTTCTTTACATTGCTATAACTTTCATATTGCTCAAGTTACATATCACTAAATGTTATATATCGGATTGAATAAAAATTATTATTATCGAGTCTTGATGATGATCTGAGCTAAAATCCGGAATTTTCCAATCACACTCAGCCATGCGAGAGAAGAAATTGTCAAATAGAAAACTCTGCAAATTTTAAAAAACTTTACGCAAGGGCAATTTTTACCAGGAGGGTGATCGTGATCATCCCCACTCCCCTCCTCTTCTTGAATAGGGATTATAGCATGGAAAATAAAAAGTACTGGACACTTGGCTAAAAATAGGAATCGGAAACAACTTGCACCCCTTTGAAAGGTTCCTGGATTCACCCTTGCTTTTTACCAGGAATTTTTCATGCTTTGAAATGTATGGGGCTACCAATATGACACTAAGCAAATTTTGGAAGGAAGAATTCAACATTGTCACAGCAATTAGGCTAATTACAAAGGCTTGACAAGTAACAATGAGCACAATGGGAAAAGGTCCTTCCTTTAGTAATGAATGAACTTCAGATGAAGGATACAAATTGGTAAAAGATATTGTGGCAAATGCTTATGATCTTAACTTGGAAGTAGAGGAAGAAGATATTGAAGAATTATTGCAGATGATTGACCAAGAACTGAATACTAACCAGCTAAAAGAACTTCTCAAGCAGCAATGTGAAGAAAAGGAAATGGAAATTTCATTTGAAGATGTGGATGGAGAAAAAGAACAAATTACGACTTCTGAAATCAAGTCAATCACTGACAAAATTGGAAAACGTTCAAAATGTTGCTATGAAATGGAATCTAAACAAATCTGAGGTTCTCAGAACTGCAGTTCTATTTAATGAGAAGTTCATGCAATTTTTCAGAAACATCTTAAAAAAGAGGCAGAAGTAAACAACCCTAAACATGTTTTTTTACATGCCCATTTGTAAAAACTCCGAAGTGAGCCCAATTGTCCTTCTGGTGAAAATTAATAATTAGAAACTTTTAATTTATGATAACTTTTTGTGGCAAATATAAATAAGTGAGATTTACCATTTTTAAAGACATTTTATATGAGTCAGATTTACATTTTTAATATGTACTATAGTTGTAGGGAGGAACAGGAACACATTTATCGACTTCAATTAAATCTTACGGAGAATCATGCCTTGGATAACGATGGTAACTGTCGTTAACCAAGGCACCACTTCGTACTGAATGTGCAAAATGCATATTTATATTCCCTATGCACCACATCATATACTACTACAATCAGTGATGTAGCATAACTTCAAAAGTTGCCTACATCCAACTGTTCACCATGACTCCATGCCCCTCCCCCAACACCCCAAGAAAGAGTCACATTTTTCATGTATATCATCATCATGATGAAACTGATGATTTACATATGAACTGTGAATTTTTATTCGAGAGGGCATGATGAACGATTAGAGATGGAATGAATACTTTGGAAGTCACACTACACCACTGGTTACACATATCTGATTATTTGCCTTATTCCAGTTTTCTTATTACTTTTTATTTACTTACCTATAATGAACATTCTGAGGTGACCTCCCACCCGTCAAGCTGAACCAGGCACATAACTGGGAGAAATAGAGAAAAGAACGAATCGCTTGCAATAATCCACGTGGATGGATACCAGCATCTGGAACTCTAGAATATGAACATGAAAATACATTAACCGAATAAAATGTAAATTTCTATATTAACACATGAAAAATAAATATGCAGATTTATATGAAAATAGCAGTAATGCATTAACGGTTTGTTTAGATCGCAACATCAATTACTTACAAAAAACTCTTGAAGTTTCAAGGGTCATAGTAATTCTAAAATTATCGGGGGAGGGGGGGCATTATGCAGCTTAAAAAAAAAAGTTATTTAGCTTTAAAGACGACAACATACTTCATTGGGAGAGCTTGAGCTCATCCCTTTTTTACACCACTGGACATTTCACTTTCTAAACCTTGATCTCTAGATAGTGCAACTGGAAGGGAGAAAGGGGTTAAATGGACCTCTGAACTTCAGCATGCTTATGAATTGATTGGTCGGTTTGTTATATTTTATGGTGCAAGGACAACAACGGCCATTCTGTGCAAAACAAGCTGAAACTGTACATGCAGTAGCATACTTATGAAAAATCAAATTTAACTGAAGACTTGTTAGCTTGCGTTTTATGGCACAAGGACAGTTAAATTCATGCAGCTCCGGGAACTGCAGTTTTCACAGAAATCCGAACCTTTGTTGCTTATTGAACCAAGCACAGGACCATAGTAGACAGAAAAATGTGAAGCGTTCTACTGTACCATTGAAATCGGGCCCAAATTAACCGTACACTAGAAGAATGCCTTGCCACAATGCCACTATCAAATTAATTAAGGGCTTAGTCGAGCCCAATGATCATCAAGCAACACTGAGGTACCTTTACGACTCCAAATTGTAGTCCACCCGAGTCCAACAAACCAATAATAAGACAGAGGGACCTTAGAAGAGGAGTGAACACAATTTTATAATTACAGCATATTTGCAACTTCTTAATTTTTTTAAGAAATTTGAGTCAATATTATAAAAAGTTCACTTATTTAAGTAGCAAAAGCTACAACTCATCTATTCTATAGAGAAATCTGTGCCCAGGCAAACAATACAAAGTAATAATAATAATAATTTTTCATTATATGGTGCTGTATCATGCATTTTGTTTCATCACTGGTACAATGTCACTCACATTAAAGAAATAACCAGCAATACAACTATTGCTAACTATCAGTAATCGACCTGACTGACAAATCTCAAGCAAAGATATATGTATCGTGTCTATTACAAGATCATTAGCTTGCTGTGCCGTTAATTTAAAGCAATGAAGGTGCCCCTACGACCTATCGCATAGGGGTAAGTGTTGTAACCACACACACACTCTCTCTCCTAGGGATGTTCCTGGCAGAGGTGCAAAAGGTGCCACCGCACCAAATGCACCAAACGCAGGCAGCTGCAGATGGTTTATGCACAATGTATATGTTTTCACAACTATACAATTCGTAAATAAAAACTAAGTCCCCTATCGAAATTTTGAAATTCTTATACAAAAACACTTTACATATTGAAAGACACTATTTTTTTTTATTTAAATAATTATTATTTTGAGTATAAAAAAAAAAATATTCTGAGAAATGTCAATTCTGAAAAACAGCATATATCTAGTACAGAGTATTTAATATGTATACATGAAGTATGCAAAGGAACTTTTATTATACATCAAACACATATTTTGTGTACAGAAGCATTTGCCATGTGCACAAAAACATTTATTGCACGATAAAAAGATGGCCTTTGTGAATTGAAATTTGAAGTGAAGAGATTTTTTTTCATTCTTAAGAAATGATAATAAATAAAAATGCTTGCACTACACAAACCTTCTTGGCAACATGTGGACAGTCCACTGTTCCAACAATATGTAGGACATGTCAGCAATTGACGATGTGTCTACACTCTGAATTGGCGCTAACGAGGTACAGCAGTTCGGATAGAGCAATACTTCAACCGACATCGGGATCCCGTTCTTCCACAGAAGCAACATATGTTTCTTGATCTGTTCATAACGCTGGCACTGCAAGACAATAGACAATAAATTAATTATATTTTTATTGTGGCGCAAAGGACATTGAGAAACTGGCGCCGTTAGAGGGGGGAGACTCGTCCCCCAATGTTGGTATTAGGGTTCCATATCACCCTTCAATTTCAAACAAAATGCCTTCTACTGGCATATTGTCCCCCCGCCCCCAATATTTTTATGTCGTCGGCGCTAATGGGGATATATGGAAAATAATATTGGTGCAAAATAAAAACACGGCAGGCATATCTACGTTATCTGTAGCTAATGAACAGAACAAACTTACCATGAAAAACAAGAATTTCAACAATATTTTCTTTTCAGATTCACTGTCGTTGACATAAGAGGCCATTTATTTATTCATTAATCATTTATTTAACCCTTCCCCCCGCCCTTCTTTAACCCTCCGTTGTATGACCCGATCCGCTAGGCACGGTCGAGTACGTGGTGGGGATTTTGTTTACCTGTTACGGCGCAAGGACACACTGCGCCGGGTTTGCTGAGGACAGTTGGTTGTATTTTTATGGTGCAAGGATGAGGTCATTCAGTGCCACTTTCCCGAGGAATCCGAACCCTTGTTGCATAGGGAACCAAGCCCCGGAATAATGGCACACGTTCTACGGTACCACAGTAATTGATCCCAGAGAAATGGCACGATAGACGGCATTCCCGCTACGTTAAGAGGGGTCGTAGAACATCTGGTACATTAGGGTACGTAGAAAATTTATGAGGGGGGGGGTAAGGGTTAAAATGGGGAAGGGTTACAGAGCTACAACGCCATATATATATATATTCATATATATACAAAATGGTACCGCAAAGGGGGGTCATGACCCCATTACCCCCCCCCCTCCTTATGTACGCCAGTGATCTGGTACCAGTCTTAAATGGTAATATACGATAAATACGAGCATAGTCGTCATATTTAGTTTTTTAGATTTTCATTATAAAAAATTAACACAAATCCCCTGGGGGAGTGGCTTCACACGAAAAACCGCTTCTGTTCTTTGGAAACCGAACGTTCGTGGAATGGCAGCAAAAATGCACTCGGTGGAAGGTTGCCTAAACTTGGTGAACTGCTGCGGTTCGATTGTATTTTTAGGACCCCTGACATTGGAGAACATCATCATCAGGTTCCGGACTGTCGGCTCAACGTTTACCGAAAACAAAGCCCGGTTCGGTGAGCTCAAAAACAATAGCCGTAACCAACGATGTACCATCCGATTAGGGGAAAGGGGATTATTTTTCGAAAATGTCAAGTTGAGAATTTGGCTATTTGAATTATCCTTGGAATATACGTCCCGAGATCATTCAATGGAACCGTAACCTAAAATCGCACCCACCCCCCTCCTCCTCCACACGCACAATGTAAAGGTTAAAATTCACACCACGAACTTGAGCCCAAATATTTCAAAAGTAAGAATTTAACCAATCAGACAGCTGATTATATTCTTGGGAAAAAATGTTATGAAAACAAGGCTGGCAGATATTGTGTGTGTGGGGGGGGACTAATACAAAAGCAACAAATGCGTATGCAATACTCACTGACGTACGCAGGTGAAGTGTAATCCTTCATTATAATGAAATATATATATATACACATGTGAATATATGAGTTGTAGCTCTAACCCCCACCTTTGAACTTTCTGCGTGCATATAACAGTACCAATACTTAAATACGCCTTTGGGATTATCAAGTGGATAGTCACCGAATTAGAGGACTTGCAACTAACAATAAAAATAATGTGTACCAAATATAGACAACTATATCTAACAAGAGTAATTGAAAAAATGTTCTCCCACGATAAGCAGGAAGAGGACGTGAACCTCAAAGGTGCATTTGCTCATGATAACGGGACCTTAAACACGACACACAAATTCGCATTTCTCTTTCATCTAATCAATAATTGAAGCAGATATCTCTCATACCACAATGAAACTGCAAAAATAAAAAAGTATCTGCTCTGAACAGCAAACATAAATTGAACGTATGTGCATGCAGGCGAAGCAACTGCATTGCAGCTTCTATGACGACCTGTGACAAATCCATAGCGACAACAGAGTCTCAAATGCTTGATTGACACAAGGAACTTCGCAGCCAGAAACTAAAGGGTTCATGGTTGCCATAAAAGACCCAAGTTATTCGAACAACGAAGAATTACATTAAGTACGTCCTAAAGAAAAATTTGGACAACGATAAGTGCCGCCACTGCAACAACCGGCGAAACATTTCAGCACGTAACATCAAGCTATAAAATATTAACACAGACTACAGGCATAGGACATTAGACCAGGTAGCAAAAATAATACACCCTATAACAAAAAAATCGACGCATCAAGGAGGAGTTGTCCGATTGCGATAAAAATTGGTGGATGTGAAGAACATACATAGAAAAAGAAACGATTAAAATTTCAGAACAATTGAATGATTTATTGCAGAGTTTGACCGTTACAAAGGGAGGAAGTCAATAAGGCGTTGGTCCACCTCTGGCCTGGATGCAAGCTGTCACCCGGCGTGGCATAGACTGATAAAGATCCCGGATGGTGTCCTGCGGAATTTCTTGCCAAATTGTCTCCAACTGTCGGGCTAAATCGTCAACATTCCGGGATGGTTGCAATCGCCTTCCCATAGCGTCCCAAATGTGCTCTATAGGAGAGAGATCAGGAGACCTAGCTTGCCAAGGAAGTGTTGGGAAAGCTTGAAGACAATTCATAGCAACACGTGCCGTGTGCGGCCGGACATTGTCTTGTTGAAACGTAAGTCCAGGGTGTCGCAAAAGGAACGGTAACACAACCGGTCGTAGAATGTCGTCTACGTACCGCTGTGCTGTAAGTGTGCCAGAAATGACCACCAAAGGGGTCCGGCTATCAAAGGAGATGGCACCCCAGACCATAACGCCCTGTTGTGGGCATGTGTGGCGTGCGATAGTAAGGGCAGGATCCCCACGCTGCCCTGGACGTCTCCAGACACGTCTGCGGTTGTCGTCAGGACACAGTTGGAAACGGGACTCGTCACTAAAGACTATACGTCCCCAGTCAGCGCAGTTCCAAGTTGATCGAGCCCGGCACCACTGTAATCGGACTTGACGGTGTAAAGGCGTGAGAGGTAAGCGGCGTAACGGTCGGCGCGAGCGTAAATTCCGCTCTCTCAGTCGTCTGCAGAGGGTCATGTTGGACACATGTGTGCGGGCCACACGTTGGATAGTTGATAACGACGAATCCGGTGCTGTGACAGCTGCTCTGACAATCGCTCTGTCTTCCCGTTCTGTTGTGGCCCTAGGTCGACCGCTGCCGTCCCGACGCTGACATCTGCCGTTGTTGACCCACTCTTGCCAGCACCGTCCAATCGCCGCATCGCTTCGACCCACATGTCCAGCGATTCTTCGATTCGTCCAACCAGCCTCTTTCAATCCGATAGCACGACCTCTTTCAAACTCTGACATATGCTCGTAATGAGCACGAATCTTTCGGCGAGGCATTGTTACAGTCGACGTAAGATATCCGCAGTCAAAATGCAACAGAAATTTTGACCACATATTGAGAATCGCTCCTTATATACACCTGCTGAATGCGCAGTTCCGATGCGCTGGAGTTCCCGCTATTCATTCATTGGACACCAAATTTTAATCATTTGCATGTTCGGTCAAAATGTCTTTGCATACGAAATTTCATTACAATCGGACAACTCTTTCTTGGTGCATCGATTTTTTTGTTATAGAGTGTA
>QLNU02014802.1:37068899-37134702 GCA_006491805.2 Dysdera silvatica
CTACTTTCGGAACATAGTTCATGATACAGATTCCAAGCTGTAATTTCCTTTAAATTCCCACGATTCTTAGTTGATTTATTCAAAATTTTAGGGTCATTGCTCTAAAACACAATTTTCTTAATAGAATTGTAGAATCCACATATTTTTTATTTACAACTTGAACAGAATTTTGTTTATAAAATGTATGATTTCCTAAAACTTTGCTCTAGCGTCGCTAGGCATCCAAAATAAGTGCCCTAGGCCACCAGGCTGCACTAGGGCTCGACTACACCCCTGCCTAAAAATAGGCTTCCATATGCCTTGAAATGACTTTTCGAACATTGTTTGTTTTTCTCCCTGAGCTGAAGCCATAACGGCGCAAAAATTTAATTTCCTGTGTTGGCCATCTATATTCCTAACCAGCGATATCGTTTAAAAATTTGTTTAACATGAAATTATTAATAATTAAGGTCACATCCGAATTGAATAACTTCCATCATAGAGATTGTTATTTGATTCAATCTTGTCCACAACTGTGCCTTCCTTCTCACGGTTCGTAGACCACCGTTATTCATAGATTTAGCCGTAGTTAATAATGATTTAACTCCTAAGGAGATGTCAAGTATTACGTAAGCGATCTTTTGGCCATTTTATACCCCACCCCCACGGGCGGTCAGCAAAAATTTACATTAGCTAACATAGGAAAATACACCCAACAGCAGCCCCCAAGGTGCTTACGTAATATGGAGCGTTCAATATTACATAAGCAATATTTTGGCCATTTTATACCCCTTCCACGCTGGTAAACAAAAATTAACATTGGCGAGCATAGGAAAATAAGCACAACAGCAAACCCCTCCCCTCAAAGGTGCTTACGTAATACTTGAAAACTCTCCTACAATCCTAATTAAATCGCCCCTTGAAATGTCTGAAAAGAAATATTCAATTATACTCCGGGAGAACATTTAAAAACTTTCAACAGCAAGAATTAAAAACGTTAAAATATTTTTTTAAAAAAATGGTAGTAGGCTTTCAGGGGATGATTAATGCGCAAAACATCCAGGCAACGCAAAACTATACCTCTGGGGCCTCCGGATTGCAGTGGTGTCGACACTGTGGCGATTGCTGGGCATACGTCCCTGCTGCGGTGGGGGGACAGTGGGGTCCCTCCCCAAAACCTCTGTCTGTGAGACCCGGAATCCTCCCTTCGACGATAAGGGCCCCTAGATCCAGATACAGGTCGCAAGGGTCCAGATCCACTTCTTCCACGGCTGAATGCATTTCTGAAAAGAGAAAAAGAATTACGATATTTTTTTGTCTTTTATTCCCCCTCCCACGCAGAAACAAAAAATCATTCTCCATGGTAATGTGCAACTGACAAGCCGAGAGACAAAGTCGAATCGTTTTATCTGGGTTAAGAAGGGCTCACTTGAAATATTTATTCGTCCCTACTTGCATTATAGCTATGCTATTTATGGTTCCAAAAAGTAGCTAAACGGGGGGCGGGGAAGTCTCTTAAATGTTATGGTTGATGATTCCTTCGTCTTAGCTATTTCTGCACACAGAAACAGCTATAAAAATAAGTAGAGGAAGGTGCCAGGAGAGATAGCGCCTCCAATAAAAAGGGATGGGATTAAGGGGGAGGGAGAAAGCAATTATTTTCCATAACAATAAGAGCAGTTTCGGGGGAGAGAATTCTTGCTCCACAATACGATTTTTATCGTAATATAGTATATCAGCATTTCCTAATAGCAATACAGTAATTGCTCTAATTAATCGTAAATTAAAGTGACATTATTGAGCGAATTTACTGGATTACAGTATTACTTTAAAAAAAATAAGCCTATATTGTTTCAATATAATGTGATGGCACCCTGACAAATGTGGTGTATTCGGTTCAACCGGACCCCTTAACGAGATCTGATTGATTGTTTGGCTTTTTTATGGCGCAAGAGCATCTGGGCTATACTGCGCCAAACTTAACGAGATCTTGGTAGGCGTTTGTGTATTTGGTAGCTGCAATTGGACTATTTTTATGGACACTCAAGATATGCTAAGGGGCATGGAGTTCGTTGTCTTCATATTGGATAACTTCCACGGTCTTTGTCGCTGAAATTCTTAGAAGCGCCATCTATGATTTCCTCCAAAAATAATCGCGTTTAACGGTTGCCCGCGGAAGAAGGGTGACCGAAAAGAAATTCACCGCGTCTGCAAAGCCCAACGCATGCAGAAACAATGGTCAAAATTACTTCATACGTCCACGGCTGAGTTCAAAACAACATCCAATCATCATGTCCAAACTTAATCAATAATCAATTATACCAATTTCCGGATAATTAATTTCTGCAATGACAGAAGGGTGAAGTCATTTCCAAATTTTCCGACTCGAGAAATTTGGTTCCGATCCCGTTACGGCGACGTCGTTTCCGAATAGATCTCGGCAAAGTGCCGAATGCGAGAGATAATATGCGGCCCCCAAAGAAGAATGTGACCTTAAAAGAAGTCATTTCAAAATAGGAGTTCCGACCCCAAGAGTGTTACGTGAGACATTACGTAGTGTTTTAGGGGTCATAAAAAAAAAAGCAGGAGACCAGCTGTAGAATTGGCTACCGGCCAAAGCCATTTAAACAGAAAGAAACTGACACTTCGCTGTGTACAAACAAGGTTCCGCTTGGGTTCGTGTTAGCGCGAGTTTACCTCAAAGCCCAGCAAAACGCCACGGGCGGGTTTAATTAAACCCGTTTCCGCAACGAAAAAGAAAATTACGAAATATGCATTTTAATATCTTCGAAGGCGTTTCCGAACGTACGGACGTTGGAACGGGTGTTTGCTATCACACTGCGGGGAAAAAAAAAAAAAAAAAAAAAAAAATAAATCAACGTTTTTAATAACTTCTATTTGGACTTGATGATTTACTTTTTCTTGTTTTAAATTGTTTTTGACGTTCAACTGTATTGGCTGAAGGTCGAAGTGCGAGTACAATATTGAAGTTTTCTGCCCAATCTATTAGCGTTGATGTTGTACACAGTAGCGTAGCTAGGGTGGGGTGGGTAAGGTTGCTCCGGACGCCACAATCTAGAGGGCGGCAATTTGCCTTTAAAAAGCAATGACAGTTACTCACCACTGTGAAATTAATTAGTTTAATTACTAAAAATTAAATTAGTTAAATCAATTAATTTACATTATTAGTTTATTAATAGGAAGGGATAAAAAAAAAAGAAATAGCAACATTTTTAATAACTTCTATTTGGACTTGACGATTTACTTTTTCTTGTTTTAAATTGTTTTTGACGTTCAACTGTACTGGCCGAAGATCGAAGTACGAGTACAATATCGAAGTTTTCTGCTCAATCCATTAGCGTTGATGTTGTACACAGTAGCGTAGCTAAGGTGGGGAAGGGGGGGAGGGTGCCCCGGACGCCACGATCCAGGGGGCGGTAATTTGCTTTTAAAAAGCAATGACAATCACTGGTTGTACAGTATGTCCTACTCTAAGACCTCGCAAAGGCAAAAACCATGTGAAGACCACCAGCTGTGACGAATCTGATAAACGTGAATAATTTCGAAACGTGGCAACAGCATTGTACAAGAATTAGAAATTACTGCCATCCTATGTTTACAAAATAAAATACCTTGTGGAAGCCATAATAAATGAGCGCTCGTGTTTAAAGGTTTTCGCAATATGGCTGTGTTTACCGGAAAGTCTTATCTCTTTAGGCAAGCGTGCAGAAATTACGCTGTTGGTGTGCCGTTCATTTTAAACTGGCACTCAAGGTTGGACCTGAAGGCGCAATAGCGACATTCGAAAATGGGAGCCCCCACGTAGTTAGGGACCTCCGTACGAGAGCCAATTGAAAGACATTAAATCGGCAGGAAGAGGATGCTCGAAGATGGCCTTGGATATCACGGTTTTAATTCACACTTTTTCTCTCTCCCTCTCTCCGTCACATTTTAAAGCGCCACATCATGTGTGGGTGACTTTGAGAATGGAAAGCAAGTCGTGTAGGATTGGAATCGAACTTGCGATCTTCTGGTTGCTAAACCCTATTACGCGACTGGTTATCAGAGACTGGACCGAAATCTCAATAAGTTAGAGCAGTGGTTCCCAACCTGGGGGTCGCCGCAACTATTTTTAGTTGCAATTATTTTTATAAGGAATTAATTTCATACTAGATATTTACAACGCTTCTATATTTCAATATGGCTACATTACATTGCGATATTCTACTAATTGTGTTAACATACATAATGTAACATATGTATAATTAATATAATATAATTTTGTATTTAATGTGTTTTCTTTACTCTGTTAAAAATGCTTTTATTATGCAAATGTGGCGGCGGCAAACAGAGGGGGTCACGGATCTTTTGGTTACTATAAAAGGGGGTCGCGGATTTCTTGTATACTATGAAAGTGGATTGAAAAGGGTTGGAAACCATTGAGTTAGAAGATCATGGTCGCAGCCACGGGGCTATTGTAGTCGCACGTAAAATTGAAATAGTACCGTATAAAGAGATAAGGAATCGATTATTTTAGTTGTGCATTTCGCAGTGACGTAACTACAAATTGTAGGCCCTTGCGCAAAACCATATAAAGCCAAACATCACAGACGTTGTTTTATGCCATCAAAATTTTAGATCCCAAGGTTGTATAATAGATTTTAATACCACGGAGGAAAAAAACAGCATAAGGTATAAAGTGAACTTATAAGAAATGGAAAAAAAAACTACTTGATTATCACAGATATCAAAATTGCAAAATGTGTGTGTAAGGGGGGGGAGGGTAAACTATATAAGAAGCAAAAACGAAAAAAAGTCTAAAAAAGAATTAACACCAACTGCCGAAGGGGAAAATAGGAAGACGAAAAACGAAATGGATAAAAAAAGTAATAAAAACAGAAGAGATTCAGAATACGCCCTTAAAATAAAAAATCGTAATTGGTAAGAGTGTGAACACAAACCATTTCCTGATCAATAAAAAATTAAATTTTCTACGCAGTTCAGGAAACAAAGGGACGCTGAAAATGCTTTAAATTGTTAATTCTCTTTTCGATCAACGAATCTTTCAAGAACGGTTTCACACTAGACAAGAGGTGGATTTACGATTTTGCCGCCTGTATGCTGAAATATTTTGTCGCCTAATCTTAAGCGTAATTACAGGCATAACAGAGATTTTAGTGCTTTCTTACTTCGACAGAAAATTCTTAATTTGACTCCTTTGGCGGTTATTTCATAATTTGTCTTTTCGCAAGCATTTGTAAATTTGGCGACTCTCGGGGCGGCGCCATTGGCAGCTCTCCCTTTTCCAATATCTAGTTACGGTTTTGAATGTAACAATTAGAAATTAATTCAACTAGCCACCAAAAAACTCAGCCCCGCTTTTGAAAATTTCTCATCGGCAAACTTTTCATCAAAAATTTGCCGCCGTTGACTATAGCCTATTGGTAAATCTGCCACTGCACTGGAATTCGGGCTCATCTTTCGAGGCCCGAAGACTTACAATTTGAGCCCGAAACTTCAAATATAACTTTAACCCCTTGATATGCGATATAATAAAAAAAAAAAAACTTGCTGAAGTACATCACGTAATTTCCTTCGAATTTTCATATACACGCAGATTTTTACAATCCTCGAAAACAAATCACATAATTGTATTGTGTGGAGAATTTCGATATTGAAAAGTCAGTTTTCGGCTTCAACTGCATCAGTCTCATGTGCCCGGGCCCGTCCGAACCCGAAAATAATGTGAAACATAGAGCCTGAGCCCGTTTCGGGCCCGGGCCGAGTCGGTCTATCTCTATTCCATATGTGAAACGGATTTGTCAATCAATCGTTTACAATTTTATGGCGCAAAAACACCAGCAAAGTCTTTGCGGTACCACCTACAGTTTCCGAACTACTGTTGCCAAATGAACCAACTTCCACACTACAGTGAGTAATCAGTCGGTAAGCGTGAGGTTTTTAATATTTTTTTTAACCACTAGAAGTCGAATGCGGATTAACAGGAGGCGCTAGAAGAACGCATTACCACTACACCACCGCAAAGCATTTGTCGTTTCAAAATTCTCCACTGCGTTGGTGATAGTGAGTAGGGGATTATCCGGGATTCATAAACTTGGTGGGGGGGTCAAGATTTTCATAGGTGGTTGTATTAGATTTCATTAAGTTATTTCCAATGAACACATTGTGTGTATCAAAAATCTGGAGGGGTGTTGGGAGGGGCTGTGTATAAATCCCTGATTCAGTACCGTCGTCATGCGTGGGATTCCTGAGTGATGAATCAACCGTGTAGCTGACAACCAACTACTTCAGAAACGTCAGATTTCGAAGAACGAATCGATGCCAGAGGTTGCAGCAGAAATTTCCGCGAATCTGGATGTAACTAAGTTGACTGACTCACACTTCTCCGCATGTCGATTCACGCCAGTTTTTATAATAAGTTGAACTGATATTTTCGGTCGGGCCTTAGTCTCGCATCGACGAAATGTGGGTGGTTTCGTCAGCCAACTGGAAGATATCGCCAGGTACGAACAAAACTGCCGTAAAATTGTAGGGGAAAATGTCCCAAAACTACATGCAAGATTAGTGGCAACACCTGTTAAGGGGAAAAAGTATGACAAAGGGGAAAAACGTCGAATGCAATTTTGTAAAGGGCTTAGTTCCTATTACTCATTATGCAGCGGTTTCCACATTGATCAATGTGCTTATTGGATCGAGGGTTTTTCCTTGTATAAAAGAGTTATTTTAGGTTGTGACCCACTTTCCGTGAGTGGGGGTCAGCTTCCTTAAAGCATTATTGGAATCTTATTGCCATTTTTTTCCCTTGCCGTGGAGAAGGGAGCAACGTAAGATGCCAAAGCGCGCCACGCCAACATTTAATTTATTAGTGAAATAGTTGCTTTAAGCAATTCCTGGATTCTGATATAAAATGCCTAAAATATAAGTACGTAAATAATGTAAGTACATAAATAAAATATTATAAGTACATAAATAATATAAGTATATAAATATAAACCGCCCAAATTTTTAGTACAAGAAATAAGAAAATTGATAGAAATAGAAGATTCAGAAAAAATTTATTTAAATGAGAAAGAAATTGAAATTGTTAAGGAAATTGATTTTTGGGGGTGGTATTGACAGACAAAGGACTTGAATTGGAATAGGCAGACAGAAAGAGTAGAAAAGGAGGTGAGTTTGGGAATAGGGATTTTGAGAAAATTGTCGCGAACAGTCCCCGGAGATATATTACTGGGTTTATATTATCCATTTATATACAGTCACTTGACCTATTGTAATAGCATTTGGGAAAATCTAAATAAGAAAAATACCAGACTAATTAAATCGCTACAGATTAAATTTATAAAAATAATTGAAAAAACTAAAAGTTTAAATCAAATTATATTGTTTAGCAAATATGGTATTCTACCAATAGATAAGATATATGATTATAGTATACTAAAAATAATGTTCAAAAGAATAAAATAAATATATAGAGAGTATTGAATTAATATTATATTGAGCTTCCGGAAGAAAAGAGCAATATACGCTACCAAAAATCAGAACGGAATTTTATAACAAGGACATTGAATATTCGGGCATAAGGAGTTGGAATAAAATACCAAACACTCTTAACGACATAAATAATATTAATCTATTTAGAAAAAAAAATATTAGATTATTTGCTAAGAGGTGATTTTGCGCCATTACATTGTTAGGGTCCTCAGCCTGTTAAATCGTATGATTTTTAATAGGGACTCGTCACGATGGATTGTGGTTATTTGTGGTTTATTGAATTGCAGTGTTATTGTTTATATATGTATTTTCTAAGTGAAATGGGAAGTTACTACAACCATTGTGACAAATAAAAAATTGTTTTGTTTAAATTTGATATAAAATATGACCTTTAAGCCATTAAAATTGCACCAATCAACAAATATAAAACCACGATCTAATTAAGCAAAGATTAAAGCCTCCCTGCCCCCATACGGGCGCTCATGAACTCTGCCCCTTCAAATAAAAATCCTGTTAGTGTGAT
Organism: Dysdera silvatica; assembly: GCA_006491805.2. Taxonomy (NCBI): domain Eukaryota; kingdom Metazoa; phylum Arthropoda; class Arachnida; order Araneae; family Dysderidae; genus Dysdera; species Dysdera silvatica. The sequence goes on from QLNU02014802.1 coordinate 37,076,914, forward strand.
GAAGGCTTTCACTGCGTTTCAAACTGTGCGTCATTTTTTGAGTTAAGAGGCAGATGCTTCTCTAGAAACTGTGGTAAACGATGCTTTTTGGCGACATTGTGCTGACAGAAAGCGAAAACAATCTGCAATTACTAATTTTTTAGTGTAGCACTACAATTTAAAATTTTTTCTTGGCACAGTATGTAATCCGGAACAAATAAATATTTACTAAACCATAGTATATATATATAGTAAAACAAGGATTTTTCGAATCTATCAACTACACATAATATCCACGTTAAAAGTACCTATATACTATTGGTTTTCGTTACAACATGTGTATTCTATAATAAAGTAAAACACGAATAAGATATAATAAAATACAATAAATTAATAATATATATATAACAGCAGGATGGTAACCAGAGATGGGATAGATAATTTAGTTATACGATCCCCTCCTTTACGGATAATACGAATTACTGTTAATACGAACAGATTTTAAGCTCCCCCCAGTGTTCATCTTAACGAGGTTCGACTGTAATAATAATATAATTATTATAACACATGAATTTCGGAGAAGTAATTATGTGGAGAGTGGAAGGGACGGAAAGAAAAGAAAGATTAAAAGCCGAGTATAAGGAAGACTGTCTTGAAAAGTCGGAAGAAGACCAAGATCTGCGAGGCGCCGTTCGAGGCAGGACAAGACGGCTTGACGCCATCTCCCAACTACGCTACGTTTACACACAACCTAGTCCCATTACATCACCTTCAGACGATAAGTAATTTTGAAACCGCAAATACGCGAATAAATTTAACCACGTAATACAAAATTTACGACGAACTGTAAGAAGTAGAGATGGGTTCGGGCTCAATTTTCGAAGCCTGAGCCCGCCCGAAATACCTTGTGAAAATTTAAGCCCGAAACTTCAATATAGAAAAGTCAATTTTTGGCTCCAGTTGCATCCGTCTTATGAGCCCGGGCCCATCCGAGCCCGAAAATAATACGATATACAGAGCCCGAGCCCATTTCGGGCTAGAGCTCGGGTGAGTCTGTCTCATCTCTAGTAGGAACCCAAGTTTACTTCGTGACATGGCGTCATAAAACACGGATACGTGTTTTATGACGCAAGGACATCAGTGGTCATTTTGCGACAAACTTAAAGAGAAGAAAGATCTGTATCCTGTAACACTAATTCTACTGAAAGACTTACATTTACGGTTATTTTGATTAGTGATTGTATTCGAAAGATTTCAATGGCTTCCCCGAGCCAATAAATCTACCAATTTAAAAGGATACAGGCCGAAATCCCTGCTGATTGTTGAGCTAAATAGAAAGTAAACTCAAAATTGAATCGAGTCAAAACCAAAAAGTTTTAAGCTGCTAACAATGAAAACTACTCTGCTGCACTTACGGGATGCGAGCAATAATGCGCAACTCAAAGAAACTCTTGATGCAGCAATGCACAAAAGCATTTAACCAAACATGGACATACATGAACAAGTGCACAGCATGAGCGAGAACGGGTGGGGCATTTGGCCCAGAGCCCATTCATAAATTTAAATATCGAAGAAGCCATCTTTTATGAAGGGAGGGGGGGTGGGGAGGGAACATGACCCCACCACAAATTCAAGAATGGCACGCAAAAGACTGAAAACATTTATAATTCAAAATCAGATGCTCTTTACAAAAAAAAGTTCCTACGATCAAAACAATGATGTCATTCATAAAGATTAAGTCGCATAAATTAGAAAAAATTACAGAAAATGGCGGCGATGCTATGGTCTGACTTCGAGAGAGAGAGAAAATAAGAAAAATGAGATTGTCATCAGTAGGTTAGAAGATGTGAAGATCCTTCACGATCCCACGTGATGACGTGAACAATATATGGGCGGAGCTTGCGTGAATCATCCAATCACAGGCTAAAGTTCAAAGAAAGGGACGCAATACCACTTAAGCACTAATATTGGGTACAATCACAAATCATTTTCCCCCCCGCAACCGCATATTCCAGGACGCTCTGTAAGAAAACAAGAACTGGAGAAGCGACAGGATTTCTCAAAAATGTTTAAAGACCCACAAAAAGCGTCATGCGCCGAAAAACATCTACACTACCGCCAGCTGAGGGCTACACGAAACCACTTACGAAAGCAGCCCACACGAAACTGCGTTCAGAATAAACACTGCAGTGTTCTAAAAGCCGGTTTTAACACAAAGAAACCACTTTTTTAATATTTTCCTTGGGTAAAAAAAAAATGTGTGAGGGGATAAGAAAAGCTCTGCGCAGCAGCCTTGAGATATACCGAAGTACAGAGTGTAAATGAAGAAGCGCACGGTTATTAAAAAAAGTGCTACTGTTTTTTTACCCCCACCCCCTTACTTGGTATTTATACACTTAACAGGCTTTTTATTTGCGCATAAGCATTCCTGTGAATGTTTGTGTAAACATGCATATGCGATTAATTTGAAAATTAATAAATTTAACCGAAAGCTGTTGTGGGTGGAGAATTCGTAACAGTCCATATAATATTTGTAGATCTCGAGTACTGTGATTCCGTATGCAATTTATACATCTTCCTCTACAAGTGAGGCGAGGACAAGCGTTTCTTTGCCCCTACTAGAATGACTCTAGAATGTCCATTCGCGGAAAATTGGCTAGTAGTACCGTTATAATTAAAGGGAGCTAAGGTCACAGACGGGTTACTTTATTGCAGTAGAGGAAAAGGTGTCTTTCATAACTGGTTTTTCGCTTCAGCTCCCTTGTATTTTAACGGTACTACTGGCGAAGTTTCCGCGAACGGACTATAGGCTTAATTACAGGTAAATACACTTTATAATTTTTTTTAATTAATGCTGCATTAAGGTTTTTGGGGGGCTCTAGGCCGGAAGGATATAATAGACGCGGCCCTCGCGATATTTAAGTAATAAATCATGCGTTTCTCTTTCAAGTTCATTATCTTTAATATCCAGGATTACCAATAACGTAAATTTGTCGGACACTTCTAAACAAACAAGATTAAAATAAGGCTTAATTTAAAAGAAAAACAATAGGCCCTGTGAAATCCTCCGTTAGGGCCCCCCCAAACCCAAGGGGGCCCTGAGACTATAAATTCAACAATGAATTAAATTAATAAATTAAAAGTAAACAAACGTTGAAAACGTTTGCTGTTCGTGAAATTTTGCATTAAATAAATAAAATAAATAATAATAAAAAACGCGATGCGACCGAGCTTAGGGATTCTAGCTTAGCAAAAGCGTGGCTGACGTTGCATTCATTCTTTATTAAAATTAAATATAGTTGAATCAGTGGCGTGCGTAGGAAGGAGTGGGCTTATGGGGCTCGAGCTCCCCCATTGGATATCGAAACATTTCCTCTAAGGCCGCATTACATAATCATCTTTTTAGCCACTTGAGGCGCTCCCCCCCATCACCCATGAATTTGGAACTGGTGGTGACTTGAATTTGGTGGTGACTTGAATTTATTCAAGTCACCACCTATGATACAAATAGGATACAAATCCTTTAAAACGTAGGTATCAACTTTATAACAACAACGACGATGGTTTTTCTCGATACCCAGAGATGTCCTTTTTGAGCATGCGCAGTAGAACATCGGTTATCGGAATCCTCAGTTACCGGAATAGAATGTTCCAATAACCGACGTTCTAGTGCGCATGCGCAGAAAATCAACTTTAGCAGACCAAGAGACTGGTTAAAATGATTGTGTGATAATCGAAGGTGCATTAAATAAGAAAAAGGGTTTGAAGGTACATTAACTATGAAGGAAAGGGGTTCGGTGGGACATTAACCATGAAGGAAAGGGGTTCGGTGGGACATTAACCATGAAGGAAAGGGGTTCGGTGGGACATTAACCATGAAGAAAAGGGGTTCGGAGGTTAACTATGAAGAAAAGGGGTTTGAACATACTAAACCGTGCACGTATATGCATTGGCGTACGCATGGGGGTGTTGATACGGGTTGTAACCCCCCATTGCAATGAAATTTTGTATATTTAACATAGGAATATGTGAATTGCACCTATGTAATCCTCCCCCCCCCCATTGAGCCTGTAACTCCCCGGAAAATCCATTCGCTGAAAAGGGACTACCACGGAAATGCCATGTATTCGTATTATTGTTCTGAAAATTTCATTTCTTAGGATTTTATCCTTTCCGGAAGAGGAAAACTATGCTCAAACTGGAGTCTCTTCTGGGAAGCATACAAAATTAGAACAAAAAAAAAAAACAGCAAAAAAAGCAGAACAAAAAAAAAAGGATAGAATGATAGAGAAAAGTTTTCCAAATCTGCTCATCTAAATTGCCTCTTCATTCGCTCGATCTCTAGTATTTTTCCATAACCGGATATCCTGGAACCAAAGAGCTTTACTTTTCTAGAAACGTAGAGAGTAGAATTTCCAATTTTGCAAAGAGAAATTTCAGTCGTGCACGAACGCAGTAGAAACTTACCTATTGGAATAGTTGATTTAAAAACTCAACTTTTTAGTGCGATTTGAAACTCTTTCAACGTTGAAAGAGTTTCAAATCGCGTGCACAGAAAGTTAACGGTGGGGGGGGGTGGGTGTTACAAGCTTACGAAGAGGAAGGGCGGAGTTAAAACTCCATATATTCATATGTATATATACAAAATCGCATAGAATGACAGAATATATGTTCGGAAATGGTTGGTTGTGTTTTTATGGTGCAAGGATAGCAAGGGGCATTCTGCGCCGTGTCCGGAAATGAGTATCTCTTATACCCGCTCAGCAACCGAAATGCTGATTCTACGAGTAGAGGGTGATCCACAGAATACAACCAATAGAATAAAGTCCAACTACCATTTAACAAATGGTGGTTGGATTTTAATGGCGCAAGGACATCAAGGGTCATGATGCGTCGGTCGTATGGAAATATATGCTCTACAGAGCGTTATTTGCATCCATTTCATCTTCAGTGCTTCCAGCTATGAACGTCATTCCTTCGCCCACGGTGCAACGTATAACGACGGCCAAAAAAAGGCAAAGGTGGTCTCTAGCACCAAAAGAGCACCTATGGATATACACACACATCCGTGAAAGGAAAAGTCGGTTGTATTTTTGTGGCGCAAGGACAGCAAGAGTCATTCTGCGTCAATCAAAGAAAAAAATACTTGTTTTTATGTATTCCCTATCCGCAATTTTTATATTACACAAGTATTTGTAAAATAGTACTCGAATTAATTTATGGATCAAGCAAGTTGTTTTAGAGCTTTAATTGGTTGAGATATTGAATTAAAATAAGTGCTAGTGATTAAATGACTGAAAATGTTATTAAATGATGACATTAAATGTTGAATGACGACTTTACGTGAACGTGCATCTATGAATGCCGTGTTGATCGGCAATCCATCTCCCCCTCAGCCGCCTCGGCGGCTGATTACGCTGTTCAAGCGTCCTGTCTGGGATTACAGCGCCGCCCCCGGCGGCCACCCTTCCCAATGAAACCCTTGCACAATCCTCCTCCTCCTAGTGATTAAATGAATAAGTGTTAATGATTAAATGAATGAGTGCTAATGATTAAATGAATGAGTGCTAATGATTAAAGGAATAAGTGCTGATGATTAAATGACTAACTGCTAATGATGAAATGAATAACCGAGAACGATAGAATATGAAAACCGTTTCTCCATCGTCTAAGCGGGACATTGCACTAACGAGACAAACTATCCTGTCAATTTCAAGCGGAGGCTGACATATCCAACATATGTTATCATTTGTTCAGTGTCTGGGCCTACTTGTTGACACACGGTATATTTTAAATTCTTTATTTTTTGCTCAGCTATTTGTTTTTCATAACTTTGAGGAGGAGTCTCCGAGTCAACAACTAAAACAACTATGCATATCCCCGACAACGATTGAAATGATGGCTAATAATACATAAAAGACAATTAAATATAAATAATGTTCTCAGATCTGTAAGGTTATTGTGAACAAAAGGTGGGGGGGAAATATACGAAGCAAACAACGAAGCGAAGTCGAATGACGCGTGCGATGGTTACGAAAATTTCTGATAATTTAAAATTGGCTGCAATTGTGGACAGTTCACAAACAGGAAGGAACTCATTTTCAGTTCGCCATGAAATATTCTTAAATTTATTCCAAATGTTTTCGCTTAAAAAAAACTATTCAATTATTTCAAAATATCGGATTAAATTTCGTATGTGTTTTTATAATTCGTTTTAAGCTGTAACGAATCAAATTGCAGTAGAAGGGACAAAAACGAAGGAAAAAAGTAGGGGACGATTTCAAAATATAGGGGAAATTACTTAATTTCCTTCTCACTGAATAACCTGAATTGATTACTATTACAAGCGCAACGCTTGATTTCGTTACAATTGTATTGATTCAATTACAGAAGAATATAGAACAGGAAACGAGAAGGTTGAAATCAATTCCAAGAAAATTTAAAGTGGCCTATTATGCTCATTAAGTACATTCGCATTAGAAGTAAAATCTCACAATCATACTGATGATCATACTTTTAGTAATGTCATCACAAAACAAATCATTCGAAACGAAACCGACAAGCAACAATGCATTTAGAGTGACGTCATGATTAACGGCTGATAGGGGATGGCGTCACACCTAAACGTACAATGACGTATTTGGGTGCCCAATCACACATCACTGTTCAATTAACGATTATTCTTTATCAAACAGGTGAGACATTAGAGATCGAACAGGTGATAATAGTTTAAAGAATTGGTAATGGCAAAATAAAGGACTCAAAAAGAAATAGAAAGATTAAGATTGTGATTAAGAAAGATTAAGATTGTGATTAAGAAAGATTAAGATTGTGATTAAGAAAGAGAAAGATTAAGATTGGTGAAGAGTTTTGAGAAATTAAAACTCGTGTGCATTCAAAGAACCTCAACACCTCGTATAATCTCCACACTCCTTCACGAATTTCTTGATAAAAAGTTCGGTTCCATGCTGGTTTTTAATCTTTCGTTACCTTCAGTTAGGTATGCGATTTTTTGCCTTTTTTACATTTCACGATTTTTTACTACTACATCCTAAAAACTCTTGAAGGTTTATTTTATGAAATCCGTGTTAGACATGAGGAAACAGAAATATCGCAGAAATTAAACGTCCTCATTTTAAACACAGTTTACGTACAGTTTAAATCGTAGTTTATTAAAAAAAAAAACTTCAGCACTAGCGAAATTCGTCGTTTATTTAAAAAAATATATAGGTCATTGAAACAGTTGGAAAATAATTTTTAAAAAAACGGTAGGATTTGAAAATTATATTGTAAATAATCAGGATTTGGAAAGGAGCAATACAGACACTTGCAGCATGGCTGCCCATTATTAAACAAGCAAGTGAAAGAAAATCGCCTAAGGTCGATATTTAAATTTAGCGGGTTTCAATTAACATTAATTCGCAACTCTCTAATTCGCAACTCTAATCCGCAACTATCTAATTCTCAAGTAACTCGGTAGATTTGTAACGTTAACAATAGCCATCATTATTGCATTTACGGAAGACCTTTGCCTTGTCCTTTTCATTGCGTACAGACAGACAGACAGGAAAGCCAAAAGCAATAGCGGGTTCAATATCTATTGAAACCTGCTAATACGTGGTGGTGTGGGGAGGTCTTCAAGCTATTGCTTTGAAATATAGACTTTTATTATTTATTATTATTTTTATGGGGAAATTATGCTTCGGAAGTCAATCTATGTACCCTCCCCTCCCCTTTAGCAAACCCACATGGGCGCACATGTTTGCCTCCCCCACCCCGCAAATCGTGTTATGAGAAAAAAAAAGGGGGGTAAGTATACCACAAAATATAAGCTGTGATAAAATTCTGACACTTACCCTGGTACGTTCATAGAAAAGGGGCGGGGATATTAATTTATACTTATAGTTAATCACGATATCCTTGTTATGGGTTCACACGTATGGTTTTCATTAACCAATGCATAGACCAAACAAATAGACGGGTTAGAAAACTCTCCAACAATTCAAACACCCTTTTAACTTTTAAAAACATATATTCGTTACTTCTGACGCACAATGTGCAAAAGAAATAGCGCAACGCAATGGAAACGAAGGGCAATGTTATAAAACGTGACTGGAATACCGCAACCAGCGTTATCAAGGACCGGGCGTTTAATCCGAAGGCTTTCGTGCTGCCCAAACAAAATAAAATTTTACGTATCCAAGGTCCAATATTATACAATGGCTAAAAACAAAGTATTATGCAATTACGTAAACACATAAATTAATTGTATTTAGATACTTTTTTATGATAAAATAGCCGCAGATTACACTTTCCACCAGTTTTGCTCCAAACGAAAAGGCGAAAACTGCAGAATGAAAATTATAACAAACACTTCCTTTGCAGAATGAAAATTATAACGAACACTTCCTTTTTTTTTTCTTTGGTACAAACATATATAATAGAATAAATCAAAACTACGAACGTTATAAAGAAAAAAGGATATTTTTTCCTTCGCGCTACCTACCTACCTACATACTGGGCGGTCATAAAGTAACTTCCCCTACGTATGATAACCCATAGGGACCCAAATTTAAGACATCGGAATAAAACTTAAAATTGCGAAATTTCAAAGTCTGCGCTATATATATTACAAAAAATAGCAAAACATATATAAAATGAAAAATGTAGTCTTGGAAATGACCCCTGACGATGGCTCTAAGGCTGCATGCTTATGTTACATTATATATTTCTGAGCATATATATATTTATATTTAATTTATATACATATATATATACACATATATATATATATCCACACATGTGTATGTGACGATGTGTGGAACCGGCCAGGCCAGTAACCTAGTGTCCTACCCCGCCTTCAAGTGGTGCAGGCTGAGCTTTCTATTTATGTGGCAAATTAATATTTGCTGCACGGATAGAAAGGCGGAAGGGGAGGGCTAATTCACCAACCCGTCTAGCCAGCGTGGTGAAATTATGGCTAATTCCTCCATTATGTTGACACACCAGAAACCATGGCCCCTAGTCTCCAGGTGCTGGAGTGCTCCTGATCAAGGCAGCGGTCAGTGTGGCATGAAAGCAGGGGGTGCTAAGAATCACTGGAATGGCCCAGGCTGCCGTTTGTTATTGACCTTGGCTACGTTTAATGGACGATCCCTTGCTTCTGAAGCAAAACTTCAGGAATTGGAAGAAGAACTTGACAAGATCAAATGGGACATTGTAGGACTCAGTGAAGTTAGAAGAAAAGGTGAAGAGTTGGTGGAACTTAAAAGTGGACATTTGTTTTATTATAGAGGAACGGAAACTGGAAGAACAAGTGGTGTTGGCTTCTTAATCAACAAAAGAATTAAAGACTACCTTCTTGAAGTCGAAAGCACGTCAGATCGAGCAGCGAGGCTCGTTGTTCAACTAACCCAGCGATACCAACTTCAGATAGTACAGGTATATGCACCAACATCAAGCCATACCGACGAAGAGGTTGAAGAATTTTATGAAGAAATCAAAGAGTTACACACCAAAGGGAAACAACATATCAAGCTCATCATGGGGGATTTCAATGCAAGAATTGGACAACAGGAACAAGGAGAGACATCGGTTGGTAAATACGGATATGGGGAAAGGAATGAACGTGGCGATCAACTCATCGAATTTGCAGAAGCTGAAAATCTTAGCATCATGAATTCATTTTTTAAGAAGAAACCGCAAAGAAAATGGACATGGAAACACCCAAATGGGGGAACTAGTGAAATTGACTATATCCTGGCAAACAAGAAATCAATTATTGAAGATTGCAGTGTACTGAACAGATTTAATACTGGAAGTGATCATCGAATGGTGAGATGTAAAGTGCACTTAAATACTAAATTAGAACGACAGAAGCTCATTAGGAAACAAGTAAGTAAGAGGGTGGATTTAAAGAAATTAAAAGAAAATACCGAGGCATTCAAGTTGGAATTAAAAAATCGCTTTTCTGCACTGGAAGGACTTATTGATGAAAGTGATATCTCAGAAGCAAATGAAAACATTGTTAAGACAATAGTTGAAACTGCTGGGGAAATTGGTGGTGTAACCTGTAAAAAGCACAATAGCAAATTATCTGAGAAGACGAAACAGCTCATGAAAAGGCGAAGAGATATGAAGGTGGACAATCAAAATACCAGTTCCAGGATTGAGTACATAGAACTTTGTAAAACTCTGCGCAAAAGCATGAAAGAAGACATAAGAAAATTCAACTGTGAGTTAGTAAGGAAGGCCATTGAAAGCAACAAGAGCCTTAGGGTTGTTAAAGGGAGTTTGTCTATTGGGAAGAAACACATCATTGCATTAAAAGGAGAGGATGGCACCGTAACAAGAAATAGGGAAGAAATACTTAGAAGAGTTGAAGAATTCTACAAAAAACTATATGAAAGTAACAGTGGATTAAACGAAGACATTGAAATAGTCGAAGGAACAGCTCCTAAAATCTTAAAAGAAGAAGTTTCATTTGCAATAAAAAATATGAAGAAAGGAAGAGCCCCTGGTGATGATGGTATTACATTAGATATCCTAAAAGAAGCTGGAGAACATGTAGAAGACATACTCGCAAAATTCTTTACCAAATGCCTCAACAGTGGTAACATACCAAACCAATGGGATTCTGCAACAGTAATTCTTTTGCATAAAAAAGGTGATAAAGAGGATTTAAAAAATTACCGACCAATTAGCTTGTTACCTGCTATTTATAAAATCTTCACAAAAGTGCTAACACATCGCCTGCAGAAAAAATTAGATGCAGCTCAACCAAGAGAACAAGCTGGATTTCGAAGTGGATTCAGTACAGTGGACCATATTCAAGTATTAAGAGAATTAATTGAAAGAACACATGAATATGAACTTCCATTGTGTGTGGCATTTATTGACTATGAGAAGGCCTTTGACTCTATTAAAACATCAGCAGTCATCAACTCTTTAAGATCAACAGACATCGAGGAAGTGTACATTGACATGGTGAAACGTGTGTATAAAAATGCAAGTGCAAAATTTCGGTTACATAAAGATACCGAAGCTATCAAAATTGGTAAAGGTGTGAGGCAGGGAGATACCATTTCTCCAAAACTTTTTACTTCAGCTTTACAGATGATTTTTCAGCAGATAAATTGGAATGACAAGGGAATAAAAATAAATGGTGAATATTTAAATCATTTGCGGTTTGCTGATGACATTGTTATTTTTTCAACGAACCCATCAGAACTCCAAGACATGGTACAGGAGCTCTCAACTAGAAGTAAAGAAGTTGGACTCAAGATGAACCTACAAAAAACTAAGATCATGTTCAATAATTTTGTAGAGGAAACAAAAATACAAGTTGACAACACTGAGCTAGAAATTGCTGATTCATATATTTACCTTGGCCAGCTGATTTCAATGGATGGCAACATTATGAAAGAACTCAACAGACGTATTAAACTTGGCTGGAGTGCATTTGGAAGAAACAGTTTTATCCTGAAGGGGAAATTGCCTTTGTGTCTAAAAAGAAAGGTCTTCAACCAGTGTGTATTGCCAGTCCTCTCTTATGGATCAGAGACATGGAGTCTAACAGTTGGAGCAATACGAAAGTTACAGACAACGCAAAGGAGCATGGAGAGGTGCATGCTTGGAATAACTAGGAGAGATCGAAAAAGAAACACTTGGGTGAGAGAGCAAACTAGAGTAGAGGACATCATTGTTAAAGTAAAAGGGCTGAAATGGCGATGGGCTGGGCATATTGCAAGAAGAACTGATCAACGATGGACAACAGAAATTCTGAACTGGATTCCAAGAGACCACCGAAGACCTAGAAAACGTCCTCAAACTAGATGGGTGGATGAAATAAGAAAACAGGTTGGGGTGACGTGGAAACGAATGGCCCAGGATAGACTTGTGTGGAAAGCATTTGGAGAGACCTTCATCCAGCAGTGGATAGATAATGGTTGAATATGATGATGATATAGCAGCAGCTCAAAGCGCGCTATACTTACGTTAGATAATTTTATATAATTTATATTTATTTCTTTATATTTTCCATTATTATATTTTTGTAAATTGAAAATACACACACTGTCTGTCTGTCCATCCACCTACCTACCATCAAAAAAGAAGTAACGCATAACTACATATAACTCTTCATTGAGAAACTGTTGCGCCGGAATATATGTAGAACGTGCGGGATTTTTTTTTTTTAATAAATGAAGTAATTCAAGGATATTTTTCTGCGTACGCAAAGAAGAACGCCAAATGCATCTTTTCAACCACTAGGAGGAAAAGCACCAGCTGTGCATACTATTATTATGCATAAGTTTACGTAAACGCGGTAAACCTAAAAACTTCTTCAAGGATTTATGCAAAGGCCACCAGAAGCGAAAATCGAAAAAATAGCAATAACCATACTTCTTTCAACTCAACGCCACCTCTCTTCGAGACAACGCCTTTTCCATATAATCGTTTATGTTTAACGATCAATGTTCACGGTATTCATGTTTGTTTATTTATATACATTAAATATATATTATACAATATTTATGATGACAGTTTAAGCCTTTCTCGAACTTTTTTTTTTTTTTAAGAACCTACGTACATTCTTAAAAATTAAGGAGCCCGAAAATCTATTTCTTTTCTAACGTGCGATTTTGTTGGTGACATGCTCGAAAGCCGGAAATATGTAAAGTTTCGGGGGTTCCTTGAAAGATTCTAAGGAACGGAGTTTAAGCTGCAGTCGCATTTTTCGCAAAATGCGACGAGTTGCTCGAAAATGCGAAGAAAAAATTATTGCCCATCGCGAAAATGCGACAGGCATTTTTAACCACAGTTTATTCTCTGAAAACAGGATTCCTCGATTCCAGAATATCCGTTTTGCACTTCAGCGATCTTTTCTTGTTCCTTTTTGTTTCCTCTTCAAAATTCTTAACAGCACCTGTTAAGCATCGTTGATATAAATAATTTCATGGATAGGGTTCTTGGAACAACGAAAGCAACTAATATTTTTTAGCATTTTGCTACAACTTTTTTCCCATTTTAGCATTTTTGCGACAGCATGTTTTGAGCCAGCTTAAACCCTGCTAAGGGATCTCAAGAGGTCCGCGGAGGAGTGTTTAAGAAAGTCGGTACTAGTTTATTATCTATAATTAAATTGGATACGCGTTCCGATTAATCAACTCGTGCACACGTATCATCGGAATACACGATGAGATATGAGCATTTGAAGAAAATAATTATTTACTGCGCATGCGCGAAAAATATGAATAACTTTCTTTCATAATTTTGTAGTCAATAGTATAGGGTAATTAAAAAAAATACCAGTGGGATATCTTGAAAATTCAGAAAGTTATCGATGATATAGTGAGCCGTATTTCTCTAATTCTCTGAAAGTAGCTAGATGATAAGGGTTTTTTCCACAAATTGTCATATTCCAAATTACCAAACACCCCTGTTCTGAAAATGAAATATTCCAGATTTATGCAAATAAGGATCAAAAGTATCTGGACACCTGCATGTTTTGCTTCTCCTTTACAGAAGTCAAAAACCTTGCTTGGTGCAGAATGACCATTGTTGTCCTTGCGCCATAAAAATACAACAAACCAACAAGAAGTCAAAAATTAGTATGAAGTGGGACCACCTTTTGTTGCAGTGATGACTGCCACTCTATCGGGGAGGCTATCTACTAGTTTCTGGAATTTTTCAGTGGGAATTGCATGCCATTCTTGCAAAAGAATATTAGTCAGCTCTTTCACTGATGTGGGCCATTTTGGCCTAGCTCGTAGTCGACGTTCTAATTCATCCCATAGGTGTTCTATGGGATTTAGGTCTGGGCTCTGAGCAGGCCAGTCCAATTCCTCAACATCCATGTCAGCAAACCAGCTCTATACAGCCCTTTCTGTGTGGATAGGAGCACGATCTTGTTGAAACAAGAATGAACCTACTCCAAACTGTTGTCACAATGTAGACAACATGGAACTGCCTAAAATGTCGAGATAACCTTTCGTCCTAGTCCCTAAGATCCCCCCGGATACGAGCATGGCTGGAACTGTTTTTAAAAAATATTATTTTTGCGGCGTAGTTAAAAGAAATTGTTATAAGGCCGCGGGATGTGTGCATATATGATTCACTTTAAAAACCCATTTAGAAAAAGTAATTAATAACGAAAGTAAGGAAATAACTAATAAATAATAACCAATAAGATAAATAATGGACCGAAAATTATGACATTTTTATGTCAATTTCAGCTAATTTAAAAAAAAATGTTTTAACAAGCTATCGAAGTTTTTATTCTTACGGCGATCAATATGTAGAGTAAATTTAACGCCAAGTACGTCACTACGATAATATATTTCAGATTATATGACCACACAGATATTAGCTCAGACGTGTACATTTCCATCGCAATCGTTGAGATAACACTTCCGGATAAGCACGTGGATAAGTCGTCGACATCGTGGACCTAGAAAGCGAGCCTTAAAATGAACCTGCGATAAGGGAAACCGTACAGGATGAGAACAGAACTATAGATAAGAAACGACCTTATCTGTTGGCAGGCAGTTTTCGCGGGCAAGTTCCACAGAAGAGCAGCAGAGATTGAGAAAAGCACTCCTTTTCTCAATCTTGTAAAACCCTTTGGCAGGCAAAACCAGTTTTACCAACCCTTCACCATTCCTCTCCTACCTTTTCCTACAGGATGAATAATAAGCTTGGGGGTCAGCGTTGTACTTCAACGTATCATCAATGTTCCGCGGCAACCAAATGGTCACATTATTAACCGAATACAAGACCGGAATAGAGTCCATGCTGCAAACTGCAAGTTCCCTGCGAAGGTACTTTTTTTAGACCTACTTGACCTTTTTTTATTTGGAAACAGTTCAGAAGTGGGGGGAAGGTATGAGAAAGATTCCCATGGTCATGAAATGAGATTCGACACAACTGAATGAAATCTTCCTCTTCATTGTTTGATGTAAAATAAAAGTTTACGTCCAACGATGTAGATACACGGCAAACCATAGCGACGTTTATGAACGTATATACAAGTTTACAAATCTACAGTATATGTGTGTATATCTTCGTGTGTAAAAAATAGATGTACCTTCTCTATGATCGAAACTATATAAACCTTAAAAGTAAAATATTCAACAACCAAATGCAAATAGCAACTAAAAAATATAATAGAAACGGGGGCATTTACCCCTCCCTGGTATATAGTGAATTATACTATTACTATTTATATAAAATACCTGACGGGAGAGAGCATGAGCCATCACTGCCCTCCCATCCAAGCGCAGACAGAGGGAAGGGAGTCACAGGGGTCATGACTCCCCCCCCCCAAAAAAAAAATTTTTTTTTTCACTGTAAAAAATTCCAACTTTCATGATAAATGAAGGGTGTTATTCCAAGACCATGAAGGGCCTTCAACCTTTCCAATATTGGGCGGTTAGAACTTACCCTGATAAAGGAAACAGCAGTTCTCGAAACATTGCAAAATCTTACATCTTGTAGCAGTGACAAAATTTTACTAGTTATGATAATCATGTATAATCATTACATATAATTCCATTTTCATGCATGTTCTTTTACGACACAAGCAACGCGGGACGGCAGCTTGTATCCAAAAATATAGTTAGCTTATCAGTGAAAACAATTGAAATATAGAAATGGTATAAGCGAAAATAAGTTTGTTCACTAGCGATAAAACGTAGTATTAGTTAATCCGAATTTCCAAGAGAAATCATCACGTGATTTCGAATGGCGAATAATCTATTCAGTCAATAATCGCTTATGTCACTGATAAGATCTTTATCAAATACACACATAATACATACAGAAATAATTACCACACAAACTATAGTTTTATGCATATAAGAAAACAGTTGTGCACCAATATAATTTTTTTTTTATAAATACCGTACAATTAGAATCAGTTTCCAGAAAGATGCATACGTAAATCTGAATGCATAATGATTTATAACAATCCTTTGCATCAGAATTAGAAGTTTTTAACGAAACCCTCGAAATAACTTTCATATCTACCCCAAATAACACACCATATTCAATGAATCCCGTTTACAGCACACCATGTCCAATGCACCCCCTTTACAACACACTATGTCCAAATAATCCCATTTACAGCACACTATGTTTAATGAACTCCGTTCACAGTACATTATGTTTAATGAACCCCGTTCACAGCACACTATGTTCAATCACGATCTCTGGTGGAACCAACGTTGATTCATAGCATTTCTCGAAGGGTTTTTCATAACGGAACCCTTCACATAACCGCAAACCTTACGTACCTCTGTCTTTCACATAGCCATGTTTGTATAATTATGGGGTGTTCATATTCCGTACTATACTGTATCTCATTCAGGGTTTAAGAAGGCTCAAAAAATACTGCCAAAAAAATGCTCAAATGGGGGGGAAAAAAAAGTGGTAGCAAAATGCTAAAAAAGATTAGTTGCTTTCATCGCTTGAAAAATCGTACCAATAAAATTATTTACATCAACAATGCTTTGAATTACTGTAAGAAACACACTTTAAGTTTTAAAAAAAATAATAAAACATAAATAAAAGTTATTAAAAATAAAAAAAAAGGACAAAGTTTGTTGACAGGATATTAAACACCTGTCGCGATTTTGCAGCAAACAATTTTATTTCTCACATTTTGAATTTGTCGCATTTTGCGAAAAAAAGTGCCCACAGATTAAACGCTGGTCTCATCATACTACACAAATGTCCCAAGAGCAAGTAATCCCTTCGCCTACTTCATAAATCTACCAAAACAAAATCTCTTCGCCATCTTAGAATTAATAGATCGACGATATACATGTGAGGGAAGGGTGGGCGTTTGCTGTGTGGAAAAATCTACCAAATCAATAAAGACATGCAGCAGAAGTGTGCATGGATTTCAATGGGAAGGGTGGCCGCTGTAGGCGGCACTGTAATTCCAGACAAGTATTTGCGTCAGATGATGTGACGCCCAGTGGACCGTGAAAGGGCACTGGGAGCATTGTCGATCTGCACAGGGACGCACAGCTCACACTGGTGTCATCAAACGTCGAACGGCAGCCATCCACGATCAATCCCCCCCACACGGAGTGGGTGAAATAGATGAATGGCACGGAAGAACACCCGGGGCCGGCCGAAGCTCCGAAAGCTGTCCACCGGGCACCGTTGAGTGGGTGCAACGCTGCGAGTAGCAGAGTCCGGGCCCAAACCGTCCCCCGCAGCCAGGACGCGCGAAGTTCCATCCATCCGGACAGGTTCCATCCGCAGGTGACGAAAGCCGGCCCTTGGCGATCGCTGCCGTACACAGACTGAGACGGTGGCGACAGTCCGTCAGGGACGGAGGTCCCCCCCCGCACGACCCCAGCAACGAAGTTCGATCTACGTGGAAGGGGATGGCTTATACGTGGAAGACTTGTGATTGTGAATTGTGTGAAGGTTGTCCAATCACTGTTAAGGATTATTGAAATTGCACAATGTTTGCTCCCATTCATAATTTCAGTACAATGAAATGTTGATTCATCGTTTCCGGATCTGTCGTTTTCCCCGCATTCGTCGTTGGAATTCCTGTGGTCCCTGTAAAAATCCCATTCATACAATCAGAGTTTCTACTCTACTACTAATTGGGTGTGTGTCGGGAAAGGTGACCGCCAAAGGCGGAGCTGTAATCCCAGAGAGTTGCCGCTCATATTGGAGGAAAAATCCATGACCAATCACAAGCATCTTTAGACTAAACTTCGGTTGCGAATAAATTTTTTGTGGCAGATTTTTTGAAAAAATTTCCTGGAAAATTTTTCGGGAAAAGCTTTTGTGGAAGATTTAGCTATTCAAAAGAAGTTAAGATGGCTAATACCAAGACAAGAAGTCTGCATAACCACTCAGTTGCTCGTACTGTTGATGCATCATAGATTAGCAAAACAACAAGGTTAGTCATATTTGTCTATCCGTGCAACCGGCGCTCTCTCTCATGCGCACTAGAAATATCTGAAGCATTCGTTGCAATGAAATTTTGTCATATCTAGCCAAACGGTATCCACACACCGACTTTTGAGGCTCTCGCTCTATATTTTAAAGCTGAACATCGCCAACCTCAATCTACTAGCGGATGGGGACCATCGCTCACCCACTTTGAGCCGGGATTATATCATGGAAAAGTGACAAGCACTGGACACTTGGCTCAAAATAGGAATCGGAAACAAGCCGCACCACCCCCCACCCCTTGAAAAATTTCGGCATTCGCAATTGCCCCAACCTAGCAAAATTTATATAAAAATAACATGCTTTTCCTTGAAAGACCTATATCTTTTCAACGTACATCGTAAGTGAAAAAAAAAAAAAAGAACCCCTGCTTATTACAACTTAAAGATACTTCGGTACAAAACCTACACCAACAGGACCATTAATTTAAAATGAAGTTGAAAATGTCCAATGCTTTCATGGCGCTCTTCATCCACGCACTGCACCCCTACAGCGGCCTCTTAATACAGAAAAATCGAAATCTAAAGTGAAAGCCGAATTTTGGACGAAAACGTTTTACAAGAACGTGACCAGCTCAAAAAATTCTGCCTGTGAAAAACAGTCCAAGAAAGGAAATGTGTCACGTACTTTTCAATCGCATATCCCAAAGCCAAATATATTTTATCGTTTTATTGACGTCATTTAAAAGACCACCACAGCTTTCTTTACTAGTTTCTGTAAAGACTGCACGGAAGAATAAACTGCATATATATGTGGGAAAAGCATGCATATAATGTAGGCACACAGAGGAGCATGGTTTGAAGGTGCGTACACGGAAGGGCGTGATTTGAAGGTGCATATACGAAGAAGCGTAACTTGAAGGTGCGTACACAGAAAACCATGCACAGACTACATATATACAGTAGATTGTCATATGAAATGAGGTTGGTTAAGATGCTGCGACGTAATCTACTTTTCAAGATATTGAAACTTTCGTTTCCTAAAAATCAAACCACAGTCAAATACGGATTGGTAAGAAAGCAGAAAAGAGTATGCATACACAAAAGGACATGTAACATCTGTGCATACACGGAAGAGCATGTATAGACTGAGCATACATGAAAAAAGCCATTAACAATCCGAAAGAATACCCATACAATGCTCATATATAAAAAAGCATGCAGAAAATTTGCACAACTAAAGGACATTAAAAGGCAAATGATTTAAGTTAAAATAAGGTGGCACAATGTGTGCAGTAAATCCATATCTGGTTGCTGTTCAAATGACAAAGACAATACCAGAACACCAAGGACGTCTTTTCCAACTCACTCTCCGTTTCACTCATTTCCCACATAAACTTTTAATTTTGGCCTTGTCCTCAATTTGCCTTAGCATTGAAATCGTATTTTCAGAATCTATGGTTAAATCAAGGACAATCCATCGCCAACTAAAGTGTCGTAATCCGGAAAACTTCATCAACCGAATCCCATAATGAATTACCCAGAACGCTTCAAGAAGAGCTCAGGGAATCCTCAAAACAAAAGGCTATCGCTTTTACAAAAGGACGTCTTCAACAGAGTGGTCCAAGGATTTCACAAACACCTCTTTAACCGAGGTTTAACTCCACAAAAGAGCGCGTCCCCAACGTTCTTTGACAATGAGTTATGGACAAGCCACGAGTAGATAACGTTTTGCTACAGGAACACACCAACAGAGAATGGACTATTCGTTCACTATACAGAAATGAAATTACAGCTAAAGGCTCCAGCCTAGATAGCCAAAGTAGCGTAGCCAATACTGCTTCCCCGTCCTTTTTATATACTGCCCATTGTGCGTGTGGTCACACTGGACAAAACATCACAGAATAGCGAAAGCAACTTCAGCAAAGGCCAGTTCAAGGTTGACCTGCAAAATGACCACGTAATAAGGATGCAGCTTTAAAACTCTAGGAAGTGTGAGGAAAAAATCTTGAAATGAAGTAATTGTGCAGAAATAGGTAGTGGAGAGGCTCATAGAAGTGAAAAATTTCCATACAAAGTCCCAAAAGTAAAAAAAAAAAAAAAATCATTGACAAATGTTCCTCTTAACGGACACCTCCTAGAGACGGTCAGACAAAGATCGTAAATATTGTGAAAGGAAAAGAATTCTTTCACAATATTAATACTTCTCTTTTATAGCCAATTTTTACTGTGCCGTGAGTACCTACTAATGAGAGGTTTTACTGTAGTTAAAAAAGTAGCTGAATGTAGCATGAAAGAATGCCTAACGCCATATAAAGAAACATTAAACTCCTTTAGAAAAAGAAGTCCATTTGCAAGCTTCAGTCAATCCCGAAAATTCCAAATTACAAGTATGCATGCAAAAACACACTCATCAGGCGGAGCTCAAAACGAAGACATGTAAGAAAGAAGAGAACACCGAAACAGCATTTTAAAGATTTTTTTTTTGAACAGAGGCAAATAAATTGTACGCACATTGACATACGCATTACTTATTTTCTATTCCCAAAGATGACACGACACAATATGCATAAAATTCACCTCATCATGCTCGTAACTTTTTTCGTTAACCAATCTTTTTGCCCGTTGCCTAAATTTTGAGCAACACACGACGCATCTTGCCGACCTCAGCATCGGAAGCTGCAGAGGTAGATACTCGCTTACAATACACATTCGAATTGGCAGAATCGATTACAAAGAACTTCTTTCTCGGAAAGTTATGAGAAATTAACCCATGAGCCATCAAAACTTCCATATTACGTCCTTCCCTACATCTACTTAAATCACTTGGGCCATGAAACGTTGAATACAATCAAATCATCGTCTGCAGTCACGTTCCGAGGTCGATACTAAAGCACGTACGCAGGGTTATTGGTAACAAAGAATGGTATCACCTTTGCACCATCCCATCAGCAAATCAGATCATACTACCTTCAGAAATAATCTCGCCTGTAAAAGTAGACAGAACATACCGACGCTTGCGCACTTATGAAGTTACAACAATGGGCTATCAAAAATACAACCCGTTTCTTAACCACAGTTACCATCACCATCAAGTTGGGAATTGCACAAGGCGGAAGGGTCTTACCAGAAAAACAAAGGATTGGTCAGCTCATTCATGTCCACATTACCACCCACGGATCGGCACCGTTCATACTGTATTCGTTCCTAATTAATTGACAGAATTAGTTCCCTTTAATGTACATTCAACTTTACATCAGTTATTGTATCTTACGTTTTCCTACACAAAACTAAACTAGTACAAAACTTATATCCGATACACACGTATACACACAAAAAAAAAAAGGAAAACTTTGTTCTCCAATATGTACAGTATGCTCGTACACAGCAAAAGCATAATTTAATAATTAGTCTATAATAGCAGATTCAGACACCGATAACTAATTCTGATTGTTCAAAACGTTAAGTAACGCCAACATACAACAACGAACCAAAAAGCTTAACGCTTGCAATCATGACGGATATTCGTCGTCCGCGAGGGACGAACAAACGATAAGAGCAATGCTTGGGATATCGGACAAATTAAAGCCTTCAATGGACGAAATAACAAGGACTAATGCATACAGCGTACGATTCCTAGATTTAGAGGATCGTATGAGAACTTGATTAAACGATCTTCTCAAAACAAAGTATCTTCAGTAAAAGAAAACAAGCATTTAACCTCCGCGAGAACAAGTTTTTTAGGTTCTTGGAATAAGTCACGTTCAAGTGCAATGCACTGATCTAAAGCAAACTATACTCTCAACCAATTTGCAAATGTCGAATGAAACAATTACGCCGTATGTCCTCTTTTAATATATGGCATGTGCGCACACGTATTGCATTTTTTCTCCCTAAAGTAAATTTGATCCACTTTTACGGCAATTATTCAGGAAGTGGACTCCCTCACATACATAAAATCCTTTCGTTCGTGTTTTTATTGCGCAATGACAGCAAGGGCCACGTATCGTCGGGACCTATAATTTTCCGTGGGATCCGAACCTCTGCTGTCAAGGGAACCGAATTCCGGTGGGCAGGAAAATAGTTCACCTTTTACGATTGACGAATGCATTAACAGTATGGCGAAGTGGGCCTGCATTTTCTCGACGAATCCCAACCTCTCCAGACCTATGAAGAACCAATCCCTGGACTCTCTGAGACCCCTTTTCTCTTCTGGGAAAAACAGCGCCGCAGCAGTAGACAACTTTCCCAAACTCCCTTGAGTAATCAACAACAACCACCTGGACCACAACGGGCAGTAAGTCGGCAAATCTTTTCTTTTTGGCAGCGTTGGGAGTCGGATTAACGGCGCATTGGATGAGGACGATATTACTGCGCCACCGCACAGCCCTATAGAATCAAACTCCGGGCTAGGGTTAGAAGAAAAAAATAAGCAAGCTTGTTCCAAAATAAGGAATTGAAGGTGGATCCCTCTTTCAATGGTGACGAGTTGTCCGGAACAGCATTTCATTTGGCAACGTATCAACGAGGGTTTAATCACATTGTCGTCTATGAGAGCTACTCGGGACAGAAGGAAAGTACGACATCCGAAACAACGAGTTATCCGGGTGACGCGTTACAGAGGTTTTACTGTATTTTACTTCATCTGCTCTACCTTTTTAACACCCCTGCGTAGACACAATAGTGATTTGCTCGCCTTACTAAGTCATTGTGGCAGCTCATGAGAAAGTGATTTCACAATTCAGTACGATTTAGAAAGTACTCAAGAATGGTTTTATCGATGGAACATTTTTTAATCGAACGCTGTCCTACATTGATAAGCGCCAATTATTTTTCTAACAGCACCTACAAGAGCCGAAAGTATGAGACTAATTCGATAACCTGACGTCACATGACACAACGAAGCAGGCCATACAATTTCTGATCAATGTGATAAGAGATAATTAACGTGGCTCCTTCAATAAAAAAATGTGGCACAAGCTACTTCAAAACCTAGTGACATACATACTGCCCAATTAGCAACTAATAAGCATACTGTTAACAGATCGTTATAGAATGTCACAGTCATCATTATTGTATGTATTACTATCAGATCGTTGTAGTGTTACACAGTATCAGATCAGGCACGCTTTTCATGAGATACATGATTACCTACCTATATAGAACCACACTACACGTCGTAAGCATAAGTCAAGCTAAAAAAAAAAGTTGGTAGTGTATATAAATAGAGCCAAAACTAAAACTTATTATGAAAATCCACACTAAACATTTGAAACCTTGAACAGATGTGTGCGTTGCCTTGAAATAGAAATACATAATAACAATAGAAATACAATGAGTATGTTGTTAATTCAAGGACAGTATAACTATATAGCGCGTTCCAAAAGTTTATAGACAACCTTGGAATATCAGGTGAAGTACACAAAAACGACTGTAAAATATTTTATGCATACAGAAATTCAAGAGGCATATGATCAAATATTTAAATATCATTTAACACTCACATATATTTTGTGGAAAAATGAGCTAAAAAAAATGGTGTCCCAAAAGTGCATGGATACCAAATTAAAACATCCTCCTAGTGCCCTACATTTTAAAATTCGCATATTACTGAGGTTGCATTATGAAGCAATTATGTTTGCGTGTAATTTCGCAACAAATATCTTTACTTTTGTTTGTTGAAAAAATTGCCACGAATTTTACATTTTTCTCAAGCCCAGGTGGCCCAACCGTGGCATTTAAAAACCCAAGGATTGAAAACAGGTGATATTGTTAAACAAATACAACGAAGCAGACCTTACAACACCACTTTATTTTTTATGCGAAAAAAACTATACAATAGGAAGAGCACTAGGAGACAGAGCAAAACCTTAGTTGCGAGGTGGAGAATGATAACGAACAATTTTCTTGTTGTTTAATCAAGTAAGTTCTGAGTTTTCTTTTAAACGTATTTATTGTTGCACTATTTTTTATTTCTGCAGGTAAATCATTCCAAAGCTTAATTCCGTAAACGTTAATGTTATTATTATATCATATTGGTTCGTATCTTAATTGGTGTTAAATTTCCGCATAATCTTGTAAATTTTATATGTTGAGTCTTCACTATATTAATTACATCTGTATATTTATTCTGTTTTATTCTTTCAAATATCATGGTTAAAATTCTAAATCGTTGAGTTTCTCCAATGTTTAAGATATTAAATTCTGTTTTTAGTTCCAAGATCGTTTTATTAGATCGATAGTTTAATGATTTAATAGCTCTGTTTAGATTTTTTTTGTATCTTCTCTGTGTTTTGTTTGCATTTTCCCATACACTATTTTCATAATTAATGTGGCTCACTATAAATGAGTAATACAGATTATTTTTATGTTTATTGGTAACTGTGAGCTAAGCCTAGTCAAAATGCCAACTCCTCCTCTTATTTGTTTACAGATTGCTAGAATATGTGAATACCCAATTTAATGATTCATTTTAACGTAATCCCTAAAACATTTGATTTGTTCTTTCAATCTCTTTATGATTTAAGTAAAGTTTATGATGAGGTTTTATTTTTATTATGAACAACAGGAATTTGGTTTTTGCTGTATTTACAATGAGTTCATTTTCGCTAAACCATCTTTCCACTTTATATATGTTGTCCTTGACGTTTGTGAATAGAACGACTCCTCCACTCTTTCATTTCCTAGTGTAAGGAAAATGTCATCTGTGAAGACAAGGATGTCATTATCTATATACTGAAGATTATTTATATACAGTCTAAAAACAACATCTACAATATAAACATTGTATCTACTTATCAAAACTATCTCCTAGTTTTATCAAAAAGGTGACACCGCGACTGCAAAAAAAATGGTGTGGACGAGTGGCCGACAAGACAGGCAAATTTTAAAATCAACTTCTACTCAAGAAAAGTCTGTATGTCAATTAACGCAGGATTTAGTTACTGCTGTGTCAAAATCTACTGTTCATCGACGTTTGCAGGAAAGTGGAGTTCATATTTATCGTGAAATACATCGCGTTCGTAGAGCGAATTGGGTGTGACGATGCCAACGTGTAAAAAGTACATTGTAATAAGATCAGATACAGCCCCCAGGAGCGTGCTTGCGGCATTAGCTGCCCTGGGCGAAACAGATTTTAGCGGTCCTAAAAAATGTTTTAACGTAATACAGCGACAAAGAAAAACTGACCATGGTTTAGCATTACAAAATAAAGTTCTTCACTGGTCCAAACGCCAAAGGTAACTAGAAGATAATGAAGTCAAATTAAGAATAAATATTTCTAAACACAGCTAGGGATGTATCAATTACTTGGCATTTCTTGCTTAACTTCGATGTTATGGATAAATGAAAGGGTTTTATTTAGGTCTACTGAAGCATTTTAAACACAAAGAAAAACCAGTACAATGTAATTATAAATTTCTGGTTTTCAGAAATTTTCAATAAGTTCTTTTTTATCCGAAACCGGGGTTCACTGTAGTGACTATAAGGCCACCACACAGCTGGGCAATATCGAAAATACATGTATTTGAAATACGTATTTTCGATACATTTTGTACCGAAATTTTGAATAAAGGACAATATCTGAAGACTTAAAAAAAAAGCTGTAATTTAAGAGAAGTTTGCTCTCAGGCAAATGTAGCATGCGATTTTAATATATCCAGACAAATTGTAAGTGTGTAGAATATTAATATATCCAGACAAATTGTAAGTGTGTAGAATATTAATATATCCAGACAAATTGTAAGTGTGTAGAATATTAATATATCCAGACAAATTGTAAGTGTGTGGAATAAAGTTTTCAATAAGAGGGGAACTGCATCTAATAATTGTATGTCCAGACGGCTACGAAAAAACGTTTAGCAGGACCGATAAAATACTCAAAAGGAAATCTGTAGCTAATCCCAATTTAACTGCTATAGACATAAAAGATGATTTACAGGAAAATTATAAAGTTAAAGTGCAGGTTTCCACCATAAAAAGACGTCTAAATGAAGTAAATTTAAATGGCCGCCGGTCAAGCAAGGAGCCTTTTATATCTAAAAAGAATAGAAAGGCTCGACTTAGCTTTGCCCAAAAATATCGAAACTGGACTTCTAAGAACTGGTCGTCTGTCCTCTGGAGTGATGAAATCAAGTTTAATCTTTTCTCATTTGATGGAATTCAGTATGTTCAGCGCCTTCCAAACAAAAGAAACGCTGTCAAATATCAAGTTCCAACCAAAAAGCATGGTGGAGGAAGGTTATGGTATGGGGTTGTTTCTCCCGCCACGTGGTAGGACCTCCAATTCGTGTTAATGGAAACATGGATCGCTTCAAATATTGTGATATACTTAAAAATCATATGCTACCCCATACCTGGAGGAAAATTCACGCTCGTTGGATTTCCCAACATAACAATGACCCAAAACACACATCTCAACATGTCAAAAGTTTTTTGAAGCAGAAGAAAGTACAAGTGTTTGATTGGCCTATTCAAAGCCCAGATTTAAACCCAATCGAGCACATGTGGTCAGAACTAGACAAACGTGTCAGACGCCAAAACTACACAAATAAGGATACCTTTTTCATGCACCGTGCCGCGGGCGAAGAAATATTCCTCAAGAGCGCATTGTACATTTAATCGGCACAACGCCGAAAAGATGCACGGCTGTTATTGATTCCAGTGGCTATCCAACCAAATATTAAACACTGAAGTGTTTTTTGCTTTTAAGTTATCAGTCAAAACAAGACTGAGCTATAAAAATAACATTTGTCAAAATACTTATGACCCAAGAGATTAAGATCAAGTATAATTTCTATTATTACAAGCTTTGAAATAAATGCTTTTTTATACATTTTTAAATATATATTATTTCACTATTAAGGTATTTTGTATTCAGATAGAATGAAACAGAGGAAATAAAATAATTGAACAAAACCCTTTGTCAAAATACTTATGAGCGCTACTGTGTACATTACAATGTAAAATACGTATGGAAGCAAAAAACATTTACAATACTTTTAGTTATTAACATGTAAAGCAAAATCAAACCTTTTAGCGAGATTATTGGCTCTGCTTATTTTCAATAATCCTGTTAATATCAGGTCTTATTTTTAATATTTCAACCTTAAAAGTATTTCTAAGATGGATGTCAGTTATTCTGGGCCTTTGATTTTTATCAACTTCACTTTTGAAAATACGCACTCGCGCATATAGTGTTTTAAGATATTTTTTATGAAATGTGAAAATGACAACAGAATAAAATATATAGATTTCAGACTCGGAGGGAGCAGGGACGTTAATTTTATGTGAAATAATTTGCATTTTTTCGTGAGCCGGGGGGCCACATAAAACCTATTGGAAGGCCGTAGATTGAAGACCCCTGGTCTAAAACGAATATAACTAACTGTAAGCCCATATTTGCTAAAGATTGGGATATAGATTTCTCACAGAAGTGAACCCGACTGCCCAAGGTGCACATTTATCGTCAAGTATTTGACTGACAGATTGATGACGGTTTTCATAGCGCCCAAACGACAAATTATAAAAGGGAATAATTGGAAGTGACCAACAAGAAAATACAAATAGCAATTCGTATGTGGTGATGTCACTAAGGTGGTGCTTATTTTAAATTTTAAAAAATAAAAGTTAGAAGACCTTTCACTCTGAAAATGTTCGAAGTTCGTAAAAAATTATAAAATAGAAACTCTAGTCTCTGGTTTTGATGTGACTAATGTTTGTTTGTTTGGAATTTTTATGGCGCAAGAGCATCTGGGCTATACTGCGCCAAAATGTGGCTAAGGATTATGGTGTTTGGTTTTCAGTCTAAGGTTTACAGCCGATGCCCTTATACGATCGTTTTCAATAGTTCCCCACTTATGCGCAACAAATTGTAAGTCATATTACTTTCATTATATCACTGCTTTATTTATATGTGCGCCGTAGGAATAATTTGCCTCTTACTGTTATTTTCAGATTTAATGTGCATTTATAAAATACAACCCAAAATTAAAACAGAGTGGAATTTTGAAAATATAAAAATTTTATATTTTTTATTTTATGTTTTCTGAGATAGATATAAGACACATTTCGTATAAAATGTTGACTTCCTCATTGCCTTGTGCGCTTGTTTTAAATATATTTTTCTATAATACAGAGTTTTTCTAAGCCACTACAGTGCTAACTTTGACATGAATATCGCTGACGATAAAGTTGCACTTTATTCGATATTTTGCTAAGCCTTTTTATTTAGTTCTAAATGATTATTTTTTAATTAATTTTTTATTTTTCTAATTAGGGGCAAAAATTTAGGCTTTTCGTTTTTAAATCCTTGTTAGATCACGGGGGCTCTCTGCTCTCCCCTCCTTCAAACTCGAACCGTCCTTCTGTTATTGCCTATCTTCTCAAAGCCCTCACAACCCTAGATTCTCCAGCAGATATATATCTATTCATAAGACTAATTGTACGATATATAGAGCATATACTAAGTCTTACGGCCGCAAGAACTAAAAAAAATCGACTTCATTTCTTATCAAATATTTTTACAATTGTAAGTGTGAATTCACAAACAATGTGAAATGATGGTGACATATGAATTTATTTATGGTGGTATGAAATTATGGTGACATTATGAAATTATGTGATTACATATCACTATGAAATTATAATATAGTTAAGATAATGAAATTATTAAGCCAAACTTAGGCTTCTTAAGTTCATTAATGACAAGTAAAAAAAAAGACCTTTAGCAAATAAAATTTGTATTTTCGAAAAGTATTTTAAAATACATTTTGCATTTTGTATCGAAAATACATATTTCTCTGTATTTTGTATCGAAAATACACATTTCCAAGTATTTTGCCCAGCTCTGGGCCACCACAATAAACATGATAACTGGTATAGTCTACTGATGCTACCGTATTTGAGTAATACGTTAGTATTAATAGACCATGCCAGTGATGCTAACGTATTTGAGTAATAGCATGTATATTTATTTTGCACTATTACGAGCAAGAATATAGCGCGATTTAGAAGCTTCATGAGCGTTATGGGAAATACGTCAGACACACAAAAGGTCAATTGGCAAAATACTCTAGGAAAATACATAAGGGCCGCTAAAAACTTATTTTTTGGTGTTCGCAATACACTTTTTAGAGACCCCGGCGGCCGCCCAACTAGCACCCCACTAAGCACGGCCCTGTCATCCCAGCTGCGCAAATTACATCAGTGCTGGAGAATGGAACTGAAGCAACGACAGAGTCGGTAATAGCACCCGGAAAAATGAACAAGAACAAACTGCAATTTAAGTTATCACAGCCCGTTATAGCTGACGACCTTAACTACGGAAGCATGAACGGTAACGGCATAAGCACAGTGCAGAACTCAGCAAAGAGGAAAAGAAAGCCTAAAAGATGGACTCCACACAAGCTTGTCAGCGGACCGTATCTTCTCTGTGAATCACATATATACAACTTGTTAGAAAAAAAAAAGAGGAACAAATGTCAAATTTAAGCACCGCACGCATCTTCGCGAAATTTCACGTCCAAGAGACCGCCAAAAGACATATTTGTTAAAGAGGGCAAGGAACGTGAATCACTGTTGCCGGATGAGAGGGCCTGTGGCAATTTTTTTTCCTTGTTGCCCGCTTATTTGCAGTTAGGGGAGGGTTCGCAGTGTTTTGAAGTTGGCTTTTATGCAGCGTTCCTAGCATTTTTGAACAATTTTCGGACACAGTAGATTCAGCCTTGACTTCGTTGGAAACACTGACAAAGAAACGTCTGTAATCAAAGTTGGCATGGCATGGATTGAGCAGTAATAAATCATGAACAGATAAAAGGACAGATATCTTGAAAAAAAAAAAGGTATTGAACCATGGGATATAATACAAAGGGGAAGAAAATAAAAGCAAAATGATGTGTTGAAGTACCTGACCTCAGGGGCGCGGGTTCATTCGCAACCTCTCCCCCACAAAAATACTCGTTTGCCTGTTCTTGAATAACTATACAACTGCATTTTATTTGGGAAAGAAAGCAGGCTTGTGCTTTATTTATATCGCTATAGGCTTGCAATATTAAAATAATTATCACGACATGGGAATGAATATATATATATATATTCGTTGTACATACAGGGCAGTAGTTAGGCGGTGGCGTAGAAGGCTCACGCCAGAGGAGCAGGCGAGAAGGGGCGTAAAAACTGTTGAATAAAGCGGGCAGGATTGGTGCTTACTTGCAATATCAACACACTAACCTAGGACGTAATTCGCAATACCAACACACTAACCTAAGACGTACGTTCGCAATATTCGCACACGAACCCAAGACGTACGTTCGCAATATTCGCACACGAACCCAAAACGTACGTTCGCAATATTCGCACACGAACCCAAGACGTATACGTTTTAATACCAGCACACTAACCTCAGACACGCAGATGCTTATTGATTTTAACCTTGCTGATATAAGCTGTATGTAACTGTTTAATTTGCTTTAAGCGTTTTTCCGTTACTTGTTCGATCGAGTGTGACATAGCAAACGGTCCAGCGCCTTGAACCACATGTTAAATCTGAATTATGTTTACATTATAAGGATACGGTACATTCTACTTCCGAAACAATTTCGGTCTTAGCGCTCGTATATGTCGCACACGTACATTAATTTGTTGGAATTACGCAGCATAAAATGCATTAGTGAACATTGGAAAGTATGGGGAAATTCAACCTTTCTTAAAAGTATGTCATATCCTAAGGAAATGCAATATATTCAAAAGGTACACCTTGCAACTTCACCTAATTGTAACGAACGAAACAGAATGCATAACATTTCAGTTTTCCAGTCACGTCCCACGGCCATTAATGGATAAAGATCTTGGGTTGGCTGAATTTTTATGGCGCAAGGATTCTTCTATACCGAGGACCATTCTGTGATCATTCTTCTGCCTGATCCACTCTGTTCTAATGATCCGGGATTGGACTTTGACGTGGTCTTCGAGTCCAGCCACACACACAGACAACGAAGCCCAGAGACCATAACCTTACCAATGCATAACATCAGCAAAATGGATGACCCAAACGGGGAAACTCGGTATCATACATTAACATTCGTTTTAAAGCATTTAGGAGAACAATTTTGGGGTGTTCCCCCTACTTTTGTGCAAACTACAATGGGAAAAACGTATCTAATAAACAAATTTTGCTGATTTAGGGCTCCCTCTTTGGGTCTGAGCCCTGGGCGCGGACCCAGTTAGCCCATCTATTACACCGGCAATGGGCTCCTTAATACTAGAAGCTTGCACCAAAAAAAAAAAAAAAATCCCCTTGGTAAGAGGAACAACATTTTCTCTTATGGTGTATTCTTTTCCAATGGAAGTCTAACCATCCCCTCTACATACACACCTTGCACGCCACCCTGCATGACACTAAGTTTCTAACAAGATGTAACGCAGTATGACCTTTGATGCAACTAATTCTAACGGGATGGAAATTAAAAAGCAATTCTCATCTGCAAAAAAGTTTTAATGGAAGTTTACCCTCCAAAAAGATACGATTTTTATTTCCATGCTAAAATTACATTTTGGCGCAGGGAGGAAGCATAGCAAAATGAAAGTTATTATTCTAGCTCCCTTTATGGTCAGTATGTCCCCTTTTTTTTCTACTAAGTAAATTCTTAATTTCCTTTTAACTTCGCTTTTTCTTTCACAATTTTTTATATGATCTGGCAATTTATTCCGTTTTTCTATTATTAGGGGCCGTTCAAGTATTACGTAAGCATCTTTGGGGGAGGGGGAGAGATTTGCTTATTTTTGCTGACAACAGGGAGGGGAGGAATCTGAACCATGCTTACACAAGACACAGGAAATAATAAAACCACACATATCAAGAAATAATAGCACATAGTCAGAAAATAATAGCCCCCTGACAAAACTGCAATATTGGGATGTACCACACACGAGTAAGAGAGATAAAATGACCGTAATCGTAGTTAAATATTTAATTATTTAAACCAGTGGCTGGTCATCAACTTTTGTTAGCTGGGGGGTATCTTCAAGATTCCTCATGGCCCCTCTGCTATTTTTAA
Source organism: Dysdera silvatica (assembly GCA_006491805.2). Classification (NCBI taxonomy): domain Eukaryota; kingdom Metazoa; phylum Arthropoda; class Arachnida; order Araneae; family Dysderidae; genus Dysdera; species Dysdera silvatica. The sequence continues at coordinate 37,108,868 of QLNU02014802.1, forward strand.
ATTATAATGGATATGTTACTTTTAATAAATGCATTTTATCAAATCCACTTCCTATTCACTTACAACGTAAGAAATATTAACAATAAAAATGTAACAAAATACTTTATAATATATTATCCCTTATAGTTCAATAATATGTATACATATAGTTTAATCATATAAAACACATAGTTTAATAACGTATAATACATATATAGTTTAATATATAATATAATTTTATAATAATAGTAAGAAAAAAAATTAGAGAACCAAATTCTTACGTAAGTATTGGGGGAGACAGACATTTTGCTTATTTTTTCTTACAAGGGGGGGGTATAAAATGGCCAGAAATGTGCTTACGTAATACTTGAATGGTCCCTTATTTGTTTTATACTTTTGTTAGTGTGATATCCTATTCTTTTTAATAACCTAACAATTACTGGTTGTATAATGTTTTTAGATTTACTTTGTTTACCCTGCCCCACAGACTACTTACATGATGTAAATCATAGCTCTCTCTCCAAAAGATAAAAATCACAGTTCTCCCCTTCAAAAAATTTAAGTCACTGTTCTCTCTCTCCAACAGATATAAGTTGCAAGAATCAATTTATATCTGAAGATAAATGGCTCGTATTTTTAGTTTATGTTTAATGACGCAAGGACGGGTAAGATCATGCTGTCTGTGTAGAGACCTACAGTGTAGTACGGAATCCGACCCTTTGTTACCTAAAGAACCAAATCTCGGACTACCTAGAGCAGAAAAAAAAAACAACCAGCATGCGTTCTACAATACCATTGGAACCAAACCCAGGTTAATGGTACGAGAAAACACGGTACCACTACATGTTCGTGAGGCTCTTATCTCCAATGCATAGAATTTTCCAGCGTTCTTTGTTTTTAAGAACGTACGCGGCATACGTCAACACTCGTTGCTTAACATCACACACGACACATTTCAACACTACGGAATTTTAGAATTTGTAAACACCACGTTCTCGCGTGTTCTTTCCGTGTTTTTAAAGCTCATGCACGTGCCTTATCAACCCCTGTTTATCCTCTTCAGGTGGCAATAAAGTTTGGGTTTACAAACCTTGAAAATTTACAGTAAATACATCTTTCGAGATGGAGGACACTGGGCAAGGCGTGTTTACATCGCAAAGGTTCAGCCCAAACGAGAGACAGACGAGGTTCAACTAAAGACGGTATACAATTTACAGTAAATTCTTCCAATGACATAATTTTAATTAACGACGGTATATATATAACTGCGATTTCGGCTAAGGCTCCTACAAACGGGAGCTGGCGCACATCCGCCATTTTGTTGCCATTGTATCACGTGATCGTGGTTGCAAATTGTATTTATTGGCGACATTTTAAAAAAGTTGCGCCAATGTTTAACTAATGTAAAAACTGGGAGACCGTTAAAGAGGAGTCTTAATGTACATTAAAAAAAACAAACCCAAATGAAACAAAATATGCTACAAACACGAAGGGTTCACCAACAAACTAGCTATTTCTAAAGAAATCAAAGTTGGCATTGGTCAAGCTCGCTGGTCTCCGGTGAAGGAAATTCAAGCGCGTATGTCGAGCACAGACACGTACTGTCGTTCAGCCGTTTAAGATTATTGTCCCTCGTGTTAATCGTTGGGAAAATAAAAATAAATAAGGTTCTGGTCCGTTCAACAAGAGGAAAGTTCCGTTCCGAAGACGTTCCGCAAGCAACATGGCATGTCCGAACCCCAGAGGCTTCCATCCAGAGTGACTCATCGTGCCAGGAGATACCAACGCAAGAAGACATTTGCATTTCAATCCACCGAACTTCTTGTTTTTGCCAGTAAGTTCCTGAAATACCACTTTCCTTAAAACTAAGTGAATCGTAACGAAGACGAAACGGGTGTGATCATTGCATGTTCTCCAGGGAGGAAGTATATATTTTATGGCGCAAGGTCCGCTGCACCGGGTGCTGCAGTTTTTCCGAGAGTTTCGAACCCCTTACAGGCTAGAAAACCAACTCCTGGATTACAGTTATTCAGTAAGCCCGTAATTCTTGTGCGTACAGTAGAATCTCTTTAATCCGGCACGTTCGGAACCACGGCCTTGCCGGATTATCGAACGTTAATATGGTTTTAACGGGAATACCAAAGAAAAATTAATACAGTACCATGATGTTTAAGACAAGTTGTAATAAGCTGCTCTGTGACAAGAAAAAAATACGCATGAGCGTTATTGTTTAAAAAAAAGTCTCCGATATCACGTTGCCTCCGCGATTCGGATCTTTTCTTCAAATAATCGTTGCAGACTATACATAAATTTATGCGTTCTCTACGGAGTTATAGCTTTTGTTGGATTCTGTAAATTTCATAAATGTTTTTAGGCATCAGAAGCCTGTTTCCACGAGACTTTAGCTTCATCTGCCATGTCTCCTCCTTCATCCGACTTGGCGGACAAGGTCAACGAACGCCTGAATCCACCCGAAAAAAAAAACGAAAGCGAGAAGCTCGATCGGTGCCGAATTATTGAATGTGCCGAACCAAAGAATGCCGGATTAAAGAGCTTCTATTAAATTTGTATTCGTAAACTATCGTTTAAGGACAAGCCCCACCAAAGATTGCAATAAAAGTAAGCATTCGTCATTCGCAGAACGCGCCTTGTGGTAGAGGGGGAAATATCTCTCACTTCTTTGAATGGCTCCGGCGATAAGAGGGTAGGGAGTTTTTTCGGTGCGAGTTCCGATAAGGGTTTCTCATCGGAATCGGCATTTGTAAACAAAAATGCACTTTTATTCCTGATTCTTATATTAGTATCCTAACTGTGATATAACAAAAATATACTGTGTATAAAATACTTCTACTCAGCTAGTTAATAATAAAACCGATCTTTTGCTTTAAGAAGCAGGACATTTATATTTAAATAAGTATAAAAAATATGAAGTGCATATTTTTTCATTTAAGTGCATATAATTCGGGCTCCAATCATGAGATTTTCTTAGAGATTCATTTTGTTCGATATTCAGGTTTATCAACAATGGAAAATTGTTAGAAATTTGCAAATAAGATTAAAATAACGCTTAAACTTAGATAAAACCAGGCACTTACAGGGCCCGGGCGTAAATCCGGCGCCGATATTACGACGCAAAGGACAGCAATGGTTATTCTGCTTCGAGACTTACGTTGTCCAAGAAATACGAAGCTTTTAAAGCACATAGAATTAATCCATTAATAAGCAATTAGTAATTTTTTCTCTTCCACTGTTCGGCCGCGTCCACACATGCAACAGAACATCGTATCGTAACACCGTCGCGTACCAAGTCTGGACCGCACTCCGTAACAGAACATCGTAACATTTCCGCGTCCCACCAGTTGCCGGTTTTGCTCCCGTCGCATCAAAGAAATGTTACGGGGCTACATTGCTTTCCCCATTGTTTTTATCCCATGTCCGTGCATTTAGACCAATTTACGAACAACAGCGTTTTGTCAGTGTAGGCTGGATATCGGGATGAACTGATGGGACGCAGTCATGTTACGCACTGATATTAAGCGACGATGTTCTGCTGTATGTCTGTACGCACACTTAGAAGTCGAACCATACGCGAATGCGTTCTCACTACACCACCACGGGGCCCTTGTCGGGGACGGCGAAAAGCAGCCCTGCTTGGGGGAAAAAAAATATAGCGCTAAATTAGAATTATCTGAGGTAACAGATATAGACTAAGAAATATAGAGAGAGCTTTAAGAAAACAAGAGTAAAACAGGGGAAGAAATTATGAAACTGGCAAAGTCTAGAAGGAAGTCGAAATTTGCAAAAGCTCTTTCTTACGTCAAAGTGGGAAGGGTGGTAGCCCACTAGAAAAGCGACGAAAATTACAAAAAAAATATTAGATATTAATAATAAACAATAAATATATTAGACATTAATAGCAGTAAAAATAAATATATATAGTGCGCAACACTACCTCCCCACGATTTCCAGACTAATGTACGTTTCTCTGGGAATTAAATGCAAAAAAAAAAAGATTCGTTTCCACACTCGCAAGAAGTATCCTCAACGTCTACTGGAAACGAATTCACTTATATTCCAATTCCTCGAAGAAGAAATGTTTCTTTCAAAGCAAATCCTTTGATCGCGAGAAAAAATTGCTTCTTGTCAGATGCAAATTTTCGTGCAGCTGTGGTGTTTTTAAAATCTTATCCTCTCGACAGACTTAAAAAGAAAATGCATTTGCGCGTCGATTCTGTTTTGTTTATAAGAAACGAAAGAACAGAAACCGGCTCAGAAGGTTCGAAGGTCAGAAGCAACGAACTTTGTTCAGTTCTCTACGGGAAGAAATTTATTGGAATTTTGTTCCCCGACAACGACGTCCGTCCAGGTCGGGAATGGAAAATGACGAGGCCAAAAGGTATGTAAACCTATTCAAGACCTGTAAAAAAGCAAAAACTACGTTCCAATGATTTGAATTTGGCTTTAAAGTACATGGTGTCCGGGCTAAAGGTATCTAAAAGTAATGGCTTATGCTGGGAGAATGACAAATATGACTGCTATATATTGCAGTTGCATTAAAGATAGCAACTCCTCAAGTTTCTTTTCAGGTTAACGAAGTTTAATGTGATCACCCTTAGTGACTGCGGATGTCCAAATATTATTCGATCCCTTGCCAGGTATTCAGTTACATCTGAGGTATTATTAAATCAATACTGCTACACAGATACTGTTTCAAAGCATCCAAATTACGGACTTTTTGCTCGTACACAATCATTTTATTGAAGCCCCAAGCAAAAAAAGTACAACGGCCGTATGTCCAAAAATATCTGAAATCAAGCAGTAGGGCCTTCTCTTCCGATCTAGCATCCAGGAAAGATCTTATTCAAAAACAAGGTAACATCTCCATGAAAGTTTGGTGGAACACTATCTTGCTGAAACATGAAATTTGGTCGAATATGTGGAGCAGCAAAGTTCTCCAAGTCAATGTTACTGCGTCCTGCCACTATCGGTTCTGCGAAACAAAATGTGCCGATGATTCCATTTCTAAGCATTCCTTACCACAAGTCAGCATACGACTGCTGTGGAAAGCAGCTCAACGCAACTGTCAACAATGCGCATGCGCGACCGTAATAGCAAACTTGGATAAAAAAATTGGAGCAATCCCCTATCATTGGTACAGAACTTCCATAACTAGTCATGTGTTTGTTTCTCTCAGTATAAGCCATTACTTTTTGATACTTTTAGCCCGGACACCCTGTATTTAAAGAACGTGAGAGAGGTAATGGCGGACGCAGATTTTTTTTGTGGGGGAGTCATAGACAGAATTTGCCATGTTCTCAGAATAACACCCTTCATTTATCATGCAAGTTGAAATTTTTTACAGTGAAAAAATATATTTTGCGGAGGGAGGGAGAGGGGGGGGGGTCATGACCCCTGTGACCGCCCTTGGAGACAGGGTATCTACCGTGGAATCACCTCTGAACCAGGATACAAGCAACTGTTCATTTGACACGCCAAGGATCGTCTGAGAAAGAATCGACGAATTAATGTGACCTCTAATCAATGACCTAATGACCTAACTTACTGGGAATCGAGCACGAAGGCGGTGATCACAACCGCTGGGATCGAAGCAATATTAATGATAAAATATACAAGAAAAAGTATTCAAATTAGTACATTTACCTTGGAAAAAGTTAAAATATTTTAACCTGCAACACTTCATGGAGTTTTATTCCCTATTCCCTACCCTCCAACTGATATTATTATGTTAACTGAGTTTTTCGCCATGAAAAACTGCATTACAGAATGTAGTCGAACGCGAACATAGGATCCGTGACCCCCAAAAATATATTTTTTCACTGTAAAAAATTCCAACTTTCATGATAAATGAAGGGTGTTATTCCAAGACTATTGCAAATTCTGTCCTTGACTCCCCCCAAATTAAAATCTCCGTCCGCCCCTGAATGTAGTAGCATCCAAATTACCATAAAAAGGGTAAGGGAACGTTCATTGCACAAGCACCTTTAGAGGGGGGGTGGGGTTGCTGTTGTGCTTATTTTCCTATATTAGCCAATGTTAATTTTACACGCCAGAGGGGTATAAAATGGCCAAAATATTGCTTACGTAATACTTGAACGCATCTCAATGGAGGTCATGACCCCCCACCCCCTGCGAACGCCAGTGGTTAAAGATTAAATAAAATGCCAGTCTTCTTCACCGCCAACGTCTTGCGTGCGATAGACCGATGCGCTAAGTTTGACGTGACGTGTACAAGATTTAAAGATACGGGTCAAATCAAAGTTCATACACGCGTTCAGAATTGTCAGTGTTTAACTGACATCACGGTATCTCTCTCTCTCTCCCTGGAAAAAGAACACTCATAGTCACGTCCTTCTTTGCCTAATGAAAGAAAAGGGAAATTTAAATTTTGCAAGGGAGAAAGTGACGAGGAAAAAGGCAAAGCAAAACTGGCCCAATTCCGCGGCTTATCCCAGCGCTGGCTAAATACACACATAATACTTGACGAACAGTGTCAAGGATTTAGATATTAAAGGATTAAACTCGCATGCTAACAAGCGTGAGAGTTATTTTCGGCTCAGAGTTTTAAAGATTTCGGACTCGCACGCGCTCTACTTCTGAGTGAAAAAGTCCCTACGACCGTGGAGCTCCGATTGCTCAATTTTCACTCGACTGCGAACTGATATGGAATCGTTTCATACTTCTTGGATTTCTCAGAATTTTGTCTCTTCCGTATTTATAATTCCATATTAAAATGGCTTTTTTTTTTTTAAATAAAAATCAGTATATATAAAATTTATCATAAGCGTACACAGGAAGTTCATAATGGGGTTTATAGGCTCAATGGGGGGTTACAGAGCTACAACTCATATTCCTATGTTAAATATACAAAATTTCATTGCAATGGGAAGATTACAAAACACATTAAATCCCCCCGCACTCCCGAGTACGCCGGTGAAATTTACTAACATAGTTAAGTTTTACATTGTTACGTTTAAGTAAACATTAAATACAGTGGAACCTGGTAAAGTGATCACCTTAACAAAATGACCACTTTTTATACGAGAAAACGGCTAGGAATTTAGTCAAAACTATTCCAAAGTCAGTCGTGTACAGGGCCCGACTTAGAAATCCTGGGGCCCCGGGACAGACGTTCGTGAAGGGGCCTCCCCAAATCTCCTGTGCCCACGTCAGATTTCTGACTACTATGCTTATCATTATACGTACGAATGAATGAATTTTGTTCATAAAACCAAGTAGATATAACATTGTTTAGCTAGATATGCTTTCCTGGTCTTAAAGAAAAGGAGCCATTATTAGGCCATGCTTACTTAGAGCGAATTCAAATTCTTTTTGTTATAGCATAGCGCCACCTATGCCTAAGTAAGGTTTACAACAAAAAAAATTTTTTCACCACTTACGTAGTTCGTGTGTTTTTTTACGAATGTTGATTGATTGTTTGGCTTTTTTATGGCGCAAGAGCATCTGGGCTATACTGCGCCATTTTACGAATGTACTGGACTAAATCTAGGATTTAGGGGACCCCCCCTCCGATTCGGGGGCCCGGGGCAGCTGTCCCGCATGCCCTTGCGTAAATCAGGCACTGATCGTGTATAGTAACCACATGTCTACGGTGACCATTGCAGTCCAGTCCCAAAGGTGGTCACTTTAGGCAGGTTCTACTGTAGTTCGTTTCTCGTTGCGCCAATCTAATATTTTCCTCAAAATGGAAAAGATTTTAAAGACACGAGATGCCCTGATATAATGAATTTCTTAAAACTCAGTACACAAGGGACCGACATCTTCAAATTATTCATCAGTTTTAGCGTCAAAATTTCGCTGGCTCTTCAAATTACAGGTGTGCCGAATCGTTCACGAACGGATCGATGAACGATATTGCCCATCTCTCATTAACGAAAAGGCTGGTTCAAGTAAGTCGGTCTTTGAACGAATTCCCACGCCATCGCTTCGAACGTCAATACGACCGAATTCGACTCTTAAGTCGAACTCAGCCGGAAACTCCGCTTAATATTAACATTTTTAATCAGCATTCGTCAATGGCAATAGTTTGCACCAACAGAAATTTTCTACAGAGCTCATACACGTCAATATAAATGAACAGTTACGGTGATCATTGTAGTCCAGTTCCAAAGGTGGCCACTTTAGGCAGGTTCTACTACATGTGTAAAATTATAATTTATTTTACATTACTGGGGGTGCTCGGTCTCATAACCTTACACTTCAGTTTACGTCACCAAGTAAAAAAAAAACAATGGACGGCACTCCCGCGGAATCGAAATACAATATCTGAGCTTCATCATTCTTCGAACTCAGCTCTGCCAAGAACAGAACCGGAACGTTATTACGATGCACGGAGGTATCGGAAAGGGGGAATCGGCCCACTTCCTCGATTATTCGCTACCGTTCTGGGCGAATAGGTTTGCTGTAGTACTATGTCAAGGAGAAACAAGAAACCAGGGTAAGAAAATCAAGTGCGTGAAAGATGAGCTGAGACTGTATATCCTCGAGGGTAAGAGTGGAGGGGAGCTAAGAACCAATCTCTACAGTTTTACGAATACTTTCGAACTTAAAACATATTTAATGAGGAATGATTTCAACTGAAGAACTGTAAGGAAGAAATAAATAGGCCCATGGACGAAGAAGGGGTGTAACTTGAAAAGCGACCAGGTGGTGAAGTGAGAGAGGTAGATGAGATGCACGATATCACTTTCTGAGTTAGAATTTGAGTTTTGCATATCCAGAGCTACGTGATGAGGACATGAAACTAAAGACCCATACTCAAGTAAAAGAAAAACTATAAACTCATCTCACCAGAACAAGGAAATCACCTTCAGAAAAAACTATGCGCAGAGAAGATCTGTAAATTATTGGCGCTTTTTACATTCAGGACACATCCTAGGACAAGGTTTACAACACACTGTGAAGCTCGTAACACCATTGGTATTACGAATTTCTTGATAATATGTACCAAAGGTGCAGCAATTCAAAAATTATGGGGGGCTGGAAACGGGGTTATCCAACATATGGCCCGCGGGCCACAATCCGGCCCGCCAACAGGGTTAATTCGACCTGCGGACAACTAAAATGAAAAAATTTTTTCTTCAGAAATCGAGAAAAACCGCATGTGAGACCCCTTCCCATATCGTAAGTGAACAAATAAATAACCGGAAGAAACTCTGAAGAGATTGTTTGGCTTTTTTATGGCGCAAGAGCATCTGGGCTTTTTTTTATGGCGCAAGAGCATCTGGGCTATACTGCGCCCCTCTGAAGAGAGGATTTTTTTTTTTAACGAAACTCGTTGAAGCTGCTGGCCCGCCAGATCTATGAAGATTTTTTAAATGGCCTGCTGCCCAAAAGGGTTGGACAACCCTGTTCGAAAAGCTTTAAAAAAAGACAAGGTGATTCACCGTTCAAGATAATATGCACTTTTTTATCCAATATGGGGGGGGGGGCTTGGGCCCCCCAATGCCATTGATATACGTACATACAGCCACAATAAATTCCCATACAGCCAAACCTCAATAACAACCATTCGTGAACCTTCAAACCTCGTAAACATGCGTTCACGTCAATGAGGCTTGATGATCGTATCCATGAAAATAATTTATTTCCAAAGTAGTTCGCATTATCCGGAAAAATGGAATTGTGTTACATATCAAGCCACGGCTGTGACTAAGCAGTAGCCCAGAAATTCACAAAACTTATGGAGGGGGGGGGTGAGTAGCTTCTACGACGATCATGTGATGTAGCCTCAGAGAAAATAAGGTTTTGATTGCCAATGTGAGGCTCCAGCCCTCAATAACCCCCACTTCTCACGCCACTGATACAAAGTGATTCAAATTTGCGGAGGTTCAGGAAACGCTTCGTGTTAAAAGTAATTCGCGGCAAGTGTGTTCGCATTAACGAGGATCAGACTATGTACACGAACACAGCCGAATTACTCTAAAGCAGTGGTTCCCAACTCAATTTAAGCCGCGGATCACTTTGAAAAATTCTTACGAGTTGGATGCAAGACCTTAATAAAAAAAAGGGACCCGGGTCCTTTTTTGGGGGAAATGTGTTTCTTTGGATTTTTTATGGCGCAAGGGCATCTGGGTCATACTGCGCCAAGAAATGTGTTTGTACAATCGTTCTTTGGTAAAAATAAATAAATAAACAGAAAAAGAAATAATAAAATCTAATAATAATACAATCAAACCTCGTTAAGACGAACACGCTTAAAACGAATTACTTTTAATACGAACCGTTTGCTGAAGTTCCGTCAGATTGTAAAATACTACAAATATGCAATCAATTTCATTTTTATATTTAATTTTAACATTTAATAATCATTTTTATAAGCGTTTTTATTAATTATTATTTCTTTTTAAATAATGACCCGTCTCGCGGACCACCAGTTGGGAACCACTGCTCTAAATCCTAAAGAATCAACCGAGGAGAAATCTTTGAATGTAATAACGATTAGAAGCAGACGGCTTCCTCACTATTTTTAAAATCTAAAAAAGAAGGAATTACTTAGGAAGCTAACCAGAATTGGAAGAAGTTGACTCGTATAATCGTCCCGTTTTTGCTTGCGCAGAACAGTTTATTGATCCATGTCTCACAGCAAAAATACGAAGACAAAAAAACAGCAAAGCGTAAAAATTATAATTAAGTTTGCTGCGAAGCAAACTAGATTAAGGACAGAAGCGTACTCTGGCGGTACAATACACATTCTTGTATACAATACACATTCTTGTATACAATACATATTCTTGTATACAATACATTCTCCCACCTCTTCAGGGGGGAATTTTACCATAACCTCTTCATTCCAGAGGTACACATATATGTATCTCCGGTTGCAATGCTTTTTTCTCCTATACTAATACAAACTGCGAACTCAGACCGAAGGATATTATCATTTGTGCACATTTTAAGCTTTCTTTTAGTGTCACTAGATGTCGCTGGAAAGCTTAGAATATCTGGGGACGAGAATTTGTTTTTATGGAAGATGCATTATGTCAACAAACGCTCGGGTCTTACGAGGTTAAATAATCTTCCTATAAAAGGATGCAATTTCTTTCCCCAGGTAGCTTCGTGGGGGGTATTTACCCATTCTCCCATCAGGGCAAAAAAAAAACCAAAAAAACAGATACACCTCTGATCCAGGGTCAAAGAACTGTTGATAGTAATGGCCATATATTTGTAATTGTAATAACATTTATTGAGTTTCCAATGATTTGTATGATCCTTAATTGGGAACGGGGTGGGGGGGGCATTTCCTTGTGTTAAAAATACCTTTCGTTCCTCGCTCAGTAAGGCTCCCCTCTTCCGGTTGTTGAGAAATGACACCACCAAAATCTCAAAGCTTTTTACTCTCCAAAATCTCTAAATAGGTTACAGAAAATATACAAAAATAAAACGAGCACGAGAGCCATCAATTTCCCTTTGAGAACGTGCTTTCACACAAGAAAAAAAAAATTCTTATTGAATAATAATAAGCTTCCAAAAGTCATTCTATCTGTTATCGCCCTCACGAAACTTTACATTATTAACATACTTTATTATTTACATTATTATATTAAGAAGAAATATTACTTCATTATTTACATTATTATATTAAGAAGAAAGTTCATTTTCATAGGATATACGAGTGTGTAACGTGGTAGAAATTCTAAACAAATACAAACTTGAAAAGCCCACTAAAATTTAGTTTAATCCACCCTTCAGTAATCTCTAACGGTGACCAACGTTGTTACAATTGGATAGTTCCATTTTTTTTTTATAAGGCGGCCTACAAGTGAAAATTTCAACTTTTGCAATTTTTCGTAGACCTTGCTGAAATTTTTATGTAAAATATATTTCTATAATAAATAATAATCTATAAATATATTTCTATATAACAAAATATCGCACCAAATTTAAAATTGCTAGCAATATTTTTTTTAATGTATTTTCTTTGTTATTTTTTTTAAGTACCTATGTTATCATTCACTCAATTTGCTCTGTGCAATGCATTTTTCTCATTAAAATCTTAATTGTTTTAAAAATTTTAAAAAAAATTCAAAAAGATTCGAAATTTTCACTTGTAGGTCGCCTTAATATACAGTGGAACCTTGTAAAGTGATCGCTTTGGTAAATAGACCACTTTTTATAAGGAAGAACTGACAAGGACTTATTCACGCTGTACTAAAGTCCGTCGTGCATAGTATCCACCTGTCTAGGGTGAACATTGAGGTCCAGCCCTAAAAGTAATCACTTTAGTCAGCGGTTCCGTTATATATGTAAATTTCATTATATTAAGTTCAGTTAATTGCATAATTATTCAATGTATATAAATCGTTATTACTATTACCTCCTTCTCCACGCTTAAACAATAAAAAACGCTGAAAAAATTCCTTCTGAAAATTTATTTTTATTTCTATCACCCCCCTTCCCCCAACGTGAGATCCTATGCACAGGCATGCTTTGTAGTCTCATGAACCATTTTGCGTATATAAAATGCAATGGAAAAAGCCCAAATAAAATTCTGGAAAAAAAAACCAAAAAAAAAACCCAACATAATAAATTGAAAATTCCTCACCTTCACTTACGGTCCAGGGTCATTACCTAATTAAGCGAGAAAAGGGGGGGGGGGCGAAAACTAATTATAGTTAGCTTCCAGGTGATGAGGGGGCTAACGTATGTAATATCATCTATGCTCGCTAATGGAAATTGCGAAACGCAGACATGGCAAAAACAACATTAAAAGCATGACAAAGTATGGGAGTTCATCGATCTGTTTACTGGGGAAACATTGACGCAGGGGTGTTATCAACAGGACGGGAAGCAAGCCTATTACGATAAAAATGGATAAAACAATACATTAGATGACACCGAGTAAACTACTTAAGCATCCAATGGCGTAGTTGTAGTTTATTATGGAGGATAAACTTGAGAAATATGTCCATTGTATCCAAAGGCGCAGGAAAACAGGAAAACTTGGGGAGGCAGGAGGTTCGAGGCCCTCCCACTGAATATCTCCACCAAGGAATCTTTTTTTAAGCTATTCAAGCCCCCCCCCCCAACCACGATTTTTAAATTGCTCCACCCCTGTAAGCCCATGTTAATTAGAGAATGAAATTTAAAGCCTTGAGAAGGAATCTATCCTCCTCGTCAAACAAAAACAATTTTGAATGTTAACATAATGTGGAAACGAATTGAAAGGGCTACGGAACTCCCCAACCCAATCGATAAGGCAGTGAAATAGTGACTCTAGACTCCGCTGCAGCGTCGAGTTCGATTCAGAGAATTAGAAGACTTTCCTATGTGCATGAGAATTGAATACAGCAGGTACTACCAGGCACGTATCGACGTGTCCTTACAGCCGTGAACAAATACGTCTGGGGGCGTTCTAGCGGATGTGAGGGGCGAATATTCCTCTTCCCCCTCCATTTCTTTCTCTTTTCCAAAATTGCGAGACTCGGGATTTTCAGCATGTATACAATACACACACACATTGCAATCTGGTGAGCGTGGACCAGGTCTGCTGGAAACAATTATTGTCTCGTGTGCTCTATCTCGGCATTGATCATAATACCGCGGATTTTCGTTAATCCGGCTTTCGGCTCCGACGTAAAGGGGGCGGGGTTACGCTTCCACGTGACGTCATGAGAGGGACTTCATACAGAATTAAACCAAGTTTTCTTTTCATTCTCGATAATCCGGCGCTTCCCGATGCAAGGAATGGCCGGATTAACGAGTCGATTGTACTGAATCTGGCGATCTGGAAAATGGAAACAGTGTTTCTCGAGTTCATTCTAATGTCTATAAGGGAGAATTCAAGTATTACGTAAGCACCTTTGTGGGGAGGGGGTTTGATGTTGTGCTTATTTTCCTATGTTAGCCAATGTTAATTTTTGCTTTCACAACCAGAGTAAGTATAAAATGGCCAAAGTATCTCCTACGTAATGCTTGAACACTCCCTAATGACTGGTTTTGGGCGAGGGATTGGTGCATGGATGCCTACAAAAAAGACTCTCACTCAAAATAAATTATAAATATACTTTTTTCGGAACGAGGGGTGGTGTCAACAGGCCCTAAATATTATTAAAAAGTTACGTTTTCGGTTTTCTGCTTTAATCTTTCCTCGTAAATTACGGAAGGACAACCATGGTCATGCTGCGAGGGAAAAGTTGAGTGAAGACAGCCAGGCGAGCGGGCATCTTCGTGTGCTGTAGTTAATCGGTTATAGTTTTATGGCGCAAGAACATAAAGTCTCATTCTGCGCCAATCAAGGTGTGATCGTACATACGACATAGTTTGTGTGCTGTGCACGATCGGCTTAACACATTCGGGGGGGCCTTGGGTTCGATCGTTCTTTCAATCACCGATTTTACGACGCAAGGACTTGCTGCGAGGAGACACGATTTTCCGAGGAATCCGAACCTTTCAAGGACTAAGGATCCAACCTCCGCACTCAGTGGCCTTTTTACACTAAATTTTCACCTTTTTTGCAATACAAGAAACCGACATTATAAAAATTTGCCAATTTCATGCCCCCCCTCCCCGATTGGTTCGGGGCTCGAACCCCCCCCCCGGCTCACCTGTTAAGACTGCACTACGCATATGTACAGACGCCGATCATTTTCGCTGTAATTGCCGTTTCGTAGGGGTAAACATTTTCGATTATATAATATACGCTTATATTTAGTAATACATATAATGAAAGTCGGCCGCAAACGGGCTAACTCCCCTCACTGCTTCATTTGAAAAAATTAATAATACAAATATTTTTGTCTGCTTGTGTTTATAGCAAAGGTCATGTAATTTAATTACCGAGAAATCAGAACCTTTTGAGATCTAAAGGGCTAACTTGGACATAGCGTACGCAGTTCGTAAGGGGGGGTTATAGGCTCAATGCCGGGGGGTTACAGATCTAAAACCACGTAGTCCTGGTAAATATACAAATTTCATTGCAATGGGGCGTTACAACCCCATAAACACCCCTGCGAACGCCAACCTCTCCCCGGACGACAGGAAGCAGGTATTTTTTCAGAGGGTGGGCACCATTGGAGGACCTTCTGTACGAAAAAATAATAAAAACTAAAACAATGAGAGAAACCATTACTATCAGTATCAGACTCCCCTCACACACGCGACACAACCCTGTAAACCCTGTCCCATTTTACGGTTGTGCGACTGAAAATAATACCCCATGAAAATCCGGTGTTCACAGGGGTTGCCGATAGTACCCTAAATGTTCCGATCGGGGTTGGACATTAGGGTTTCGTTCGGGCTCATTTTTCGAGGCGCGAGCCCGCAATACTTTGTGGAAATTTGAGCCCGAGGATCTAACTTCAAATATAACTCCTTGACGTAAAATTTAAATTCAAAAATTTGCCAAATTGCACTATTTAATTTCCTTCGAATTTTCGTACTCATGCATGTCTACAATCCTCGAAAACGAATCGTATAATTGCATACCTTGGAGAATTTCGATAAAGAAAAGTCGGTTTTTGGCTTCGGTTGTATCCATCTGCTAAGCCAGTCTCATCCCCATTGGACACCCCGGGCGATACAGATTTATCAAAGAACTGTGTAGCATATCATTGGCTATTCCTTTGCCATGAAACATTAATATCCATCCCGGATTATGCACATTATTGCCAATTGAAACGTTGGAGATCGAACCCAAGACACTGAACAGCTATTTGTTTAAAAAAAAAAAAATGGTAACCTAAGCGGGATGCTCCTAAAAGAGATGCGTGTGTTCCTGAAAGAACATCGCATCGAGAAAAGGTCGATGGAACGAAACCGACAATTAAAATTTACGGCTTCTGGAGGAAAATCCATGCGGACACGGGTCGTGACGATCTCTCCACTTCTCCCATAGAGAAATGAGAGTCCCTCCCCATCACCATGAAAACATCAGTTGCGAAAATTGGGCAACTTCGGTTTCGATTGCATGTTAATGCGGAGCGAAAGGACCAGTCTCGTAGAGATAGGACCCCCACCCCATGCGAGCGAACACACACAGCCGTTTATATTCCTCAACTTCCTCCCCCCCCTCCCCAAGCTGGGGAGTGAGAATTACGATCAGGGCCAACTACGCGATGGTTTATCCCTCTTCTCCCCCAACAACCAGTCCATAACGAAAGAGAAATGGCAGATATGCCCTTGCCCTCTATCGCTCAACAAAGTAAGGCAAAGAAGATTGCGATTTTGGTATAGAGGTTTTCAATAGCAAAGGTGAGGAAAGATCTCATAGATCCCTACGTCATTAGTTGTGGATCTACGTGGGGCCTTTGAAGTTTAAACACTTGAAGGGCCTCCCCCCCACTGAAAAAGAAAAAAAGTGGATTTCTGAGCAAACCTCTTCGCTCCACAGTGACTCCGTCTCGGACTTGAAAAGAGCTGGAACGAAACTAAATTTTCATGGTATATATTCACCTCTTAATTTACGCTTTACGGCGCAAGGTCAACTAAGGTCATGTACCTACAGTTTTCCGAGGAATCCAAACCTCTTAAGGCCTGGGGAATCAATCCCAGGACTAAGATGAACAATGGCCAGAAAAACATCGAGCGTTCTACGATACCGTTGGAATAGCAAATCTGGGTAAACAAAATACAAATTGTAATACAATCGAACCTCGTTAAGATGAACACCATGGGGAACACAGAATCTGTTCGTATTAACAGTAATTCGTATTATCCGTAATAAATGGGGGATCGTATTACTAAGTTATTTATCCCATCTCCGATTACCATATTCACAACATATATTGTAAAAAACTTATACCAAAACATTAGAAACCGAAATCTTACGTAAGCATGAGGGTGGGAGAGGTTATAATTTGTTTATTTTTTATTATAAGGTTGAGAATTTTATAAAATTGCCAGAAATGTGATTACGCAAAACCTGAACTATCCCAAAGCGATTTTTTTTCCATCTGAGAGTGTAATTTAGCACTTAATATAAAAATAAGGTTCATTTTGATTATTTTTTAGTATTAAAACAGTATAACTTAAATCACTAATAAATTAATTACCATTAGTCGGAACTGGAATTGTCAAAAGTGATGGGTCAGTGTTCGGTATCTCTATATATCGACAGTTTTTATTTCTGGACATTACTTCTTTTAGAAGAAATTACGGGGTCAAACACAAGCAAAAAATTCTTCAGGAGGTCATTGCAAGTATTGAGCCTTGAAGACTTTCGAGTATGGTTAAAAAAAATTATGACACTAAACGCTTTATGCAGAGCTTTTAGCGCCTCTTCGAATAAAATATCTCTACAGGCATTCGAAAAGGCATTATTACTTCTATTCCATAAAACAGCAATTTATGCATACTGTTGTTCACAACTCGTATTGATGCTTAGTCTTCCATTATGATATAATGACCTTTTCAAGATCGATTACTCAGCCATTGACAATGACTCCTAAACTAAGAAAAACCTTTAATACGCTTTTAATCAATACCAGTTGTGTAAGAACTTCATTTGGTGTCTGCGGAAAACCGTCCAGCTTTTTTTTCCGTCATTGGAAACTCAGAAATTCTGTTTGGTTTTGCTGACCATCAATTTCGTTTTTAAGATGGTTTTACTGACCATCAATTTCAGTTTTAGGATGGTTTTACTGACCATCAATTTCATTTTTAAGATGGTTTTACTGACCATCAATTTCATTTTTAAGATGGTTTTACTGACCATCAATTTCATTTTTAAGATGGTTTTGCTATCAATTTAATTTTTAAGATGGTTTTGCTATCAATTTCACTTTTAAGATGGTTTTACTGACCATCAATTTAATTTTTAAGATGGTTCTGCTGACCATCAATTTCACCTTTAAGATGGTTTTGCTGACAATTCTATTTTTAAGATTCGCTTTTTTGTGTGCGTGCGAGTGACTTCCCTTTCTCTCTTTGTCAATAATTTCCTTTTCTCTCTGGTCCCCACGCTTGCCAAAAATTGAAGGGCCACCCGTAGGCAATATTTAACAAACATTTGAAAATTCTTATCCACACATGGAGGGAAGAGGAGGAGCCAAAACTAAATTTCATTTCGCGGTTTGTTACGGACTCTCCCACTCATTCCAACGGACGTAGCACCATAAATGCGACATTCTGGGGTGTCGCATTTGTGGACATTTCCGTCACTAAAACAGAATGGGGTAAAAATCGTTTCTTCGTCCGTTTAGGTATATACAGACTGCAGGGGGAGAAATATCTTTGTACAACGTATTGGCGGTAGTCCTGAGAAATTTCTTGTTTCTCTCCGAAAGATCCAAATCGAAGTATCAAGATGAGAGCCTCACCTCAGTTGGTGATAAGTTAAGCTGGTCCTTGCTGAAAATCTCACGGATATTGATGTTACTGCAGCAAAGCTCTTTCGTCAACTTTGTTGGGACCAGTCAGTTATTTGATCCGCCTTTTTTTCTTTCTTTTCAAGGAACGTCTTTCAGATCGCTTTTAAGGACTTCTGCAAGTACATATATTCTCATCTGTGTTGGTAGCAGATTCCATCAAGCAGTGGCACCGCCCATATGTGCAGTTTTAGGAGAGAGAGGCTGTAGAAAATCATTACTTCCTTCAAGGCTGTCAAATCTCTTAACCAATGTATAAGATACTAGAATACCACAAAAATAATTAATGCTATTCGATAATTAGTAAAGAGCTAAAAAGTCCCTTGTTTTAAAATGTGACTAACATTTTTGAAATGAAATGCATAGCAAAACTGAGCAAAGAACATTTTTAGTAAATGCTGGGGGGGGGGTTCAAACTGTGCCTCCCCCCCATACAATCAAGCTAGTTACGTAATCTGGAGAATGTGCACACCAAATCAAAACTGTTAATTTTTAATTAAAAACGGTTGAAGTTTTTGCGATATTTATGTCATTTGCAACTCTGTTCTTTAAAAATCATGCATGCATGTACGAGGGAAAATTCTGTTTCCATCGAAATTCCTCCCTTTTTCATCACCCCCCCGTTTGGAAAGTCTGTGCGCGGGCCTGCAACGACTAACATAATAAGGGCGTTACCTAATGGTCGTTCACTTCAAGATTGAATTGATGCAACGGGAATTATGAAAGGAGAAATACAACAATACTGCTCTGGGTTGAGAAGAAAAAAAAAAAGATGAGCAAAAAATGCGTTTAAATAACGCATGTGGTCAAAAGGATGACTGATAACTACTACTTCAGAGGACTAGTGGACTTGTTCGACCGTCCTCTGGAAAGACCCCGGGGGAGGGGGGGGTGTTGAACGAACAGGAAGCCCTTGCAATTCGGCATCACTTCCAAATAATGCCATATCTGAACATCCGTTACGTCACATCATCGATTACAGCCCGCAGTACTTCTCAATCGATATTTATCTTCATTACATCGATGAATCTGCGTTGCTTAAGGAGCTACTTACTTGGTCTAGTTTTAGATAGCTGTTTGTCTTAAAGAGTCCCTGTGGAAACTTGTAAACAGAAATGGCAGCCATTTGTAAACAAAGCCAACTGTTTACCATTAACTACGTCACCATAGCTGCCCAACCCTTCAGTCCCATTCCATAAAATATCATTATGCCTTTCCAACAATCATGATCATTAAGGGAAGGAAGAAAATGGTAGGCAAAGGAAAGAAGGAAGAAAAAAAAAATTCATAACGTTTTCAACGCGAAATTGTATACATCGGAACCTTGCGTGCTACAACAGCCACGCTATATAGAACCAGCCCTGCTTTACCCTGGCAGGGGTTACTGCAGGGCATTTAGACCAGATCGTTGCACCCTGGCGGCAGTTATTTAGCAGGGTCGACTGGCCGCCGTATAAAAATATATTGGCGGACAGTTTGCGATTGCGAAAGTACTCGAAAATTCGCACGGCTAAAAGCACTCCTGGGTAAAAGTAAAAAAAAAAAAGTGGACGAAACCGTCTACCCTCCTTTTTACATTACGATCATTCCGGCATATACCGATCACTTCACACGCCAGAGAGAAGGTTTAGCACGGAAGGGGGAACAACGACCTTCATCCCAGGAGCAGCTACTTTTTCTGGCGTATAGGCTAAAAAAAGTGGTCGGGCAAGAAGTTGATCAGACAGCATTACTGTCCGACCCCTACGAAAACAGTCTGCTTCAATCTGCGGAAAGAAAGAAAAATACATATTAACAGCAATGACCGGAAATTTGACTTTTTTTCTTCCCTGGGCTAGAACGAAATTTTTTGGGTGGTTATAAACCAAACCGCAAAGCTGGTATGGTGCCTAGTTACAAAGTGAGATACACATCTTTCAACTAGAAAGTGAGTCACCGCGAAGGTAATCGGCGCACGGATAGATTACATTTGTGCCTATCTAGTGAAGGACACAACAGACGTCTTTTCCGAAAGGACAACGTCTTATTTTACGCCTGGGATCATCCCTATAAACCACTACTTCAGACCAAAACTCTCCTTTATTCTCTCCCTCCCCTTTTAAATTGGCGCAGTATAGCCTAGCTGCTCTTGCGCCATAAAAAATCCAAACAAACCCTTTTAAATTCTCACAAGAAATTGTAGATCAGGGTTGGAGAACCTTTTCAAGCTGTTGCATGGGCGTACGCAGATAATTCGTAAGGGGGGTTACGACCTCATCAACACCTCTCTACGTACGCCAGTATCATGTTAGAACCTAACATTAATGCGACCTTCTAACATAGCTATTGATATTTAGAAGGCAACATTAATTAGTATTAATATAATTCCATATTTCTGGTCGACAGGATGAGGAAAAATGTTCGTATTAACAGTAATTCGTCTTATCAATAAAGGATAGTATTCTACACAATCTGATGGGACTTCAGAAAACGGTTGGTATTAAAAGTAATTCGTCTTAAGCGTGCTCGTCTTAACGAGGTTCGACTGTATATTAATAATATATATTACAAATATGAAGTTAACAACCGTTAGTAGAACATTGCAATGTAGCCATGTTGAAATATAAAAGCGTTGGACACATTTCGTACGAAATTCCTTATCAACATCAATCGCAGCTAAAAATAGTTGTGGCGCTTCCCATGTTGGCAACCACTGAATTAGATCGAGGGCGGTGAACACGCGACCTTCTAGCTAGTAAGTCCGGCCTTTCAAATCAATTTCGATTTTGCAATTTAAATTTATTTAAAATTTTATTTAACTTTATTATTTTTAATTTTATTTTTGCTTTGTTATTTTAATTTTGTTTAACTTTATTATTTTTAATTTTATTTAACTTTATTATTTTAATTTTATTTAACTTTATTTTAATTTTATTTAACTGTATTTTAATTTTATTTACGGCGCTATTATTTTAATTTTCAATTTAACTATTATTTTTAATTTTATTTAACTTTATTTATTTTTAATTTTATTTAACTGTATTTTAATTTTGTATTTATACCGCTAGTCCATCTTTCTTATTTGTATTTATAATCTTAAGGCGACATTTAAATAGAGGTAAAAAATAGCAAAATATAAGTCACTTTAGGGTTTATTGTAAAACATACGGCCTTAAGCTAAGCTACTTCATGCATCCCTTCCCACTTAATTTAAAGTCCCCCAGCCCTGCATAGACGACGATGAGTCCCCGGTTATGCATTGTTATTACCTACATAAGGAATGGGCACCGAGTAATTGTCTGTTGGGTGGTCCAGACTCTCCCAGTGAAATGACCGGAGCTTATCGGCGGTTCTGCTTGTGTAAAGTCCGGACCTCGCCCCTAGTGATTTCCACGTTTTCGGTCCGCTGAAGAAGTTCCTGGCAGGACAGCGATTCACGTGCAACGATGAAGCCAAGACAGCAGTCCGACGGTGGTTCCACAGTCAGCCGGACGAATTCTACCACAGGGGCATCTCAAATTTAGTGCTGCGATGGGACAAATGTCTGAACCGGTGTGGGGACTATGTGGAAAAATAGTGTAAGGTACGTAGAATAGTACGTATATTTGTAATTACCTGTATGTACCTTATTTTGGCTAATAAAAAATAGGGGCAAAGACTTTCTGATTCGCCCTCGTAGTTTGAGGGCTGTACTTAAGGTATTAGCGGCCCAAAAAATATTTTAGCATAACACAACGATAAAAGGACCAACCAGGGTTCAGCATTACGAAATAAAATCCTTCATTGGTCTAAAACAGTGGTTCCCAACTCAATTTAAGCCGCGGATCACTTTTCCACTTCAATTGTACCCGCGGACCACTTTGAAAAATTCTCACGAAATCAGGGGAGGATCTGTTATTGGGGCGGGGGGCTATCGCCCCCCCTTGAATGAAAATTCAACATTGAAAAGTTACAAGGCAAGATCCAATAAGGTATTTTCAAAAATTAAGCCATCACCCTCCCCCCCACTTGAATGACCTTTAAATCCGTCCCTACACGAGTTGACTGCAAGACTAATAAAAAGGGAGACTGGTCTTTTTTTTTGGGGGGGGGGGTGTAGATGCATAGAATTATACAAAGCAGTGTTGCCAACAGTGAAGCCAAACAAAGCAGTGCTGTCAAGGTCAAATCCCTAGTGGCAGCAATAGAAAGTCTCTACATTTCACCAGAAAGTCCCTACATGCAACAGCGTAGCAGCTTTTCTTCAAGAGTTGTTGAGGGGGGCAAAATGCTAAAAATATATCAAGACTGTCATTTTTATATTTAATAATAATTTTTATAAGTATTTTTTTTCTTCAATAATTTTTTAATGACCCGTCTCGCGGATCGTTTGGGACTCCTTCGCGAGCCACCAATTGGGAACCACTGGTCTAAACACTGAAAGTAAAGCTAATGAAGTTAAGTTAAAAATAGGAGATAAAAATTAATTAAAATACAAATCATTATAATTTATTATTATAATTAAAACGAATTTCAGCAAAGCTAACTCAATGAACATAGTTGCTTTTATAATACTATTACAACTTACGAAGTACTTTTTGCTAGCTTTTTGAGCAGCGAAAAGATTAAATATCGGAAACCAGTAGTCTCTGCAGTGCATATGGCCACCACAATAAACATGATAATGTACATAGGCTACTGATGCTAACGCATTTGACTAATAACACGTGTATTTATTTTGACCACCATTTAGAAGTCGTACAAGCATTATGGGAGGTATGATGTCACACGCGCAAAACAACCTGCCGAAAATATATAGGGCGCTAAAAACTGATTTCTTTTAGTATTTACACTACACTTTTTTGACGGCCAAGCCTCCCCCCCCAAATCACGGCTTTGACTAGTTTAGTTTAAACACTAGCTACGCCGAGTGCAGGGAAAAGCTCAACACATAAAATAATAAGTTTCAACATAAAGTTATTGAAATGTCCATTCTCCAAAAAGAGAGAACCCTTCACTTTCGGTTTTCATGATGGCAATTTAAGCCTTGTCGAGATATTCATGCGTCATTTAAATCTCAAACAAACGACATGCAAACAATCAAGTAATTGGTCAATTACCTGTTGTTGCGGAAAGATTAAATTACCCCACACCAGCTTTTTCATGGCACAGAAATCATGCTCCTAGCTACCATAGGTGAGATCTCGATATATTTTACGGCAAAACTGGGCATTTATTCTGGTGGCGATCACGGCTGTTTATGCAGCTGATTCCAGCGCTAATTTCAATGCATTTTTTTGCTGAACGACATCCCAAAACAGGAAACATCCTAGTACTTGACCTTGCCACCACCACGACCAAGGCTTGGCATGTGGCTTTCAATAAACGCAAGAGCCAAATCGAGCGCCAAGTGCAGAAACGGATTTTAATTATAGCATCAGCGCGCACGAGACCCAAAAGAGAAGCTCCTAAACGCTGCCAAATCAGAGTAGTTCTACAGCACTTTGGAGGGCTTACGATGTCCCATTGTTTACAGTGCTGGCACTCTGGCAAAATGACGCAATGTCTGTCACTGATAGTGAGATTGGACTGTTAACGGCCAACTCCTCAGCCAAAAAATCAGACAAGAATCGAAGAAAACCTACGAAGACTTTTACCTGAAATTTTGAAGGCGGCGAGAGAATTTCACCAGACTTCGGTTGGTTAGTTGTTTTTTAATGGCGCAAAATAGATCTTCCGCATAATAACCGAAGGATTTTTTTTTTTTACGCCAAACCACATACTAAATTTCAGGCTCCTGGAGTTAAAAAGTAAACTACACTGGTGGTCAAAATTACACGAAGAAATCCGAAATCTTAATTAGTAAAAAAAAAAAAGATCGGTAGATATTGGTAAATAATCTGTACGTATCGGTATAAGCGGTCGCAGCCGCTCAGATTAAGCGGGGCTAAAGTAATTTTGGAACACCGCACCCACGGTTTAGTGGCAATGAACAGTATGTCTTTTCTGGAAGGTTGCTGGGTTGACTCCAAGCTGGAACCGTACTCGCCTTACTTTACGAAATTAATTTTTATGTACATATATGAAAATAATTATAAAAAAAAATATTACCTCCACATGTATTTGTGCCAAACCAACAATATATTGTTGGATTTTCAGAGGGAGGGAGATGAGGAAAGGCAAACGCATATTTTATTGAAAAATATGTTTAGTTCGTCCACTGCTGTTTTAAGAACCATCACAAGCGTTATTCTTCTGTTGGCACTGGCACTTTTGTCCTATTTATTTTTGTTGGTTACTGTAAAAATCTTTTTTTTTTTCCTTGTATTTTTTTCTGCAAACTCTTCTACTAAAGAATCTGCTTTCCGAGCCTGATTAACTTCACTGCTTATATCACTTAACGCGGATAGTCGTTTTTGTATCTTCGAACTTTGAATATAGTTTTTTATTAATTTGAGTTTCGAAAACGATCGCTCTACACTCGCCAATGTTACGGAAAGAGTTAAAAAATTTTCAGTGCAGTTGAAACATCTGGAATACTGAGTATAGAATGTATTTTTAATAATCAAAAGCTAAGTTAGGTCTTTAATAAATCCATTTTGGATTTGTAATATATCTGTTTTAAGAACATTTCTCATTAAAAGTAATTTTTGGGCAAATTCGGAGGAAAGGTCATCAGAGAGTTCTTTAGCAAGATATTTTGCAGAACTCTGCAATTCATCGTCATTTTTTTAACAAAATTTAAAGGATACAAGCACTCAAATTTAAATATTTTTTCGACGCCCCAACAGGAAGCTTTGCTTTTGGTGGTTTCTTTTGCTTTACAGAAACAAATCCAATAATCTTAAATTTTTTGCAGCGTCACCTGACATTTCGGCTGCTTTAATTAGATTTTCGCCCGGTGATTGAAGAACCTTAGATATTAAATTTGTTGTTTCTAATATTTTTGCTTGAATTACTGTGGTAGTTCTGTGTGAAAGAAATTCATATGTTTCCATATATTTATGAAAATAGCTTCGTGTCTTTTTTTTTCTTTTATTTTGACGTTATTATGAGTAAATTAAAGCTTTCATAATATTCGCCTATCTAAAGCGAATAGCAAACAGAGCATCGTGCCCTGATGACCATCTAGTTAGACATAAATCTCTTCAAAGTTGGAATTAGTTGCTTAATATTTTCTATATTTTCCGAAAGTTTCCATCTTTTAATGCCAAAGAAAATATATAATCTCTGCCAAAGAAATTATATAATCTCTGAACATAATCATAAAATAAATTAATTTTTGGTATGTTAATAACATCGTCCGAAACTAACAAGGAAACTAACCCGTGTGTTCCCCTTCCAATTTTATTGAAATTTGGTGTATTTGTAGAGGGGGGCCAAAATATCGGATACTTTTTTTTATCAGCTAAAAAATGTTTAGGGGTAAATTCGCCCTTCGAATATCGGCCATATTTTAGTTTTTCGGCTATAACTTCTGAACAAATCATGATAGCGTAATTTCGTAAATGTACAAAATTTCACACCCTATCTAGTAATGTAAAAAAAAAAATT
>QLNU02014802.1:37134802-37157601 GCA_006491805.2 Dysdera silvatica
ATATAATAGTGGGTCTTCTATAAGAAATTTACCAGCGATGCATTCCAATATTTTAAACAGAACATATGTCTATTAGTCACCGTTTCATGACGTAGGGTTCTGACGCAAAGCGTATACTATAGCTTCAAAACTCGTCTAGATTTTATAATTTTCGGATGTTGAGTTCAATTTTAAAGGCAATGAAAACAGCTAAAGTAAATACGCGTAATGAGTTTGCCACAGTTGGCATTTCCGTTGGACATTCCGCTCATTCTATTTTACATTTTACCTATAGATTAAAAAAATATCCTTATTAACTAAAAACTGATATTTTTTTAGTTATAAATTTTATGGAAAATAAAAGGTAAAAGGGGGCCCCCACTTGGCGTGGTTTTCAGTACGCCACATGTCAACGGTCGGAAGGATAGTTCACATTTGAGAAAAATGTATGTTCTTTTTCAACTGATACTTTTGAAATATTTGTTTCAGTTGCAAGGTTTTTATCTGTAGTTTCAGAACACTCTTGAATTATTTGCTGCTCTATGCACATTGATTGTCATAGCAACTTAGTTTTCTGGAGTTTCTGTTGAAAAATAAGAAAATACTTTTAGCAATTTTTGGGCCATATCTTTTCTCTTTCCTTTTTGCGGCCCCACTGACTTTTCCTTGAGGACGACATATTTATAACGATTGCACAGTGGATTTTCAGTCTATGAAAATAACTTGAATCTGCAGAATAAAAATGTTTGTCTCTTCTCAATCCATATAATAATAAATTAATTTCTTACACTAGGGTATAAACACGGTTTGTTTGGTTTTTTTTGCACTTTTATAAAAATTAGTAGCAGCACTAATAACATTTCAAGACTACCCCGTATCCACTAGCTTCTAACTCGGTATGTGATCTGAAAAGATTTTCTCATGTCCTCAAAGGAATGTGAAGGTTTTCATGTGATCCACGTTTATTTTTCTATTGAAAAGAATTTTTCAGAACGCAGTTTCTAAAAGTTTGAAAAAGAAGACATGGCTTTTTTAAGGTATTCAACCAAGCGAAAAAGGGGTAGCCGGGTTATGTAAAGGGATTTACAAAACATTTACAGAATCAATTCCTCGAACGCCAAATAATAATAAAGGAGATGTAGGAACGCGATAGGACGACGTCCGGCATGAATTAAAGGCAGTTTGTACGCAACGAACTATATTGAAATGCTTGTTGCTACATTTCAAAACCTTTTATCGTTTCTTGTGTGGTGCATAGGCGTAGCCAGGGGCGTGTTTTGGGGGGTTGTAATGTAACCCCGTTGCAATGAAATTTTGTATATTTAACACAGTAATATATGAGTTATAGCTCTGTAACCCCTTCCAAATTAAGCCTGTACCTCTCCCTTATGAACTTTCTGCCTACGCCACTGGTGATATGTCTTCTATAAGAAAGTAACCGGCGACGCATTTCAGTATTTTAAACAGAACACATGCCTATTAGTCACCGTTTCATGAAGCAAGGTTCTGGCCAAAACGTATACTATAACTTCAAAACCCGTCTAGATTTTCGTTTTCGGATGTTGAGTTCAGTTTTAAAGGCAATGAAAACACATAAATACGCGTAAAGAGTTTGCCACAGTTGGAAACCGTTCATTTTATTTTATATTTTACCTAAAGATTAAAAAAAATCCTTATTAACTAAAAAACACATCATTATTATTATTATTATTTCACTTATATATTTTATGGAAAATATATGAAGGCAAAAGTCACCCCTCAATCCTTGCAGGGGTTATCAGTACGCCACTTTGCCAAAAATAATTTGTATTACACTTTTTATAATTAATTTTTTTTTTTCATTTTGTTTCATTTTTACAATGTACACATTTCACATTTTTTTGCAAATGTAAAAAAATTGCGAAGATATGATTTCTGATAAACATCTTTGAGGAGCGCCTTCGGAGCCCTTCCACGATAATTAGGAGTGGCTAAAACTCCGCCCGTACAACTGCCTATGTATATGGGCAGGAAGGGTTGATAAGAGGTCATAATTCGTCATTAAATATAAATAGATTATATATGTCCATGGGCCCCATATGGGGGGGGGGGCAAAGGGGGTCGAGCCCCCTAGCCGTTTAAAAATTTGATTTGCCCGAACCTGCTACGCATTTACTTTCAAAAGTTTTACAGTCACATTTTAAAATAAGGTACTTTTTAGCTCATTACTAATTGTCAAGCAGTATCAATTATTTTTGTAGCGTTTTGGTATCTTGTACATTCACTAAAATTCTCGATAGCTTTGAGAAGGAGGTAATTTTTCTCAGCTTCCCCCCCCACACACACACACACGCAAAGTACTCGTATGGGCGCGCATGTATACGTCACAATTTTGTATACAATGTAGCACTGTATAAGCAGTCCCCCCCAGATACAAATTTTCTGCAAAAGCCAATGGTACATACATTATAAAGTGCTACTGTGA
This sequence comes from Dysdera silvatica, assembly GCA_006491805.2. NCBI lineage: Eukaryota > Metazoa > Arthropoda > Arachnida > Araneae > Dysderidae > Dysdera > Dysdera silvatica. The sequence continues at coordinate 37,137,246 of QLNU02014802.1, forward strand.
AGCGGTGTAATGTGAATCCTAGACTACAACGTATTTGCGTATAAACAACTTAATATTGCATTTAAAGGCAATTTAGTGGTTGGCAGCCATAATTATAACCCGCTCACATGGCGTGCGCAAGAGTCATATACAATTACTCACCTCACAACTTGGACACAAAAGTACTCGCCTATCATAAAAAGTACAACTATATTTTATCTGGCACTAAGCATAAATACCTTAAATTAATATTTTCGAAAATATTACGGACAGGACGAATCACCCTTTAAATAACATACAATTCTAGACCCACAAACAACTGAAAAAGATGAGTCAAGGCGTGTTTCTTGACCTCAACAGGGCATTTGATAATGTAGAAAAATTAGAATAACTTTAGTAAATGTCAGCCACCACCTCCATTACTTACTTTTTCAAAAGCCACTGAAAGGGAGGGTCTGCTCAGGAAAAAAGACCAACAAATAACCACTCTCACAAAAGAGCAGGGCGCGTTTCTCCCAAGGAGTAGCAAAAACAAAAATAAATGAAGGCAAAAAAGGTCTGGTGAGGAAACAAGGGTGGGAAAAGAACTAGAGCAAGAAAGTACAAGCCGCCATGTTCCCCCCCCCTTTGCGAGTAACTTTGTGTGTAACGCTGTACATCTAATTTAATGGCAGTGTAAAACTTCACTTTCTCATTGATCTGAGACCAGATTTTCAATAAGTACTAGCTGTTTCGTCATTTCATGACAACCTTTCCCTTCACGTTACGTTGCACAGCACACAAGTAACACCGTTGTGAAGTTTAAAGATGCAAAAAATGTAGGTTAGAAAAACCAGTTCACGTGAATTAGGCGCAGATAGTAACTATTAGGGCGCTTTAGTCAACTGGTGTCGCAAGTGCACCATTCTTTGTGGCACACACTGGAGGCCCGCTTCCCAAATATCAAAAACACGCGCAACGGGAACAGATCTGTTTGCTCTCTTTTACGGCGCAAGGAAAGATAAGGTCAAACTATGCCAGGACCTATAGCTTTTTAAGGAATCAGAATATCTCGTCTGAGAAATGAAACCCTAGACTACGGTGGGTTGGTTGTATTTTTATGACGCAAGGACAAGGGTCACTGCGCTAAACTAGGTGAGAGACTACGGTGGGAAGGAAAACGGAACGAGTTCCACAGTACGGTTGTAACAGGACTGATTTACGGCACGACAGAAAAACCCGTTGCTACTACGTCATACGTATACGCAGGAAATTCATAAGGGGGGTTACAGAGCTACATAGGCGTACGCAGAAATTTCGCAAAGGGGGTTGTAGGCTCAATGGGGTTTACAGAGCTACAACTCACATATTCCTATGTTAAATATACAAAATTTCATTGCAATGGGGGGTTACAACCCTCATCAACGCCCACCCTGCCTATGCCAATGCAGAACTACAACGAATATTCGTATATATATGCACAACATTTTCTCGCAATGGGGGTTACAACCACTCCTTGCGTACGCCAGTGTTTTAGGGTAATGGGAACAGACGGTCAGACGAGATCGGAAGAATGGACTCTAGTGTATGTACCGGCAGTTAAAAAAAGTCCATTAAAAATTTGTATAGAAAAAAGAAAATGCCTGCATAGACAGCGCTTGTAAAAGATGTGGAAAAGATAGCATCAAAAAGAACTAGCATGGAAAAAGCTTCATATAGTAAAAAATAAAAACCTTACCTGGAGAATACATCGCTCGAGGGGGAGGGGGAGAATCCGATAACAGAGAACTTCAAGCAAAGGATCCGAGACATTTAAAAACCACATGACGTCACACGTCAACGTAATTCTTTTCTCTCGACTTCGCGAGTTGACTACTACTTTTTTTTTAAAAAAAAAATTAGCGCCTCGGCTTAAAGCCAAGTCATTATTACTATACGGTATTATTCAAATAAAACGTAAGCCTCTTCCCTAAAATAATGTAGATAAAATAAATTGCCTAATAGACAATTTCAGTCCAGCTCTTCACCCCTCAAAACAGAAAAGAAAAATAAGTAATCGATATTTCGATTTCCGCCCACGTCTGTCAGACGTCTGGCTACGAAAAACGGTGGGAGAAGGGTTTCACGTGGTATGGAGAAGAATGGAGAGATACCAGGGGAGAAATATATCCATATGCAACGATATAATCAAAAGTTTCGTAATTAACGGGAGAGGTGTAGGACATATCGCGCGAGAGGGGGAAAATCGGGGAGAAAATCCCCTCATCTCTCTCATCCCCTAAAAAAAATAAGAGCCTGAAAAAGAAGGGAAAGTCGGCCTAGAAACCGCAACACGTAACACACATACGCATTATGAGTCAAAATCTGTGAAAGTAACAAAGGAAAATTGAAGAAATTAGGGAACGTGGAGTCATAACTGGTTTCTCCGAGTTTTGTGTGAAATTCGTACAATCAAAGCCATAATTTCGCTAGCCCAACGCATAGCTAGTAGTACAGCGGTCCCAATTTTCATTTTGAAACTTTGGGCTTGGTTTTGAGGTCAAGCCATCCCATTGAGTAAGACACACTCCCGGGGGAGAGGGAAAATAAAATGTTGCCTTCCCTCCTCTTTCTAAGCTTGAATCCAAGTGATAAAGAAATGAAGAGAAAAAGTAATTTACAGCAAAACTCCTCTTAACGGATACCCCTCATATACCATCACTCCGCTTTTACAGTCGGATAAAAAATCCCCCCCTACCTCGACAATCAATTCCACCATAATAATACCCCCTTTCTTAGGGACAATTTTTTCTGTCCGGCGAGTGACTGTAAATAAGAGGTTTTACTATAAAATAAAACTTCCAAAACGGACACCTCTATTTAAAGGATGCTTCCCAATTCCCATTGTTTGCTACGCCCTTAACACCCTCAAATAGTGGACAGCTTCGAATTGAGGACAGATTGTCAAGTCCTGAGGTGTTCGCTATTTAAAGGTTTGACTGTGTCAGCAAGATAGATAAATGATCTTGCGTCCCTGGCAGAACGGTACAAGTTGCAGCCCCCAGCCACGAACATTCTCCCCTTCGAATTATTTCAGATTTTACGCTCTTCCTCGCCTGAGCTCCTGGCGTGGGCCTTCCACGCTACGGCCCTGAACTGTATTACTATATGTCATTCGTGAGTAATCTGAATTCGTGTTTTATGACGCAAGGACATGTTGCCCTGTGACCTAACTTACCCACGAATCCGTACTACAACTGTCTAAGGCAGTGCTTCTCGACCTTCATGAGGTCGCGGGCCAGTAAATTATTTTTTTATAAGACGGAGACCCGGTAACTTTTCTATTTACAAGACGAGGACCCGGGCTCCGCAAATTAACTCGTACATACCTTCCATTTTTTTAAAAGCTCATACATTAAACTAGCATAAGTATGAATAACTATGGCATGATCATAAAGATTATTAATACACTCCTTCGATTAATACATACATTTCTGGTACACTTCCCTGGTCACTGGTATTTGCAACGTAGATGTTATTTCGTTTAGTTTCAAGAAAAGAGGATTCACCGTACATTGTTGAAATCGGCTTGCAGGCATTGTTTACGACAAGTCATAATGATCCGTAATTCCGTATACCTTTTCTGGAATGCTAAAAATTTCGATGTCTCAAAATTCTTAACCATTCACGAATACTCACATTGAAAAATAACAGCTTGGTGGTCATTGGCAGTTGGTGCGCGGATGTTACCTGGATCTGAGCTTTCCGACGCATTCGGAAGTATTCTCCTCGGAATATTTCCACGATAAAATAATTATTTACGCAAATGCTTAAAAAACTAAAATGAAAAATTCCAAGAGAATCCCGAGTGGCCAGGTGCAATTGACGTCAGGGTCCGGCGGTTGACAAACGCTAGTTTAAGGAACCAAACCCCGAACTACAATATAAAAAAAAAGAAAAAGACACGTTCTAGGGAACCATTTAAATTGAACGCAGGCTTAGAGAACAATAGATGAACACGTTATACCCACGTTATCGTAGATGTAATCAAATGAACACGAAACTAAAGAAAACAGTGAGATTTAACCTACGTCAACGAACACTGAAAATTATGACGATTTTACGTCAAAATTTTCTATATTTTTAGTATAAACTTGTTTATACAGTGTTAAAGGACGACTAGATGAGTTAAGCCTTTTTTTTTGTTTTTAACAGACTGCGGGCACATTTTTTTTTAATGACACAAAAATTTGGCTATCCTTTTGTTGAGGCAGGCTTTCAGCACAGCTGTTTGTTGGTTGTACTTTTATGGCGCAAGGTATGACAGCAAGTGTCACCCTGTGTTGAACAAGGTGAAGCAAAGTTGTCTGTAGAATCATTCACATGACGCCAAGGGCGGATTGGGCCGCCGGTGCGCCCTCGTGGACGATAGGACTCGCGCCTTCCGATAATCGAAAGTATGCGTATTTCCAGAGGACCCAGTCCGCCCTTGCATGACGCCACTTTTTTTTGGGGAGGGGCATGTTAAGTTGAAATTAACTATAGATGCACTTACTAGTACAGAACAAAAAAATATAATTATCACAAAGAAAAAAAATGGGAAAATTAACTATTCAAATCCACAGCAGACATTTAAAAACTAGCAATTCCTGTCTTGCTAAAAGAAAAAGAAAATCAAGGTCAAATGAAAAGGCTATTCACAGGCCTCTAATCAAAATGCAATTCATCATCCCTTCACGAAATTCCAGACATGTACCAATGACAAAACAGCAGCCACCCAAGAGTATTATAGCAAAAATAAGGTACAAAGTACAAGGAAAGAAATTTACAAACAAAAGGTTAAACGCTAGTAAAATGGCAAATAAAAAAAAGAGTCTTTCATCACAGTGATGAAGGACTGCTGCTGATGCGTCCGAAAGCTTGAGTGATCTTTTTCATTGCTATTTTACCAGTGTTTAATATTTGTATGTAAAAATAAAAAGTTAAGATCTATATTTTAGCAATATACATAATCTGATTTTTATATACCATCATCATCATCGACCATTGTCAATCCATTGCATGGAGGTCTCTGTTACCACACACATAGGCATAACCTGAGGATCAAATATAGCATAAACTGGGAGAGGGGCAAAAAAAAAAATATGATTTTACTTCTGTTCTAAAAAAACTGAGGGGCATGTGCCCCCCACCCCGATTATGCCTACGATCACACATACAGGTAGTATGGTGAAAGAAATACATAGGAATCGTTCTTAAGTTTGCCAACACGTTGGCAAGCTGGACCTATAGTTTAAGGAGGGTTCCAAATCTTGGTCCCCTCAGCCAAGTCCTGTACTAAAGCGGGACTCATTGTGTCACCCTCCTATGGAGTGGCCACTACCTGAACTGGTTTAAAGTGGCACTCTGTCGAGGATGCAATTTCACTAACCTATAGCACTGCGCTTCCTTCTAAGCAAGAATTACATAGGCTATGTATTCCTTAGATGCAAACAAATGTGTAGATAAAAGCTGGGGAAGGAAAACAGCTGAGTCTACAGGTGCTTCTAAGGCTGGCCGGTCCACTAGACACACCTAGGCAGTTGCTTAGAATGCAATAATCCTAGGGAACATTCTTTTTATGTAGTAGTTAGACACACTAATAATAATACTTTATTCCTTGTTATTTCATATATTGGGTCATTTTAAAAGAAGTTTAGTTGGAAATGGAAAGAGTGCAGTACAATGCTAGTAACAGGGCTCTCTACACTACATTTCAGTAAAGGGACACACGCCAATTTTAGGGTAAAAATTTTAAACCTTTCCTAAGGTTAGACGAAATCATTGGCCAACCCTAGACAGCATTTAAATTTTTGCTATTTCTATACAAATTAAACAGTATTTGTTAGTTGAACAAGCTTCATGATGGGCAATGAAAATTTTCCATAGTAAAGCTTTATATTTACTCGCAGAGGGGAATTTGATGTATGTAGCTCAATGGGGAAAGAACACTTGACAGGTTATCAAGAGGTTGTGGGTTCAGTTCCCACCAGATGCAGAGAAAGTCTTTCCTTTGCAAGTAATTTATCATCGCCAAATTGTGTTTAGCTCTCTGGAACGGAGATACTACCTTTTTTATTAGACAGAAATCAATTCCGAAATTTGGAAGAAATCGGTATGCTATTATGATTTATGACAAAAGGGCAGCTAAAATCATGCTGCACTAAGACTTGTGTTTCCAAGGGATCTGAACTGCAGTCACCTAAAGAATAAAACCTTGGATGTGTATTGTTAGAAAAAATGATGAGCATTCAGTACCAGCAGAAGTTCAAATTTCCTACATAGCGGAGAAATGCATTACCTCTATGCTATTGTAGAACTCTGTATTTTTAAAACTAATATGCCATCAAGAAAAGACCATAGCTGAACGCTTTTTATGTAGGGGAACATTTAGAATTTGTTGATGCTTTGTGTATGTGATGTGTTTTATTAATACATTTAATACTACTAAATACCTTTAAGCAAACTAATACGTTTAACATTATTAAACAAATTCTGTAATTAATTTTGCATTGCAAACTTTTGTTGGTAAACTAAAATTTATAATTTCCCTTATCTTTACTATAGAGCAGATGAAGACTCAAACCTCTGTAAAAAAAACAATGTACAGAAGATTAACTGTGGAAATCTGTTTTGAATACATTTTTAACACCGAAGAACAATTTCTATTGTTATGTAGAATTTTATAAAGCAGCAAAATTTAAAACAAAAATCCTGCAATAATTTGAGAAAAATATTTTACAAGGAGGGCTAAGCGCTCTGGCCCCAGCCCCGCAATAAGAACTGATAACGGAAGGTTGAGGTACAGAACTCAGTTGTCCTGGTCGGTAGTTGATTACAAAATGATACATGTATGTTTTCTGCACAAGAGCGGCCAAAATTATGCTACATCAAACAAGATACAGAGTATGAAGTGAAGAAATGCCCTTTCTCGGGGAAGACTGCTCAGGTGATGGCACTTCAGCTTTTCCTTCAAATCGAAAATCTTTTAATCCTGTTTTGTGAATAAATTCGTTTCTATAACAAACAGTTATTTCGACACTGGCGTAAGGTTTAAAAAACACGACGTTTCGGGAGCCAACTGCTCCCTTTGGCAAGTGAAGGCATAAATTCTGTCTTCACTTGACAAAGGGAGCAGTTGGCTTCCGAAACGTTGTGTTTTTAAACCTTACGCCAGTGTCGAAATAACTGTTTGTTATGGAATCTCCTGATGAAACTCTGTATTGTTTCGTTAAATTCGTTTCTAATTTCAAGAACCGCTGAGAACAATGTTATTTACATAATTAAGAGAAAGGTGAAATAATTTAATAAAAAATGTAATAATAAAAAACGAAATAGTGAATTTGTTACATTTATACAAATCCAAAACTTTTAATTGCAAAAAATTAAAGAACTGCTCTATCTCACAAACCAAGAACACTTTAACGTCTGCATTAAGCATACAGGCTTCCAAATGTTCAAACTTCTCACTTCCATTCATTTAATGAATTTGAGAGAATTCATTTAGCTTAAATGGTGCAAAACACATGAAAAAACTATACTTGATTAATATTTTAGTTTTAAAAGTATCGCTCAGGATTTACACGATGTGCATAAAAATATAATTATATATTTTAAGTCTAAATAAAAATCAAACACAGGATAATTGCGTATTTGACCAAAAATTGTGATCCAAATTATGTGCAACTTCTTCCAATTGAAAATAATTATGAATTCACTAAATAAATATTAAGATCTATTTGGAAACCCTACCTCCACACGATGGAGCAATCACTATCACATCTACACATGTTATGTTCATACGCGAGTAAACTTCCAAAAGTTTATAAATTCATAACCAAAATTTTATTGCAAATTTCAAATATAATACCAATTCTTTAAAATTTCAAACATAATCTTATTTCTAAATTTTCGAGACATGATTCCTTAAAAAAATAACACATTATCAAAAATAAATTGAAGTACGTACTGAAATCGAAATTGACAGCATTTCATTCACACAAGATAAATATTACAGGAGACTATAAAAAATTTCTTAACACAGTGAGTGTTCCTTCTGCCCAGTTTCAAACAAAGATCAATTTGTTAATTCTGTTAATAGAATCAGATTTTTTAAGAAAATTAAATTAAAAAGCTACCAAATTAAAAAAGAAATGCACATCATAAAATTAAAGATTGCAACATCTTCCTATCCAAAGACCCATAGGCGTAACTTGAGGGTTAAATAGAGTGTAGATGCGAGGAGGGGGCAAAAAAAATTAGGTGGAAAAAATACGATTTTGTCTCTTTTCCAAAAAAAAACTGGGGGGCATGTACCCCTCCTTACAGCAGCCAGATTATGTCTATGCAGAGACCCATAGTTTAAATATATTATATACATATAAATTACATGATAGCCAATACCTCATGTCATATATATATATATATATATATATCATCATCATCATATTCAACCATTATCTATCCACTGCTGGATGAAGGTCTCTCCAAATGCTTTCCACACAAGTCTATCCTGAGCAATTCGCTTCCACGTCACCCCAACCTGTTTTCTTATTTCATCCACCCATCTAGTTTGAGGACGTTTTCTAGGTCTTCGGTGGTCTCTTGGAATCCAGTTCAGAATTTCTGTTGTCCATCGTTGATCAGTTCTTCTTGCAATATGCCCAGCCCATCGCCATTTCAGCCCTTTTACTTTAACAATGATGTCCTCTACTCTAGTTTGCTCTCTCACCCAAGTGTTTCTTTTTCGATCTCTCCTAGTTATTCCAAGCATGCACCTCTCCATGCTCCTTTGCGTTGTCTGTAACTTTCGTATTGCTCCAACTGTTAGACTCCATGTCTCTGATCCATAAGAGAGGACTGGCAATACACACTGGTTGAAGACCTTTCTTTTTAGACACAAAGGCAATTTCCCCTTCAGGATAAAACTGTTTCTTCCAAATGCACTCCAGCCAAGTTTAATACGTCTGTTGAGTTCTTTCATAATGTTGCCATCCATTGAAATCAGCTGGCCAAGGTAAATATATGAATCAGCAATTTCTAGCTCAATGTTGTCAACTTGTATTTTTGTTTCCTCTACAAAATTATTGAACATGATCTTAGTTTTTTGTAGGTTCATCTTGAGTCCAACTTCTTTACTTCTAGTTGAGAGCTCCTGTACCATGTCTTGGAGTTCTGATGGGTTCGTTGAAAAAATAACAATGTCATCAGCAAACCGCAAATGATTTAAATATTCACCATTTATTTTTATTCCCTTGTTATTCCAATTTATCAGCTGAAAAATCATCTGTAAAGCTGAAGTAAAAAGTTTTGGAGAAATGGTATCTCCCTGCCTCACACCTTTACCAATTTTGATAGTTTTGGTATCTTTATGTAACCGAAATTTTGCACTTGCATTTTTATACACACGTTTCACCATGTCAATGTACACATCCTCAATGTCTGTTGATCTTAAAGAGTTGATGACTGCTGATGTTTTAATAGAGTCAAAGGCCTTCTCATAGTCAATAAATGCAACACACAATGGAAGTTCATATTCATGTGTTCTTTCAATTAATTCTCTTAATACTTGAATATGGTCCACTGTACTGAATCCACTTCGAAATCCAGCTTGTTCTCTTGGTTGAGCTGCATCTAATTTTTTCTGCAGGCGATGTGTTAGCACTTTTGTGAAGATTTTATAAATAGCAGGTAACAAGCTAATTGGTCGGTAATTTTTCAAATCCTCTTTATCACCTTTTTTATGCAAAAGAATTACTGTTGCAGAATCCCATTGGTTTGGTATGTTACCGCTGTTAAGACATTTGGTAAAGAATTTTGCAAGTATGTCTTCTACATATTCTCCAGCTTCTTTTAGGATATCTAATGTAATACCATCATCGCCAGGGGCTCTTCCTTTCTTCATACTTTTTATTGCAAATGAAACTTCTTCTTTTAAGATTTTAGGAGCTGTTCCTTCGACTATTTCAGTGTCTTCGTTTAATCCACTGTTACTTTCATATAGTTTTTTGTAGAATTCTTCAACTCTTCTAAGTATTTCTTCCCTATTTCTTGTTACGGTGCCATCCTCTCCTTTTAATGCAATGATGTGTTTCTTCCCAACAGATAAACTTCCTTTAACAACCCTAAGGCTCTTGTTATTTTCAATGGCCTTCCTTACTAACTCACAGTTGAATTTTCTTATGTCTTCTTTCATGCTTTTGCGCAGAGTTTTACAAAGTTCTATGTACTCAATCCTGGAACTGGTATTTCGATTGTCCACCTTCATATCTCTTCGCCTTTTCATGAGCTGTTTCGTCTTCTCAGATAATTTGCTATTGTGCTTTTTACAGGTTACACCACCAATTTCCCCAGCAGTTTCAACTATTGTCTTAACAATGTTTTCATTTGCTTCTGAGATATCACTTTCATCAATAAGTCCTTCCAGTGCAGAAAAGCGATTTTTTAATTCCAACTTGAATGCCTCGGTATTTTCTTTTAATTTCTTTAAATCCACCCTCTTACTTACTTGTTTCCTAATGAGCTTCTGTCGTTCTAATTTAGTATTTAAGTGCATTTTACATCTCACCATTCGATGATCACTTCCAGTATTAAATCTGTTCAGTACACTGCAATCTTCAATAATTGATTTCTTGTTTGCCAGGATATAGTCAATTTCACTAGTTCCCCCATTTGGGTGTTTCCATGTCCATTTTCTTTGCGGTTTCTTCTTAAAAAATGAATTCATGATGCTAAGGTTTTCAGCTTCTGCAAATTCGATGAGTTGATCGCCACGTTCATTCCTTTCCCCATATCCGTATTTACCAACCGATGTCTCTCCTTGTTCCTGTTGTCCAATTCTTGCATTGAAATCCCCCATGATGAGCTTGATATGTTGTTTCCCTTTGGTGTGTAACTCTTTGATTTCTTCATAAAATTCTTCAACCTCTTCGTCGGTATGGCTTGATGTTGGTGCATATACCTGTACTATTTGAAGTTGGTATCGCTGGGTTAGTTGAACAACGAGCCTCGCTGCTCGATCTGATGTACTTTCAACTTCCAGAAGACAGTCTTTAATTCTTTTGTTGATTAAGAAGCCAACACCACTTGTTCTTCCAGTTTCCGTTCCTCTATAATAAAACAAATGTCCACTTTTAAGTTCCACCAACTCTTCACCTTTTCTTCTAACTTCACTGAGTCCTACAATGTCCCATTTGATCTTGTCAAGTTCTTCTTCCAATTCCTGAAGTTTTGCTTCAGAAGCAAGGGATCGTCCATTAAACGTAGCCAAGGTCAATAACAAACGGCAGCCTGGGCCATTCCAGTGATTCTTAGCACCCCCTGCTTTCATGCCACACTGACCGCTGCCTTGATCAGGAGCACTCCAGCACCTGGAGACTAGGGGCCATGGTTTCTGGTGTGTCAACATAATGGAGGAATTAGCCATAATTTCACCACGCTGGCTAGACGGGTTGGTGAATTAGCCCTCCCCTTCCGCCTTTCTATCCGTGCAGCAAATATTAATTTGCCACATAAATAGAAAGCTCAGCCTGCACCACTTGAAGGCGGGGTAGGACACTAGGTTACTGGCCTGGCCGGTTCCACACATCGTCACATACGTTCAGCGTGTGGGTCTCCTTCCAGTTAGATACCAGCAACCCTTTTGCAGGCCATATATATATATATATATAATGTATCAAATGCCTAAACTACATGCTAAAAGTTTGCAGAATATGCAGCATGTATTATGCCGAATATACTAGAAATTTGCAAAATATGTAAGGCAGTGGGTTCAATATCTAACATATTTAAAACTTGCTAAAACGTATCATGTGAAATTGTATTATGAATTTAATAACGAAACAAAACAGAGTTTCACCTAGAGATTCCCATAACAAACAGTTATTTCGACACTGGCGTAAGGTTTAAAAAACACGACGTTTCGGGAGCCAACTGCTCCCTTTGTCAAGTGAAGGCAGAATGCCTTCAACTTTCGTGTTATTTCGAACAGTTATTTCCGGACACCAGTGTCGAAATAACTGTTTGTTATTATGAATTAATTATGTCAAATATGCCATGAATGTATCACACCAAATATACTATGAATGCATGGGAATCCATACAAGTACTTCTGGAGGGAGGGAGGGGTAAGAAAAATTACCTCCTCCTCAAAGCTGTTGAAGATTTTAGTGAATGTATATGACACCAAACGTTACAAAAATAATTGATACTGTTTGACAATTAGCAATGAACTAAAAAGTATCTGATTTCAAAATGTAACCAAAAAAACTTTTGAAAGTAAATGAAACAGCAAGTTTGGGCAAATGGAACTTTTAAATGGATGAGGGGGGGGGGGCTTGAGCCCCTGCTGCCACCCATATGGGCTATAAATTTATCGTCACATATGCTAACAAATTCATGTCAAATGTGCTATGGATTTAATGAACATGATACAAATGTCCAATACCATGAACGTCTCTTGTCAAATATATGCTTTTAATACCATGATTATTGTAATCAATCAAACAAAAACAAACTAAGAAAGAATTCATAGTATCAACCTCCACCTATATACTTCATCTAAATCAGCTTTATCATACTTCAATTTCTATGTTCATATATTCTATGTCCCCAGATTACACTGTGTTATTTGAGACAAGACCGATAACTGACTGTGAGCTTCAAAAACCATGACACATACCAAGAGGACTGAAAGGTAGTCATTGTAAGAGTGCCACTTCAACATGCTTCACTGTTTGTTTGAGAGTTTTATAGCACATGGACAGCAAGAGTCATGCCACATCAGGATCTACAGTTTTCTAAGGAATGAAAACCTTAGACTAAGGAACCAACAGTGAAGGTCTCTGATTTAGAGTTCAGACCTGCGCTAAATTGTTTCAAAACTGTCTAGGCCCACCCACGCTAGCCCATGGAGCCAAACTGGAACGATAATGGGCCACCCTTTGGACGTGTCCCGGTCACTATGGACTTTATAATGCTAGAAGATTCAATAATCTTTAAGTATTTGATATTACATTAACAGTACAAAAAAAAACAGAAGACACTTTAATCCTAGGTCACACATTAAAGAAGTGTTCTGAATAGTAACATTTGTTAATAAATGAACTTGAACGATGCTAGATGCCAGGCTCATTTTAAAACAGAGTGGAGGAGGGGTCACACAAAAACAAAATTCGTGCAGGAAGAGATTTTAATTTGTAGCTAATATCTCTCATATGGAAAGGGGTTAACCTCTAACCCTCCTTATGTACATGGTCTCATAGATATTTCTTTGTATCAGGATCATATTTCCAATTTTATTTGTTTGTTTCTCATTTATGGAATAACGACAAGCTAATGAAGACGTTGCTGCAGCACAGTAATGTAGCAATTCAAAACTCATGGGGGGCTCAAACTATGAGGAGGGGGTTTCCGCAAGTTATGGGAGGGACTCAAGTGACTTTATAGAAGATTTTGTGTAATGGACTATGAGAAAATAATGTATCTTGACATCCAATGGGTAGAGGCTTGGGCCGTCTGAGCCCCTACCTTTTTTACGCCACTTCTGCGGCAGGACCTACAGCTTTCAGAGAGCCAAACCTTTCTTGCCTAAAGGATTAAATTTCGGATTGTAGGTTTATAGGGGAGAAACAACAACAACCAGTGCTGGCTACCTGCAGAGATTAAACCTAACCGTCTGAAACACGACGGAAATTGTCTAATAAAATTTCAACTATGCTTAAAAATGCTGTTTTTCCCATTTGTTATTTAGGTACACTTAGGTAAAAATAAATATATCACATATTGGCCATCACGTAAAAAAATATAATTGGAAAAATTCAATTAATTATATACAATTAAGAAGATGGATGGGCATGTTTGTTGCCATTTTCTCAAATGAGTGCTACATAGAAATCTCAGTACTCGTTAATTCCAAATACTAATATGTACACATTGAAGTTAGAACACACACCAGTGAGGCAAAACTATCAACGTTAACATCAAAAGTATCACATAACACAGAAGGGAACCTACCACCGAAACTGTAAATAAATTGAAGGAATATATTCTTATTGATATCCACTGTGTATGTATATGTGTGTATATATATATATATAGCCAGTCACAAGCATAGAGTAACATGGGTGCAAGCCCCGCATCCCCAAAAATTTTAAATTGCAATTTTACACATATTGTAATATATAAATGTTCATAGTATGTGCCTACCACCCACCCCACCCAATAATTTTGAAAACTTTAGTTTGGTGTGTATAACCATTATTACATATTAACAAATAAAAATTGAAGTACCCCCAACCCTTTTGAAATTTCAAGTAATATTAAATTGTCTCTTAAGATAACTTTATGTGCATGGAGTCAGGGGTGTAACAATAAAAAAATCATGGGGGAAGGGGAGCTCAAGAAGGCTTTAAAAATGATCAAGTGCTTTGGGTTTAAGAAGAACGTACCTTGTTTATTTAATGAGAAGGGGCACCCAGCCTCTCCTTCGCGTATGTCCCTGCAAAGGTAATTTGGTTATAATAAAATTATCATAGGTAAAATTTGATGAAGGGTCTAAGACAAGTGCAGACACACGGGTCATGACCACAAAAAATATACTTTTTTTTTTGCTTTAAAAATAAATTCCAACTTTCATGATAGATGAAAGGGTTATTCCAAGACTACAGCCAATTCTGTCCTTGACCCCCCCCCCCCCAACAAAATAAAATCTGTGTTTTTGCCCCTGGTCTAAGACCTCCTCCTCTTAAAATATTGCTAGTGGAATAAAAAATTCCAATTAAATGAAACAAAAAAATAATATCTAGAGAATGGGAACAGCTCCTCCCCAAAACCTGAAGGCTATTTAGGACCATGTTATTTAATGGGATATCAATGAGGGGGTACGTTTGGACCCTACCATTCTTTGCAATCAAAGAACATTTACTGCACATGAGAAATTATTTTTGTAATGCATGTTTTTCGTTCAACTATGTCCAATCTCCTTCGTAGGAAAATACCGTGTATTTAACGAATTAGGTGTTAAATTACCAATTCAAAAATAATAAACACTGGTATCATTCCTGTTGCTGTTGTAAACCATATGTTATAAAATACGCAGATGACATCATACAAAGAGACCTCGCACCTTATGCATTGTTTTCTACGAAAGAGCAATCCTGTGAAAAATTATTACACAGCAAGGGGGGGTTGGGATACGGGGAGGGAAGTATACACGGATTCGGCAAGTTGAAGCCTAAAATTAATTTAAACACGTAAATAAGCGAGATGCATACCTTCGCAAGGTTTCATGCTCTGTTGTCAGCTAAAATATCGACATTTTCGCGTTCCAGAACATAAAAATCAGCTGGAATCGGGAGAGCACTGTTGCAGTACCATCGCATCTCAGAGCATGCAGAATTCTCACAGCTGATTCTTTAACTCAATGCACAGGAGTCCAAGAAGGTCACGTGACAGGACATGTGACCACACCCCTGCAAGACTCGGCCAATGACGGAACTTGCCACATTCGATTTCCATTAGTTGGCGACTACTCTGCGTTTTGGTGCATACTAGACATTCACGTCCAAATCGACACCAATACATTAGCAACACGAATAGTACCTTCTTAACAAGCAGGACTAGCCATGCCCGTATCCCGGGGGGGGGGTTAGGAAACGGTCCCCCGAAACAAATTTTTAATGAAATTTGGATATGGCCTTGCATGCTGTGATTATATCAATACATGTTGTAAAAATTTTTGACCCCCCCTCCCCACTCCAACGCCGAAATTAAACATTAGTTTACGGTTTTGGGACTAGAGAACGTCATGCACTGGCTTAAAGACGTTGGGGTGGGGCGAATCCCTTTTGAGCAGGGATTATATCATTGAAAAATTAAATTAAAAGCATCAGACACTGGGGCTCAAAATAATATGCGGAAACAAATCGCCCTCCCCACCTAAAAGATTTCTGTATCCGCCCTTTACGCAGTGGAGTGTTGACAGTATCCCAAACGGCAACATTTATTTATTATATAATATATTTTTCTTATTATAAAAATTGATAAATTTAAGTCAGTATAAAGCCCCCCCCCCCCCCCAAAAAAAAATGATCGTATCCAAGACCACCTAACGCGTTAGGACAGTCCTGGACACAAAATCGTTTGATTCGTGTGTTGTTGGTTATTTTTCTCTCCATTATTTCTTTCGAAAAAACAAAGGGTATTGGAAAAAAAAAAGTCGGGAATGGTTTTATTTTTTTTTATAGATTTATTAGCGTATAATGAATTCAGCTCGTGAATTATTAAAGCATCATTGCAGGATCTGAAATAATTGCCTTTGTCTTTTTTTATGCCAGTATAATTTTTGTATATGTAGTTATAATACAGAAAGCAAAAGCCATTTTACGTCTACACTTGCCGTTCAGGAAAACATGAGAATGACATCAAATTTTCTCGCCAAGGAACAATTGAACGACAACCCTACGTTTCCAAAAAAATCAGCTGTTTGCCTGCATTAAAGGGCCAAGAGAAACGGGACAACAACGAAAACCAAACGATCTATCGTTTTCAATGTGCATGACACAAAAATGATTATCCGTTTTTGTGTATAATCTATAATTATCGAAATATTTAAAATTTTCGAAGATATTCTTATTTATTTTGCTCTTTTCGTGGTCAATAAATGCGCTGCCATCTATCGTCAGTATTCAAAACTATTTATCAACATTTAATTTCACTTCCTTCACAAGGGCCTGATATTGGCGTACGCTCATGCTCGTATTCAGGGGGGGGGGATCTTAAAAACTGGTCCCCCCGAAACTAAATTTTTAATGGGACTTGGCTACGGACTTGCATGCTGTGATTGTATCGATCTATTTTGCAAAAATTTTTGCCCCCCTCCCCCACCTAGAAATAAAACCTGGCTGCGGTCTTGGGTACGCGAACGAGTTAACACTTTGCCCCTTTTTATGATTTGGTCATAGCCCTTCTGTCATTTTTCCGAAATAAAAAAAGCAATATGCTTTCCAAATTCATTTCTCTTGTCCTACTCCTCCCATACGACTCCCATAGGAGTATTTCTGGTGGGGGGGGGGGGAACTGAGGAAAATTACCTCCTTTTCAAAGCTGTCAAGAATTTTAGTGACTGTACAAGATATGGGTGTGTATAGCCGCGACCTAGCGCAGCCTAGCGGCGCAAGGGCAAAGTTTTAGGAAATTATACACTTTAAAAACAAAATTCTGTTCAAGCTGTAAATAAAAAATATGTGGATTCTACAATTTTATTAAGAAAATTGTGTTTTAGAGCAATGACCCTAAAATTTTGAATAAATCAACTAAGAATCGTGGGAATTTAAAGGAAATTACAGCTTGGAACACGTGTCATAAACTGCGTTCCGAAAATGGAAAAAGTCACAATGCTTTGTTTAACACAACGAAGGCGAAAAGGCGGACTTTTGGCTATCTTTTTTTTTTCAGTTGTTTTCTTTATTTTACTAACTCACTTCATAGGTGCCCTCCATAGGTTGCTTCCGCTTGGGCACATGCTTTTGTATCATATTATTATTATTTTAAGCTGTCCCCGAGCTATATACTGTAGGCAGTGTCAGATCCAGAAGGGTATTTATGCCAGCTCAATAACCCATACATAATAATAATTTCTGCTCTTGTCAGATTAATGGGCTGTTGACTGGTTGGTAGGTTTCCTAATTCCGCCACCCCCCTCCCCCGATGGACTCACCTCTGATTCAGTGGAGCTCTAGGTTACTTTTCTTTTTAGGACTACACCATTGCAAGGTACCAAACGCTACAAAAATAATCGATACTGCTTGACAATTAGTAATGAGCTAAAAAGTACCTTATTTTAAAATGTGACTGTAAAACTTTTGAAAGTAAATGAATAGCAGGTTCAGGTAAATGAATTTTTTAAACAGCTAGGGGGACTTGAGCTCTCCTCCGGCCCCTCCCATATTTTGTTGTGGGTTTCTCGAACCCCTAATATTTTTGCTCGTGGGGAAAATACACGTACGGAAATACATGCACGAAGTTTTTCGTCATCAAGTCTTCAATATTTTCATTATTTATACCCTGTTCACTGCACCTTTTATAAAAGCAAATTTTTCGTTTTGTCTGGGTTCACACAAAATACAAAAGTTTAGTCTCTAGCTCTACACACAGAGACGAGAATCTTTAGCGGCCATAGTGATAAAGGCGAAAATATGCTGTCCGGTAAGTTGACCCATTCTATCTTTCAATAGCTGGGTGATCCACACTTTTCTTTACTTTCTCTTACCTCCCAAGCACCCCTGGAGCACCTAGGGAACTTAGCTTTTATTTCAGTAAATTTCTTTTTAAAGAGAGATGGAGATGGGGGAAAGGGGGGGTCTGGGCACATCTGAGTATTTTGGCAGCAATCGTAAAACTATAAATGGTGTATACATTTAGGAGAACATGAAATAATTATCTAGAGAAAAAATATTTTTTACTATAATTTGCTTCATTTTAATATTTCAAGTATCTTATTGTATATACCAGATAATCTGATAATGAAATTTAAATTACACTTAAATCCTTTGAAAAACGCGCCCGTCATTTGATTTAAAATTTTCGGAATCCCAAATAATTTTTTAAGTTGGTACCTATGATGGCCATGATGTCCACCAGAATATTTGCTCAAGGTGGGTGTCAAACTTTGTTTGAGAGGTGTGAAATTTACCTTCATGATTTTAATTTTTCTTATAAAATGTACTTAGAAACATATATACACATGTACTTAGTACAGGAAAGAAAAGGAATAGAATATTCAGTAGCAATGAAATAATTCTTCCATATTTATATAAAAAAGTTCATTCTTTTATTCAGAGGAAAACAAAATTCAAGCATTTCTTCTTGGACATTTAGTCTATTCACAGACAGTTGATAATTTTTGAGGTGGCAGGATTTTACTTTATACCAAGGCCATAGCCAGGATTTAATTTCAAGGGGGGGTTCAAAAATTTTTACAGCATGTATCGATACAATCACAGCATGCAAGGCCGTAGCCAAGTCCCATTAAAAATTTAGTTTTGGGGGGGGGGCGGCCCCTATGATCCCCCCCCCTCTGCATACAGGCATGTTTCATACTGTGCCTTTCTCTCTCTTGGTATCATTATCCTCATTTTTCTTTAAAAAGTTGCTACATATAAAAAGGTATTAAAATTTATATATGCAGAAAATGTATACAAAGGTAATTTGCACAATATATTTTTTTCTTTCTAGTAATTTGAATATTTCATGGGTGTATAAACTTTGAATTTTAGGGGTGTGTCAAGAAATTTGGGTGTGTTAGGAGGTGTAAGGTAGGGAGCGAACACAGACTTTCAGTTGTGGG
Source organism: Dysdera silvatica (assembly GCA_006491805.2). Taxonomy (NCBI): domain Eukaryota; kingdom Metazoa; phylum Arthropoda; class Arachnida; order Araneae; family Dysderidae; genus Dysdera; species Dysdera silvatica. Next base: position 37,156,567 of record QLNU02014802.1, read on the forward strand.
GGGGGGTTAAGGACAGAATTTGCCATGGTCTTGGAATAACACCCTTCATTTATCATGAAAGCTGGAATTTTTTTACAGTGAAAAAAATATCTAATATATAATATTAATAGACTGTTAATAATATTTAATATATAAATGACCTGTGTTGATACAAATAAACGATTAAAATTACAGACAAAAAAATTTACATGCCGAAAATCAGTATTTGGTGAAGCCACCACGCGCTGCAATAAGTGATGCTATACGACGTGGCATGGAATCAAACAGATGTTGAATGTGTGCCTGAGGAAGAGCATTCCAGATTGCTTGTATACGACCCCAAAGTTCATCTGTAGCAGCTATGGGGCTAGGATCACGAGCCAGACGCCGCCCAACAAAATCCCACATATGTTCAATCGGCTATATATCCAGCGAATAGGTAGGTCAAGGAAGAAGGTGTATCTGTTGTGATGAAAAGAAGTCTTGAACATTCCTGGCAATATGTGGGCGGGCATTGTCCTGTTGAAATACAGCTCCGGGAATGCCTTGAAGGAAGGGAACAACTTCGGGCTCCAGAACTTCATTGATGTACCGGTTGCTGTTAAGATTACCCACAATTCGTAGCAGCTGAGATCGTCCATGATACGCAATCGCACCCCAGACCATAACGCTGGGGATTCGTCCACTATGACGTTGGATAACGCACTCCGGAAGGTGGCGTTCACCGGTATAGCGTCTAACACGGATGCGGCCATCACTGTACCCCAAATTAAAGCGGGATTCATCAGAAAACACCACTTGTTGCCAATCAGCACGCCAGTCTCTATGTCCATGAGCCCACTGTAGCCGCAGGCGCCGATGGTTTTGCGTCAGGAGGATCCTGTATAAAGTAACTCTTGCACGCAATCCACGGTGCAGTAAACGCCAACTAATTGATGAAGCACACAATGATACACCTGTAGCAGTGCACCAATGTTCTGCAAACTGTCCAGATGAAGCAAAACGGTCCGTCACCGCCATGCGGACCAGGTATCTATCATCCCGTGCTGACATCAC
>QLNU02014802.1:37172910-37197951 GCA_006491805.2 Dysdera silvatica
GACATTATATTTTAATTAAATACTAACATCTTTCTCTTTTCAGTACATGCCTTTTACCACGAGGTCCTAACCGGCTATAGTAAAGGTCTGTTGCCTCATAAAGTCTCACCGTTGCAGTGATAGGCAATTTAGTTAAAATCAAGTTACATTTATTTAAGTTATATTGTTCTCAGTATTGTTATCTTATTATTGTTATTAATTTATTGTAGTCATACTCCTTATTATTGTTTGGTTTGAATTTTCAGTTGAATTTATTTTTTTATCGTTACTGCATTGACTTCGTTATTACCATTGAAGTGTTATTGCCGTGTTGTTGTATTTATGGATACTTAAGTTGTTGTTATTTGTTAATTTTAGTTTTTGTGATATTTGTGGTTTTTATGTATCTTGTTACATTGTTGACTCACAAGGACTTCCATTAATCTGGCTCCATGTTATGGGGCTGCTAGAATATGTAAATATGGACAGGACCCCCTTGAAGTTGGTAAATATTGTCACAAGGCAGGTTAGAACTCAAGGTGTTTATAGCCAGTTAACAATACTTCTCGGTGTCCCTCAGATTAATTGATTGGAAAATTAATTCTTAATTGGGAAGTTGGTTAATGTATTTCTGTTGGCGTCGTTCACTAAAAGTAATGAATACTGGCAACTGTGATTACGTATACACCAGAAGGTTCTTTAGTTACCATCTATAGGATTAGTTTATCACCAGATGGTGCTTCAGTTATCATGCATGGGATTAGTTTATCACCAGGTCGTGCTCCAGTTAGCATCCATAGTTTATCGATACGGTGCTGCAACTACCATTTGTGGTATTAGTTTAACACCAGGTTATGCTCCAGGCAGTGCATCCATGGCATATGATGCTCTAGCTTCTACCATCTGTGAGATCAATTTATCATCAGGTGGTGTTCTGAGATTAGTTTATCACTTGGTGCCATTCTGGTTACCAAATGGTGCTCCAACTACTTAACATAGACTAAAAAGATGCATTTGTTGATGGTGAATAGAAAAACTGTTTGCTGAATTAAATATAGAATTCTCTCTTTTTTTTTTTTTTTCATGGGTGCGTTTTTCTATTTGCTTCTTTCTTGTTTTTTTTTTTCTTGCATCCTAACGATGTTTTTTGCCTACAATATTTATAATCGTTTGTTGGAGATTGGCATGTGGCACAGTCATATTACTGTTATGTAAATACGAGCAAAGTTGCATGAAGAGGGCAACACACTTAAAAGTAAATTCATATGGCATAACGTAAAGCATTTAAAATACTGTGAAAGTTTCTGTATGCAGCCTTAAACAGGAAGCAACGGTAAACATATGTGGGAAATGTTCCCCTTTTCAGAAAGACACGTAAGACTTTACTGTTAATGTGTTGGATGGCCTGTGCCGTAGTGGTAATGCATTTTTCATCATACTGCACTGGTTTGATTCAAGTGGTACTGTAGAATATATGCCTTTTTTTTTTTTTCTTATTACAGTTCGGAGTTTGGCTCCATTGGTCACAAAGGTTTGAATTTTTCTGGGAAATTATAGGTCACTGTGTAACATGACCTTTACTGATCCTGTGCCATGAAACACAAACTCAAGGGGCCTGTAGGTTGACAAGTGGTGAATTTAATTTTTTCATGGAGTCCTAAGCACTACCTGTTGAATAATTTAATCCTGCATGATAAATGAAATTGTTATGGGACCAGAAACGAATTTAGACAACGAAAATATTCCAATCTATTGTTTTGAAATCCTGGTCACACAGTTGCATTACCTGCTTTGGCAAATATGTTGCGTATGCTGGAAATATGGTTTAATAAGAATGGTGTTTTCTTTTTCTGTAATATAATCATGGTTGCCATGTGTTCTTGTGCAGATATGAATGTGAAAAACACAATCAAAATTTTGGAGTCAAAGGACAGGCTTCTCTCTTTTTATTTAGAAGTGTGAAGTGAATGATAAACATTTTTTTAACGAAATGAGAATGGTAATTCATTCACTCAAAAGAATAACTCTTCTTATTTCGTGAACGACTCAAAGCAGTGAGAACGACTCCCTAGCTAGCATACATTCTTTAGAATGAATGGGGATAAAAGAATGTATTCATCAGATTGAGTTCTTTTGCCTATCTCTGTCTTATTGATGTGCCGTAAAACGTGCAGAGGGGGGAAACTAGCCATGTGTACTTATAATCTTAGGTGTTCCAGGTCGGTCCATTCTCACTACATGCCGCTAAATTGTTTTGTAAGTGTTTAGGAAGAGAAAACAATTATATTTTTAAGATTTTTTCTGAGGTGTTCGAAATAGTTTAGGCGACAAGAATTTGTTCGTGCTGCACCAAGCTTTTATAAGCATGTTCTCTATTATTAGTCAAGGAAATAAGTTTTTCATACTTTTTGCTTTGAAACATCATCACAACAAATTTAAAAACTTACAAATTCTAATTTATGCTTGGAGAGCATTATGCAGTGCAAATGAGCCTTGTACATCTGCTTCTAAAGCTTGACTTTAAGGTATGTTACATTGCAATAGTCATGTATGTAATCAGGATTGTTGATGCCTTTGGAGCTTGGATCGTTTTCGGGGCCCTTGGGACACTAATCTTTAAATTTCCAAACCCCAACCATATAAAAAGTACACAAAAAACAAAAGTTGACAATTTTAGGTCTCTTAGCCCCATGGTGGTCTGCCCATGAAGAAACTGCTTGTAAAAGAATTCCCGTTGTTCATGTCTGCCTTCTGTTGTCATGATAGTAACACAGTTATCTCTCCTGTCATTTACCAGGGTTCAGTTTCCCGTGAAACATATGCTAGGTTTCTGTTCACCATAGTTTCGGGTTTGGTTCCTTCGGCAGTAGAGGTTTGTATTATTTGGAAAGCTATAAGTCTCGATTCAACATGATATTTCCTGTCTCTATGTCTAAAAGGTTGATTGACCTAGTGATGAGGAAGCAACTGTCTAATCGCTTCTGGTAACATTTTTATAATGCTCACTGCAGTCTGGGGGTTGTTTCCCTAGTCCTTAAGAGATTTGGATCCCTCAGAATACTTTTAAGTTCCTGCACGTGATCACTCTTGCTGTCCTTGCTGCCATAGAACTAACACAAACAAATGGTTCTTGCGTACAGTTGTTCAGACCTGCCTTTGCCTTGTTTAGTCCAGATAATTAGAATTCTATTTCCATTACCTTAAAGGTAATTTTCTCTGTTTATTTAGTAAGTTTTTCTGTTTATTTAGCTGTTAAGTCATTTATTCAATGTTCCGAAAGGAAAGGAAGACACACTCAGATCTGAACTTTGTTTTACTGTATTAATGATAATTTATATTTGTTACTGTTACGCCTTTCACAAGTTATCAAACTTGTAAGTGCTTCAATTTTTATGAATCTCCATATAATATTTTATGTAAATATCCATTGACTACCCTTATGGTATGAACTGTGCACAGGGAACAAAAATTGAATCTCATTTTAGTTGCATTTATTCGCAATTTGCAATATGTCGATATTAAACACAAATTTCTGCGTGTTGAGTTTATCAAGTATCGATTATATTTGTGTATTTTCATTGGTGAATTTATTTTATAGTCATCCATCCTGATTGGAGCTCAATCCAGAGGAAAACAACTATTATCTACATCTTATATAACAGTTGTATTATGTAAGTTGTGGGTTTTGCTTGTTGTGTACCCATCTGGCCCTGTGGTAACACATTCTCCAGTTCTGCCGTTAATTTGGTTTTAGCTCCCAATGGTGTTGAGAAGAGAGCACTTGCTGTTTATCTGTGCACCATAGTCCAGAGTCTGTTTCCCATGGCCCTTGAATTTATCTGAAAACTGTTCCAATACAGCATGACCTTTGTTGTCATCTATCACCTTCAAAACACGAACATAAAATGTAAAAATGCCTCGGAGATCATTTACTGTATTCTAAATTAACCTTTCTCAATCAAAATAGAAACTTTTTATCATTGCAAATGATTTTAAAAGAAAATTATCGCCTTTTTTCATTTTAATTATTTTGAAATTTAATTTTAGGATTTTTTTATTGCTGACACGTATGTTAGTAAATAATTAATTTTAACCATTGGATCATTCAGAAAGTAATTTCGTGTTTTTTCCATAAAAACGAAAGCTGATATTTTATTTTTTATAGAAGGAAAAGTTTATTCAATTAAGTATTAACTATTTTGTTTCTTCTTTTGGCATCTTAACTGTGTGCATGTTTTCACCTTGTTTGGCGCAGAATGACCCTTGCTGTCCTTGCGCCATAAAAATACAACCAACCTTTTGTCATCTTTCAGATAATAATGTGATTTCACCCTCATAGATGTTGTGGTCCTTATTCACAAAAAAGGAAAAAAAAAAGAATTAAGATTTTTTTTTTTGTCATCTTGATCTGTATCAAACATTTTACCAGCTAAGTATTTTTGAAGTGTCCAAAACAAGTGATAATAGGATCATGCAAGATCAGGTGAATATGGCAGATGTGGCTGCACATCCCGTCCAAGCACTAACAACTTCTAATGAGCCACGAAACTTGTGTGAGGTCTAGTGTTGCTCTGGTGAAACACTACATCTTTACTATTCGCCAATCCTGGTCTCTTCTGCTTGATGGAAACATTCAGTTTGTCCAATTGGGGGCAGTAGATATTCAAATTAATTGTTTAGTTTTTTTTTATGGCTATCAGTTTTCAATGGACTTGCAGTTGAGTCCTCATATTTTTTCCATGATTTCTTGCATTTAATATCATTGTGCACAACTCACTTTTCATCCCCAATTATTATTCACTGCAGAAATAGCTTTCCTCGTGTTTCAACAGCAAATCACAGCTGGAAATGTGACGAATCAAATCTCTCTCTCTTTGCGAATTGAGTGGAATCCACACGTTGATTTAAAACCAAATCAAATTGTTTCAAATGCTCATGAGTGGTTGAATTTGACAACTTCAATCTCTGAGCAATTTGTCATATTGTTATCTGAAAATTTGCATCCATCAATGCCCTTATTTGGTTTTCGCCAGCCTCTACTGGCCTTCCAGAATGTGGTGCATCTTTGGGATCGAAACGACCAGAGCAAAATTTTCAAAGTCAGTTTTGACACTGGCGTTCATTCAACATACCCTCGCCATACATGACAGATAATCTTCTTAGTTGCACCATATTTTTGTCCTTATGGTAATAAGAAACGAAAATTTGATGAAAATGCTCACGTTGATTGTCCATTTTTGATGGTATTCCAAACTCAAACGACTTTACAGATTTCAACACAATTTGGTCTTGACGAAACTTGCAAAGTTTGTTGTCCAAAGATATAATGATTTTGTGGTTTCGAATGACACTGATTGCTCAAAAAGACCACAAACGCCATCTATGTGAAAAGATGAAATTACTTTCCGAAGGCCTCAATAATTGAAATACGTTAATGCATATCATGTGACGAGTAATTTTTGCCTGTGGAATGAAAATGTTTAAGATCTTAAGGTATTATAATGTAGTTATATAATTACAATAAATTTATATATATTATAATTATACTAATTATTATATCATGTATATGCATGATATATAATATTAAGGCTTAAAGCTAACAAGCAAGTTATTAGATTTCAAGCTTTATTAAAAGTTGCATTATACATGGTTAAAAATGTTAAACCCAAGGAGGAATGATCTGTTTCTAGATGCAACATTTTTTCGCAAGAGATATATGAATGCATCAGTATTATTAGTGACAATGTATATACAGTAGCACCTTCCTAAAGTGACCACTTTTGTATATGCAAGACTAAGTCCCTACCAGTTCTCTCTTATAAAAAATGACCACTTCATTCAGGTGGTTGCTTTATCAGGTTCCACTGTATGTAATTTCTTTTATCTGTAACATGTCATAATCATACCTTCAGAATCTTATGGGTTTTTCGGTAAAGTATGAATTGTCATTTTTTATACAACAATATGAATCAACCTTAAAAATATTCATGTTCAGTATGATTTTCTTGTGAATCGTTCATATAACTGAACTATGTAGCATAAAAGTCTGAATTTTTTTTATACAAAACTTCATGATACATGAAGCTGTAACTTATGTTATTCCCACTAAAACGTTGGCTTAAACTTTTTGTAATGCTTTTACTTGTTTTATTTGAAAATGGTTGCTCTCTAAAGTCAAATGTTTAAATAAATCTGAGATATGACATGTTTGTTTTTCATTTGGAACTAGTCATTTTAATTTAATTTTTTTTTTTTCGGTTCCATTATATTCATATCCTGTAATTTTAGTTTATGATGGTTACTTATCATCAAACCACTTTACATCATTTTCCTGATGTGTCAATGGATTGTTCTCTACTTATGATGGCTCTCAATTCATGGATAAAAGTCATTGAATATCTTATAGGAACATACCTACTGCTGTTTCTCGTAGACTCCATAAATCACTAGTCACGTAGTTCTGTTTTTAGTGGAGTCAACAGATGAAAATTAAGATTTGTTGTGTAGTTGGCTTTAATGGTGATGTGATTATGAATTGAAGTTAATGATTAATTAGATGCACATGAAGTAAATTATTACGACGGGGCGCCCACCATTGATTGTGGTGCTCCTGGACATGTCTTGCTCGGCATTCCCTCATCTCTGTTTGGCGGGAATGCGAAATGTTTTTGCCATAGAGAAAGAAAAGGTCCTGCGGTGGCACAGTGTGGTAACACGTTCGCCGTTAACTCGGGTTCGACTCCCAGCAGTGCAAAAAGAACGCTTACTCAGAGATCTCATAAAGATCGCACTGCTCACTGTAGTCCGGGGTTTGGTTCCCTAGGCCTTAAGAGGTTCGGATTCCTCGGAAAACAGTAGGTCCCGGCGCAGCATGACCACTGTAGTCTTTGAGCCGTAAAACCACAAACAAACGAAATAAATTATGCTAAGAACTAGAAAAGTTACGTGAAAATGTCATTAAATAACTTGCCTTTTTACCCTGATGGGGGTTGTAACCCTCGATTGCAATGAAGTTTTATATGCATAACACGAACATATGGAGTTTTAGCTCCGTAACCCCCAATTGAACCTATAACCACCTCCTTATAAACTTTCCGTATACACCTATGTGGCACAGCATGACATTTGCTATCCTTGCACCATAAAGAACATAAACAAAGTATTGGTTATTCAGAATTATATATTATGTAACAGCTGCTTGGATGTCATAATTTTAACTCCACAGTGTCAGAGACATTTATGTGTCAAGGATATGTAAAACTCATATATCCTCCTTCTCATTAATTATATTCATAGGCATATGAGAAAAATTTGTAAGAGGATTATAGGCTCAATGGTGGGGTTATAGAGCTACAACTCACATTCTTATGTTAAATATACAAAATTTCATTGCAATGGGAGGTGTTACAACCCCCATCAACATCCCCCATGTACACCAATGACTATATTCAAGAGGGTTCTCACGCATGGATCTTGGAACTATCAGGGAATTCAAAATCATCCCTAAAACAGAGGGGGGGGTGAGGGTTCTTGGCCAAACCATTCTGACTTGTTTTGAATAGCTAAATTTTATGGGAAGGTGAAGCTGTTTTCCCTACAACTGAATTCAAGCTTTTGTTTTCAATTAGTAAGGGATTTTTTTTTTTCCAAAATGAATGGGAATCTTATTAGAAAACATTTGACTCCGGTACATTAGATTCAGGGCACACCATCATCGTGTGGTAGATATAAATCCTGTAAAGGATAGTTCAGTGACTTTTATCAGCATACTGATATAATGGTGTGCATTCTAGAATTTCATTGGTTGATGTCACTCTGTTATGTTAAATGGTGAGGAAAACTGCTATGTGTGCAATGCATAAATGTATCTTCAAGCCTATGTGTGATATTTGTTTCATGTTTTAAACTTATTTTTAATGTTGTGGAAAAGAAAAAATTCTTTTAATGTGTCAATGGTTGACGTCCAGAACTATTATTATTTGTATTCGATTAAAACCAAATACGTTCTTCATGCACTAAACTCTGTCATAATTTTAACAGTTGGAATTTTAATGATTTTATTTGGCATGTGAGAATAAAAATTTGTCAAATTTTTGTAATGTACTTGCAATTATCATGCAGTTTGTTGTATTATTGAATGTTGTTTTTATATAAAGTATGCATTTTAAATCTATAAAAGTATTAAACTGAAAAATCTTCATTGTAGCTTAAAATATGCAACTGCTAAAAGTTAGGCATAGCTGCCAAACCTCCTAATTTTTCTGGGAGATTCCCAGTTTTTCATTGCATCTCCCCAGCAAGTCACTAATATACCCTCCCCTTGTTATACATGGCAGTTCCTTGGAGCTGACATGTAAATAACATGTTTCAAGTTGATGTTGTAATTTTGAGACTGAATACGTGTTGTTTTAAAATTAGGCTACACCATGTTCCCTTCATTAAAGTATAGGAATTAACGTGGGGAATAGGTTTTTAAAATTTCGTCTGACGGACCCTTTGTAATTGAGATTTGCTTTCAATATTATACTTATTTAATCAAGCAACATAAAATTTGCGCTGCTTTAGAAATACCAAGCCAAATTCAAGTTTCCATAACTGTGTTCCTACAATATAGAATATAAATTTTGGAGGAAACAGATAACTAGTATATATTTTCATTGCAATGGTCTTAGCGATAAGCAATCGACCACAGATAACTAATATAGAACTATGGAATGTTTGTGGTCAACAACGTGTATCCATTGCTGTAGCTAGTTTTGAGGTCTAGTGGGATGAGGCCACTCAAGTGTTGAAGCCAAGACTGAAAATCGAGGTTCACTGACTGGGGACAGGGTATAAAAAATAATTAAATATAATGTACAAAATTTCAAAAATATTAAAAACATACTTTCTTGAAGATGGATTTTTTTTCCCCTCTTGTTAACCCAGATACGAACTTCATATTACATCAGAAAAAAATATTTTTTCATAAATGATTATTCTGTGTTCTTGTAGTTCAAAACTCATCTGAATAGTTAATGGTTTATTGTTTTAGTGTGGTTTGTTGAACATAGGTTTACCTTGAAACTTGTGTACATTAACTTTTGATGAAAAACTTTGCTTTAGAGAGGGAACAGTAATTCTTGAAACGTTGTAGAAATCTTTTATCATACAGTAACAAAATTTTACTAGTAAACATTACTCTAGAAAAAAACAACTAATAATCTGGTCAAATTTCTAAAAGATGGAATTACGTCCCCATGGCTATAGCTCTCAGCCTAGTGTTTGGCACATAGCAGTCATTTTATAACTTTTGCACCGAGAAGGTGACACATGACATGTATTTTGGTCTACAATAATTGCTATCTACACTGATTTCCAGCATGCTTTAAAATTTAAATAATTTCTACTCAATACTTACATATACACAGTTCATGAGCACACAAATTTACAATTTTATCACATTTACTTTGTTTCGAACAGCTTCGTTTCCAAGTGTTCCTCGGGGCATAGTTAGGGAACCATTGCTTTAGAGCTTCATTAAAACATACTAGCATCTCAATTTGTAATTTTACAATCTGTTACTAAATCAAGTATGTCAATATAAGCTCTATAGCTCAAATTAAAATTGTTATACATTCGATGTAAATAGGTGGATTTAATCAGCATCCGGAACAATAATAATAATTGAACTTTCACTGGACCCCTACCCCTTATACATGCATTTCTTCAGTGATTAAGGAAGACTATTGCATAAAAATGTAACTTCTCGCTATTGTAGACTTTTCCTGGAATTGTTGGAGACTTTCTGAATGCATAAAAAAGCAATGAACATTTCGAAATTGATGCCTGAACCTTGCCATATTTTTGTTCGGAAAAACCAGATTCAGCCGAGGGGTGGGGGGAGATTACGAATTGTGGGACAGTTTTAGAAAATCCTGATTCAAACGGGAGGGGAGGGGGGGACAGACTGTGGGGTAGCTTTGGGAAAAACCAAAGTTGGGGTATAAATACCGAACACCTACACTTCCTTGACACTTTCGCTTGATGAAGGGAACAGTAGTTCTCGAAACGAATTTTTACTGATATAATTTTTACCTTCATTTGTATATTCCGACCAGTGTCAAAATTTTACTAGTTATGTAAGCCTTGGCCATTCATTGTTGGCAAGCCTTTAGTGCTGTTATTACTTCAGCAACATGCTGGAATAAATCGAACCTCTAATTCATTGCCATTTCCTAGTCGCTAAAGCAGTGGTTCTTAAATATTTTATTGTACAGAACCCTTTCCTTTGCACATGCTTGGCCATGGGACCCCCACCTCTATAAACATTTAAGGAAAACCTAAAGAGCAATGATTTATCGCTAATTAAGACTTAAACGTGAAGGTAAGCCAGCGTAGAAGGCAGATGATACTTTTCTGTCGCTGAATTTTGGTTATGGCTACGTAACTCTTAAGTGGTTGTCATGGTAGAAATTTACAGAATTTTCAGATATCTTTGGGACTGTTAGCAATATCTTACAAATTGCTTGTGGAACTCCTGAAGAGTCTTTGTGGTGCCCTGAGATTCCACAGAATTCACTTTGAGAAACTGCACTAAAGAAAGGGATGCATACAGCAGTAGTGGCCCATGGCAAGGTTTAAGTGAAGATAATTCATCAAAATTCATTAATTTATGGTCTACACTCGCTAAAAAACCGGTTTTTACCTCATTCAGTAAATAAGAAAGAAATTTACAGTAACTTTGGGTTTTGGTAACTTGGCTTCACGCGGCTTAAATCTCGCCATGAGATGCCACTGGTATAAAAGGGCATTGAGTCTTTAACTCTATGGAGTAAAAGGAATAGTGATGCAAAAGAACTTACGGACCATGATAACAAATGAAATAAAACAATACATGAAACAAATCATTAAAAACTTTATTTTCTTGTAAAAAAAATAGTGTTTATCCAATATATATACTTAAAAACAAACGTGCATAAAAGTTCACAGAAACTAAAAACGTTAAAAAATACCTGCATTAACATTGCATAGTCTTTAGGTACATGATAACAAATGCTTGATATGAATAATCTTTCGATAAAAAAATTGCATATACTTTTGAGAATCCCCTTTTCAAGGGCTTTGAGCATGCTCGAAATTCAGTTCCTCTTCAATACTGAACCAGCGGTTGATAAACAAATGACAACGATATAGGCAAAGTAAAATTTTGTGTTTATAACATTGACTTTTGCTTATCAATTTACCCTGCATAGTATTATTTCGAATTACCTTGCACTAAATCAGTGGTTCCCAAACTGTAGGTTGCACCCATCGGCGAATTTATCTTGTTAATATATTTTATACCGAAGACTGGGATATGGATTCTCCGGATTGAATTTAATATTAGCTGAACAGAATTTCTGAACCATAATACACTCATTTACGAGAAGTCAAGCTTACAAGGAATCTAACAAAGTGGGCCTGAAATCTGTGAACATAATATAATAGGTGTTTCACTCATCATGAAGATTTTGAAATTATTTGAAATGACATATCACAAATTACATTTCGCATATACAGAAAAAAAATAACAAATTTCATCCCCTCCATTTTTAAACTTGTGTCTGTTAAATTTAGGTGAGTTATCATTATGTCGCCTACATTAAACCTAGGTGAATAACCATTTAGCATTATAAAAAGTGGGTCACAATTCTAAAAGTTTTGGAACCACTGTGTTATATATCTGTGTTCACAGGGAAAACTGGCTAAGTATAAAATAGCAATTTTTCAGGGCAGAACTCTTTGCGTTAAAATTTTTTCTATTTAATGGTTTGAAGAATAATTAATTTGCTGAACCCTGTGCACTGAAATCACAGTGCACTTATTTTTGCTACTTTTTGACTTAACCACTTACTCCATATAACCACAGATATGGACTACACAATTTTAGTTTTAAACATGGCACACACGGAATATAATACTATATAATGAGGATTCTTTTCTATCAATAGTATAACAATCACCATATGTAGTCTTAGTGGGTAAGTATTAAAATATTTCTAAGCAAATTTGTCTTCTTGGCAAAATGCATAAGAAATTAATATTGAAAACTATGATAACATTTGATTATCAGTATTAAAATTTACTTTGATACACTCTATCATCCATATTGGAATCGATGTACAATTACCATTTCTTGGCACTTAATAATAAACACAGGTGTGTCTACAACTGCGGATATAACTTTAGATTATTGATATTCTATACATGGGTGTCCATACGGGGGGCAGAGGGGCTTGTGCCCCCTAGCCATTTAAAAATTGTATTTTCCCGAAACTGCTATGCATTTACTTTCAAAAGTTTTACAGTCACATTTTAAAATAAGGTACTTTATAGCTCATTACTAATTGTCAAGCAGTATCAATTATTTTTGTAGCATTTTGGAATCTTGTACATTCACTAAAATTCTTGACAGCTATGAGAAGGAGATAATTTTTCTCATCCCCACCTAGAAGTTCTCGTTAATTTTTCTCAGTTCCCCATCTAGAAGCACTCGTATGGGCACCCATGATTCTATATTTGGTGATTCATATAATGCACAATTATCAATATCTGTGATTATTAATATAACACATGATTATATTGTGATGAATATTTAACATCGGGCCAACAACTGTAACTATATAAATTGTCAACAGCAGAATTTAAAAATTTTCGGTTTGTTTGGTTTAATTCTCATGATGAGAAAGGTTCATCAAGTTATATGAATTTCTTTTTTTTTTGTTGCCGCTTCCTTTTATATGAAGTATGTAAACTGAGGAAACAAGGCCAGCATGTTAAAAAAAATCGGAGAATGGAAGACAATGTGGACAAATTTTCAAATACAACTCTCTATATTTTCTTATTAAATACTCCTTATTTGATACAAGTACTTTAACAAAAATAATTTACCCGTTTTCATAATCACTCGATTCGGACAGATAACATTAAATACCAGACAACAGAAAGACCTTTTAGAGAATACCTTTCGATATAAAAACATAAATATTTTGATTTCAAACCCATAGCATTTAGCTCCACTTAATTAGATCACTGACAACTGAATACCTAACTTATAAGTAAAAAGTCTATTAGAATCAAAATATTTCCATAGGATTAATGTCAAATTTCCTTGCTTTTATGAATAATTTTCGCAGATCAATCATTGATAATTGAAAGAAGTGGAGAATAACTAATAAAATTTTAACAACGGTCAGAATATACGAAATACAAATAGAGGAGGTAAGAACATACACCACCTGCAAAAATATTCGCAACGTTTCGAGAACTACTGTTCCCTCCATCACGTGATGAAGCTTGGTGAAGGGAACAGTAGTTCTCGAAACGTTGCGAATATTTTTGCAGATGGTAAATATCTTTTACCTTCTTCATTTGTATTTCGTATATTCCGACCAGTGTCAAATTTTACTAGTTATGGTAAGCCCTGGTCAATCTTTGTACGTTGTTGTTAAAGTAGAGAATCCTATCATGAAAATTGGTGCTTAAGCAAGGAGGTGGGGGGAAGTGTACAGGGGAAAATTCATCTTCACAAACATCTGTTCCTTCCTCTCCCTTGTTGAAGGTTTTTTGTTTTTGAGACCACTTCGTTGGGAAATAGAAGATAAATGGTTTAAGTAACATGTTTCCAAACTGTGTTTTGCAAAGCCATTGAAAATGAAAGAACACTTGTTGAAAGAACGATTCATTTTTCCAATAAAAAATAAACAGATAATCTTAATTTTTGGAAAATTATTTTTCATCGCACATTATGAGTTTACTACATTATTATCATAATATCATATTTTTAAAGCTTTAAAAAAAAAACCCAATGGCCCACAAAAAAATAAAAAATTAACAAAAACTCGCTCCGGAGGCTTTATGTGTTGACCAGTATTTGGCAATTGTGTTAGCCTTGAGAAAAGTAATAATATCTTATACAACATTTACCACTGGAAAATTAATAATCCATTTTCTTATAGGATCTGTTGCCAATCTAAACGTTCTATGTTTATTTCTCGAGTGATTTGAACAATTTACAGCGGCACACCCACCCATTTCACCAAATTTTATTAAAAATAACACACTTTTAAATCACTCAACTTTAACACAGCAGTGAATGAGATCATGTGATCAAAATGGCAGATGCACCAGCTCCCTTTTTTATGAGCTTTAGCCCTTTAGCTTTTAGCCCAAGAAAACATTAAAAGTGAAAAAGGGTTAGGGCCTTTGAAATCAAATTTTTTTTATAAAGGGCTTCGTAATAAAATTCTTTCTTAAAAAGTGCTCCGTGAGGTAAGAAGTTTCGGAACCACTGGTTAAGTTATTACCTCTGTACTCCCCTCTTTTTTTTTCAGAACTGAAGTGGTCATAGTATTATCACATTTTGAAAGGCTTTCTCCTCAGACGGATGTTGAGCATGCAGCTTGATGAACACAAACTGTAATGACTTGAGTTCATATGATAAACTAGAAGCAATAGAAAAGTGACAAACAGTTATTTTGACACTAGCGTAAGGTTTAAAAACACGACGTTTCGGGAGCCAACTGCTCCCTTTGTCAAGTGAAGGCAGAATGAAGAGTTCGTGAAAGTCCTAAGCTTATATACCCGCATGTTGGGAATCCCCATCTGACGCCATTTGATGCCAGACATTCAGGCTAGGAAAACCCCATCACCTGACGACGTCAGGTGATCACCCCCGACTGGAGGTTCGGTAAAAATCCTGTAAGGTTCTGGTAGAGGTTTTGCGATGTTTATTGCACGACTCCTCAAACCGTAGGTTTCCCATGATTCCAGAAAAAGTCTACTCCCCAGATTCGTCACATTCTGATGTAATGTTTTCATCGAATGCCAATCTGGTTCGTGACCCTCCCTGAAGACATGTTCAGCCAACTGGTTTGAATCGTCTCCCCTAGCTACCGCACGCATATGCTCCTTCCCTCGTAGACGTATCGATCTTCCCGTCTGTCCAACATACACCTTGTCACAGTCTCCACACGGTATTTGGTAAATAGCACCAGATTTTTCCTCCTCAGGGACGCGATCCTTAACTTTAAGTAATAGATCACGCAGGGTGTAGACAGGTTTGTAGTAGGTCTTAACATTCACACAACTGAGAATTCGAGACAGCTTTT
The DNA here is from genome assembly GCA_006491805.2 of Dysdera silvatica. Classification (NCBI taxonomy): domain Eukaryota; kingdom Metazoa; phylum Arthropoda; class Arachnida; order Araneae; family Dysderidae; genus Dysdera; species Dysdera silvatica. The sequence continues at coordinate 37,188,021 of QLNU02014802.1, forward strand.
CTGAGACACCCGCCACATATGGCAAAACCACTGATGTCTTCCTAGTCTCATCCTCTACATTCCTGTTTCCACCACTAACACCACATTAGTTACGAGCGATAAATTTAGTCGGGTAACCGTTCTTTTTCAACACGCTTTTGTTGCGTCATAATTCAAATTGATAATTCGATAGAAAAGTGATCATAAACCAATGGAGCCACCACCACCATCTCTTAATAAAGTAACTCAACCATTTATCATCATTTTGAAGCTCATGAGGGGAATGGAATGTTTCGTGCAATGAGAAAAGAAATATAGACAAATGTTCAGCAAGATCCGAGACAAGACAATTTTTCTTTCCCTAAAAAGCACATAGGTACATATTTTGTTTACATAGCATCTTCTCAATACCATTTCATGTTTATTATTTGTGCAATCAATATTAGTATACTAAGACATTAAATATGTAAGCACACCGGACAAAATATTATTCACCCCTTGAAAAATCATGTAACTCCGACTCCAAATTTGTATTGCATGTAGCTCCCGTCGCAATGTTCTCTTGCTAACAGGTTGGGATGGACCTTCATTAACAGACTGCAGTAATTCTTGTTGAGTTTGAAAGCGATTTTGATTCATAAACCGTGAAACTCTTCTCTGGTCCTTCTCGGTTAGGATGTTTTCCCGACCACAATTCTGGCGTCGTGTTTCATGGCTATGGGTGTTACACTTCTGCTTGTAGACGAGCTGAACAGTCCTCTGCGAAACCTCAACAAATTCAGCGACTTCACTCACCAAATGGCGATGGGCACGGCCAAACACAATTGCCCCTTTTTGCCAATCTGTCACATCTTTGCATTTCCCCATCTTGATGCACAATTCCCACTTGTAGCAATAATGTCTTACTCAACATTACTGCCTTATTATCATATAGAGGCAGTGCGTGTGCACAGTTGAGCACATAACAACTCGACCACTGCACCATTTGTACCTGTTTAAAAACTACTCCATGCTTGCGTGCCAGGGCGAATAATTTTTTGTCCAGTGAGCTTATGTAGCTATGTATTTCTTTTCTAGAATAATGGAATATATCTTGCTTAATCAAATAATATTTGCTGGAGACATCTATATTTATTTAAGTGAGATTAACTGTATAAAACTTCACAAGACCGATAAAAATAAGTTACTATGCTATATATAACAATTAGAACGAACATGAACATAATGCTTATAGAAAATGATTTGCACGTATGTTGTCAGTAAAGTGTTTAAGACTTAATTACATGACATTTCATACAAAACCTTCTTTTTTTGGGGTGGAAAGGGGCACAAAATTGAAGAAAATATTGGGGATCCTGAATGGATGAACCTACGTGTATGAACAAGCAAGTCAACCAGAGGTAGGTAAAATGTAAACAATATATTTTATATATTATGCACTTCACCTTTAACTGTATTCTGTAGCCCCTTGCTTATTGTTCATCAATACTGGTAGGGCAAAAGCAGTTTTAGCCCCTTAAGATCGGTGCCCTTGTTGTATAATAAAATAGGGTGGGTCGAATTTTCAAAAGTTGCTCGAATCGAAACGTAATAATGCGGAAAAGTTGCTGCTCGTCGAGATAAACACAGTGAAAAAAGAATTTCGGAATCAGATAAATCGTTTTTTTTAGAAAATCTTGAAAAATGCCTTAAATTGGTTGGATTATCATGAAACTTCAGTTGTGACAGTAATTAGAAACAAACAATCGGAAAATAATACTTTGAAGGACAAAAATACCTAAAAAGGGAGCAGGCAGGAGATCGCTTTAGGACGAAAATTGGCCAAAATTGTGAAAAAAACAAAACACCGTAGAAGCGTTCATGACTTCAGAAAAATAGGTTAAGTAGACTGTTTGATTAACTATTGCTGTGCAGCTCTTCGCCTGTTTGCATTCCACATTCAGTGTAAAGGAAAACGACCTCGAACTCACCAGAAGAGGTGGCCACACTTCGAGTTCCACCTATGCCCTTCCCAACCAACCAACCAACTAGAGCTAGACGTGGAAAATCACTATTTTTTGATTTGGTTTGGTTCCACATGAACTGGATGTCGTTTTCAAATATTGACATTTGGCAGCGAGAAAGCAAAGATGCTCTGATGAAACCATCTCTGCTGTCACCGCCACATACTTTGCTCACTGCTTCTGTGATTAATTTCACAGTACGTTTAACCACCTGTGTATGACATGGAAATTCGTTATGTTGAAAGTTGTTATCTGCTTGGAATGAATGAGGTTTAAGATTTCCTCGGATGTTGCAGATGCTAGAAGTGGAGGACAGGTAATTTTCGTTGATCACCAAGTTATCAACCCAGTGTAGTCTTTTGCATCAAAATTTAAATCAGGAGTGATGAACGTACATACGGATCTGCATTTCTCTGGTATTTCCCTGGCTTTTAAAATGCACCTCAAAGCAAACTCTCTGACATGCCGTCTTTCGTCTTTCACCATAGCCAGAAAAAATTCTCTGGATGGGCAAAGAAAGCATTGTTTTGGATTACTGGATCAATGATTGTTTTGAGATGATCTGGTAAGTACTCACACAGTGTAAGTATACACTGAAACACATGTTTTGGGCCTTGAAATATTGGTCGTTGGGTTTTGATTGTGAACCATAGAGGTGAGTATACTTTCAGGATGAACACTGTGATATGAATAAGATTTGAAGATGGGTCTGAGGAAGCAACGTATAGTCTAAGGACTCTATTAGTCGTTGTCAACCACATGGAATGGCTGAGCAGTCCAGGGTTACAAATGACAAGATCTGGAGGACAAACACCTGAGTGGATGGCCAGTGAAATTTCAACTAAATATTTTTGATCTTTGCTTAGGATATTCTTGTTCACTTTTGAAAGTATGCAATGAATTTCCAGAAATTTTGCCATTGGAAATTTTTCGCATCTTTGAAGGTGCTTTTCGATAGGTTCAGAGTACGACTACGGGGCATTTGTTTTGCCATCTAACTTTTCAATGAAGTGCCTCAATGGCAACTCATTGAAGTGGAGCATACAGATGGACCACTGTAAAGGAATTTTGACAGAAATTTCTATAAACCTAATGGTTTCACTTTACCCACCCAGTGTTCGTTCCATCGCATTCACTGCCTTCTTTCCCCATCTAAAACATCTTGTTCTGACTATGGTGAATGACGAGAAAGACAGCATGTCAGAGAGTTTGCTTTGAGACACATTTTAAAAGCCAGGAAAAAACTAGAGAAATGCAAATCCTTACATGCGTTCATCATTCCTGATTTTAATTTTAATGCAAAAGACTAGACAAGGTGGATCATCTAGTCATCAACGAAAATTACCTGTCCTCCACTTCTAGCATCTGCAACATACTCATTCATTCCAAGCAGTACCAACTTTCGACATAAACAAATTTCCATGTCATACACACTGAAAGAAAGTTTAAGTGTGTGTGTATTATTATTGGGGTGGCTTACAGAGCTACAACTCACATTTTCCTATGTTATACAAAATTTCCTTGCAATGGGGGGTTACAACCCCCATCAACATCCCCCTGCCAATGGACAGGCAGTTAAACATACTGTGAAACTTGTCACAGAAGCAGCAAGTAAAGTATGTGGCGGTGACAGCAGAGCAACTTTGCTTTCTAGCTGTCAAATGCCAATATTTGAAATTGAAGTCCAGTTCATGGAGAACCAAACCAAATCAAAAAATAGTGGTTTTCCACATCTAGCTATGGTTAGGAAGGGCACAGGTGGAACTCAAAGTGAGGCCACGACCCCCTCCCCCCCGGTTCTGGGTCATTTTCCTTTTCACTGAATGTGGAATGCAAAACAGGCGAAGAGCTGCACAGCCAGGGGCGGCTTAAATTCCGGGCGACCCAGGCGGCCGCCCGGGTCCCCGTTTGGATGAGGACACCAAACTGAAGTCAAGTTCAAATTTTTTTTAATTGACCAAACAATAGAAAATCTCTCTAAAAAGAGACAAGTTTAGAGAAATCCTTTCAGAGACTTTTCGCCACTTTTATAGGGTATATGGCTCACTGTGCATCTGTGAAAATCTTCTGTTTTCGCCGGAGGGGGCGCCAAAAAGCAATCTGTGTCAGGCCGCCCGGGTTCAAAATCAACCTCGAGCCGTCCCTGAGCACAGCATTAGCTAATCAGTCTGCTTAACTTATTTTTCTGAAATCATGAACACTTCTACAAGGTTTTTTTTTTTTTCCCCCTGATTTTAGCCAATTTTCATCCTAAAGCGACCCCTCCCCACTGCCTATTCCCTTTCAGAGTATTTTCGCCCACCAAAGTATTATTTCCTGTTAATTAGTTTCTAATTACTGTCAGAACTGAGGTACCATGATAATCCAACCAATTTAAAGAACTTTCCAAAATTTTCTAAAAAAGATCAATTTGTGGCTAATTTCTCAAACTTTGGAGATCATGCACGACCTAACGATATTATACAATTCCAAAACTTATTTTCCACTGTGTTTACCTTGACTGACAGCAACTTTTCCGCACTATTATGTTTAGATTCTAGCAATTTTTGAAAATTCTACCCATCCTAGTATAGAAAGAAGTGCTTTTAAAAACAGTTCAGTTTTTTACAAATTCTACAAAAGACAACTTTTGATTCAGGAACATTACGTTTTCTCACGAAGTATAAAATAACACAAATTGTTAAATTCTATACCTCCGAAAACTTACAAAAAAAATAAATAAAAAATACATAATTATCCATAAAAAAACTTACCCTGCCACCATCCCAAATGTATAACACTGAACGTTCTTTAAAAATATACCGCATAGGTTACATTGGCACATCTCATAACTACTTAATTGAACAACAACACTTTCCTGGAAGGTGCAAAAACCAGAAAAGTGAAAAAATATTAAAAAAATACTGATTATGAGTTTTCAGGAAATTTATACATTTATAAAAATAATAACAAGGCCACAACTTCACTCTTTCTGTCATCAATAACAATATATATTGACGTTATATTATTTACATTAAACAGAATTGTAAAGAAATATTTTTTCTTTCTACGGTTCAGTTAGAAAAAGTAAAAGTTTCGGGATCTTTACACCTTCAGAATCAGGTATATTTGTGAGATACTTGGGCATTAGACACTGGAATATTCATTATGTATGAAGGAACCTTAAATTTTCCCTTTTAAAATGCCACCCTGTTCCCGTCCATGTGAACCTATGGGAAAAGAAAAATATATTACAGCCACGAAATCTATATAATCCGCAAGAAGCCTTATATTTCAGCGCAGGACAGAGATTTATATGCACCCACACAAAATTTTGTTGTGACCCCTGGAAAACAAATATAGTTCTATTTTTAAAAATAATATTATATTTGTTTGTTTGTTTGGCTTTTTTATGGCGCAAGAGCATCTGGGCTATACTGCGCCAATACTTGTGGAAGAAAAGCCTTATATTTTTTATTGTCAAATAAATTTCTTCGAATTTGGCAACCCACAAAAATCCTCTGGGGGTCACGACCCTCGGTTTGCACACCACTGCTCTAGATCACTGGTTCTCGATTGTTATCATATATACATCAACGCAAGGCTAGAAATTAGGAATGTAAAGTTAGGCATCAATAGCACCTAACAACTTTTCCTTAGTTGCCAAAATGATTTTCATATTTTTTTTAGATGCAATTTCAAGATTATTTATTTTGTTCCCATAGCATTATGCTGTGTATTCACACACATAGAACGATGACTTAAAACGATTACAAACAGGCATTGTACAAAACACAAAGAAACATTTATCTTAAAAAAATTACTTTTTAAAATCTGGTTGCCTTATACATAAATATGTCATATCTCTCAACCATAAATTAATTGCAGGCAGTGAATTGCATTCACCTATTCTTGGTCGACACAGCTTAACAAATAACAAGTAATCCACAGTAGGAAGTAATAGCCGAAGTCTTGTTTGTCTTTTAATTAAATTAAAATAACTAAAACCTCTTTCACATTTAGCTGTACTCAAAGGAAGAATCATTATACAATGCTAAATCATGCAAATTACTTCGCTTAAATTACAAAATGATGAGGATAAAGATTCTGCTATTAAACGCTGCCAAGCAGGCTCGCATGACAATTCATGCATATATCATCATGATGATATATGTAAGAAATATAATTTTTTATTTCCGGTGGCCATAATGAAAAATTGGAAATGGCTCATTTTTGAAGTCACGCTACGCCTAGGGTTAAAAATGGCACCTAACAATTTTTCTTCAGTTACCAAAATATTTTACTTGAGGGCAATTTAAAAAAAAAAAGAAAGAAAGAAATAGGAAAAAAGAAGAAAAAAGAAAGGAAGGAATAAACTGTAATTGAATGTTTTTATAAAAATACCTTTTAATGAAACTGATGTTATTTCATATTCCGCCCCTGAGCAGCAGGGCCGTAGACAAAAGCGTCGATCCTTCCCCACAACCACCCCAAAAATCAAATTAAAAAAATCGCGAAAAACGTAGAGGGCATTTACGAGCAATTTTATGCTAAAACGAACAAATATAATTTCGTCGATCCGGCTTCTCACATGCGACAGAAAATTGCGGAGTATCGATGTCGAGGGAGGGGCGTTACGATTACCGTACGTACATTATGTTAAGATAGAAATAGCGAGATGTTTTTGCGAATTATTTTATTTGACAACGAAATTTTTATTCCCAATGTTTTATTTTGTGGGGAGGACGGGTGGGAGGGGAACTTTTCTCGAAATCCAATTTTCTCCGTCCAATCGCCGCATCGCTTCGACCCACATGTCCAGCGATTCTTCGATTCGTCCAACCAGCCTCTTTCAATCCGATAGCACAACCTCTTTCAAACTCTGACATATGCTCGTAATGAGCACGAATCTTTCGGCGAGGCATTGTTACAGTCGACGTAAGATATCCGCAGTCAAAATGCAACAGAAATTTTGACCACATATTGAGAATCGCTCCTTATATACACCTGCTGAATGCGCAGTTCCGATGCGCTGGAGTTCCCGCTATTCATTCATTGGACACCAAATTTTAATCATTTGCATGTTCGGTCAAAATGTCTTTGCATACGAAATTTCATTACAATCGGACAACTCCTTCTTGGTGCGTCGATTTTTTTGTTATAGAGTGTATTAGAGATGAGACGGGCTCGACCCGAGAGCGGGCTCCGTATTTCAAATTATTTTCGGGTTCGTCTGACGGATGCGAGAAAAATGAAGCCGAAAAGTGACTTTTTTATATCGAAATTCCCCAAGGAGTACAATTATTCGTTTTCGAGTATTGTAGAAATACGTGTATATGAAAATTCAAAGGAGAGTAAATGGTGTAGTTTAGCCAATTTTTCAAAATTTAAATCGTACGTCAAGGGGTTCAAGTTATATTTGAAGTTTCGGAATCGGGCTCAAAGTCCAAGCCTTCGGTCTCGAGCCTCGAAAAATGAGCCCTAACTCGTCTTCAATATACGTACCTTAACTTTCCAACTAAATAATCCGTTATAACTAGGGCCAGAAAAAGACCTTGAATATGACGAGCCTGGCAAAACTGGAAGAAAGACCGTCCCCGTCCCCCCATTCGTATTTTCTAGCCCTGGGTTTAAAAAAAAAAAAATAAAAATACCTTTTGCTATTCAGCTCATAGAATTCTGGTAAGTATGATGTCCTAGATAGTTACCCCCATTAAACCATACCTTAACCTAGCACTATTTGTAACCTTGGGGCATACCAATAAGGATAAATACGTACCTCTGCTAAGATGTATGAAGGGCGCAGTCAAGATAAAGCGAAGATGCATGTGTTCTATATCCGATGAACAAAAATAGATCTTGCCCATTAGCTCTTAATTACAAGAGGATGGGCATGAACTGCATAGCTTGGACAAGGTGCCAGAGGACTTCGTGGCGCTCCTAGTAATGCAAACACCACGATTCATTTCGAAACTAGCAGTGGACCAGATTAGTGAGGGCAGGAATCCAGTTTTCACCCGCTTTGAGGACCAATACGAAGAAGTGCAGAGAAAAGCCAAGATTTATGGTGAACCTGGTGCTGTTGTGAAAGAGGTAAATGGGGTTATTTGCCGCGAGGCTTCAGAAGAACACGGAAGTTAATGGTCGGTTTCAAAGCTGTTACTTGAAAGAAAGAAAATGATGACGCAATCTTCTAACGCTTTCTTTTTTTCTTTGTGAAGAACAACTGTTAGAGTAAAGATCGTTTAATTCGTTCTTTCTTTTGACTTGTTTGTTTGGATGTTTTATGGCGCAAGAGCATCTGGGCTATACTGCGCCAAACATGGTACCCTCTTTCTTTTGAGAACTCGCTCTTTAGAAAGAATATAGTCTTGGGATTCAGTCACCTGACTGGTTATTTTGAGCAGTTCAGGGAATGAAAATAAGAATAAGTATTTACTTTATCGCGAGTGGCAATGAGAATCGTTATTCCCATTCATTCACTCAGGATACGACAACGACCATTCTTTTAAGTGAACGAAGCATCGTTCGTTTTGAAGAGAATATATATATATATATATATATATATATATATATATATATATATATATATATATATATATATATATGTATATAATAATATATATATATATATATATATATATATATATATAATATATATATATATATATATATATATATATATATATATATATATATATATATATATGTATATATATATTTTTTTTTCTAAGTCATTCACTTATTCCTGGAACATTTCAATGTTCAGGTTTCTCTCAACACGAAAGTGAAAAAACAAAACATTATTTTTGTGGCTGCCTCTTGTCCACATTCTAGATTTAATGTCTCCTTTTAAGGAAAGGTATTCAAAACACAATATAGGACCTTTGGTGCAGAAGAACTCTTGCTATCCTTGCACCATAAAAAATTAACTCTACTCAAAACAGAACATTATATTAAAAAAAAAAGGAATAAAAAAAAGCGATAATAAGTCACCATTCTTACAGAGACACTAGAATGGGAAAAGCGAAAGAACATGTGTACGGTAGAACCTCCATATAACGAACTTCCGTATAGCGAAATTCTCCATATAGTGAAGTTTTGGTAAATCCCCATGGTCATTACATATGAAAGTGTTTCTATATAACGAAATTTTTAATGACCAAAACAGAAAATCGAGTGGTGACTTCAGAGATATTGGTTCCCTAATACCATGGAAATATCATACGATTTTAAAATACGTGGCAATCAAACAAAATGAGGCACGCCTAGGGGACTTTAAAAAAGTCTCTTATAAAGAGAACAGACCCTAATAAAGAGTTTTCCTAAGCACAAACACCTGTGTCTGGTTGCCCCATACAGTGCAAAGCTGCTAGACTAGAAGCAGGCCCCAATTGTCCTTGAATACACCATATTGTTTGAATAGTAGTACTTGTTGCCTTTTTTTGCTCGTTTGATTACCAGAAATCCAGACCTTGCAAATTTCCCACAGGGGTAGTATAGTTTGAGGACGTTTTCTAGGTCTTCGGTGGTCTCTTGGAATCCAGTTGAGAATTTGCGTTGTCCATCGTTGATCAGTTCTTGCGATATGCCCAGCCCATCGCCATTTCAGTCTTTTTACTTTAACAATGATGTCCTCTACTCTAGTTTGCTCTCTCACCCAAGTGTTTCTTTTTCGATCTCTCCTAGTTATTCCAAGCATGCACCTCTCCATGCTCCTTTGCGTTGTCTGTAACTTTCGTATTGCTCCAACTGTTAGACTCCATGTCTCTGATCCATAAGAGAGGACTGGCAATACACACTGGTTGAAGACCTTTCTTTTTAGACACAAAGGCAATTTCCCCTTCAGGATAAAACTGTTTCTTCCGAATGCACTCCAGCCAAGTTTAATACGTCTGTTGAGTTCTTTCATAATGTTACCTTTCATTGGAATCGGTTTTCCAAAGTAAATATATGAATCAGTAACTTCT
>QLNU02014802.1:37198051-37213990 GCA_006491805.2 Dysdera silvatica
GAACCCGGATTAGCCGCGCAATAGGAGAACGCGTTACCACACTGCGCCACCGCAGGGCCGCATCTAAATAAAGTGACCACATTTATAAAAGAGAACAACTAGTAGGAACTTAGTTATGCGAAGGCTATCGTATACAGTGATTACTTGTGACCATTGAGGTCCAGTCTCTAAGGTGGTCACTTTAGACAGGTTCTACTGTATGTTTATTGTTGTATTATATTTTATCTCTATCTCATTGCATATTAGAATTTTTAATTAAAGTAAATTTGATACTTTAATTATCAACAACTTGCTAATTAATTTATAATACTTGAAATTTTTATTAATATTTCTGCTATTATTTTCAAAAGCTGGACTACTAAATGGCAGCACATTGAATACAAAACAGTATTTCATAAAAAAATATCTGGAAGACTAATAAAAAGGTGAATAACGAAGATGATGTAGAAGATAAAAGTGTGATGAAAAGGTAAGGCCCAGATGAGCACCAACATCAAACACATATTCTGAAGATTAATTTAGGGAATGTCAAGATAATGTGTGGCAAATAAAAGCTTTACACAAAGGGGAGCATGAATGGCCATCATTCAAGTGGCCTAGGTTCTCTAAAGACTGTAATGCAAAGTAGTGTCAACACAAGCTTTTAGGATCATTTTCGTATAAGCAAGCATCATGTGAGTGGACATCGGCATAATCTGGCTAATCATCCTAATTAAACGTTCTGACAGCTAAATACAGCTATTTTTTTTAATGTTTTACAGTACAAAGCTAGCTGAGGGATCGTTCTGCAACATGACCTATGGTCTTGTGAAGAATGCAAACTTGAGACTATGGTGAGCAGAAAAACTGCATGCATTCTATGGTACTGCTTGACTGTAGCCAGGATTTAACTTTGGGGTGGGGTCAAAAAATTTTATACAATAATTTTTGCCACCCACGTATATTTAGCTCAAACTAGAGCTTTATTGTTTTTGGAGAAAAAGAGGCGCCGTCCACATTCTGGATTCGAACCAGGGTCCCCGCGTTGAGCCCGCGGTGTCTTGACCTACTAGACGAACGAGGACAAGAACAAACGCATTTTTCTCCGTATATGAGGATGTAAGATATTATTACCCTTCACAGGGATAACACAATTGCCAAATAATGGTCAACACAGAAAAGCCTCCGGGGCGAGATTTTTGTGAGTTTTTTTATAGCATGTATCAATACAAACACAGAATGCAAGGCCGTAGCCAAGTCCTATTAAAAGTTTTGTTTCAGGGGGGGACCAGCCCCTAAGATCCCCCCCCCCTGGATATGGGCATGGTACCAGTGGAATCAAATCTGGATTAACGTCACGACGGACGAACATGTTACCTTCGTGCAATCACGTACAGTTTTAAAATTTATTGAGGGGGGGGGCAATCACATATTATGAACATTTATACATTACAATACAGTAACTCCGACTCACGTAAATCTACAGTTATGTAATAAATTTCGAAGATTACAACTACTAGCGCGTAAGTAATACAAGTCACAGCAAATGTGACGAATGGTAACAGGAAGTGATGCGGTAACAGGCAGTGAGTTTTGGGCAAGTGCTCGAAAGCCGTAACGTTCAAACTAAAATCAACTAATTAGAAATAAGGACTCCATAAACAATCCCTCCTTTTCTCCAACCTGTATTTTTTATATTCAAACAAAACAGTAAATACTGTTGCTTGATGTTTGATTTATAAAATAATGCTGTGTAAATAACATATATAATAATAGTAATAACTATTGTAGTTTCTTATGAAGTTACAGTTAGGCAATTTATAAATTCAACTTACGTCAAATTCAAGTTACAAAAAGGTTTACCGAATGCATTACTTTTGTAACTCGGGAGATGACTATACATGTAAACTTGCAATTTATTCCAAATTATTGGTGATAGAGAAGGCCCATATAACTCTACATCCAGGGTCCGATCGAGCCAAACTAGAGCCCAAAGCCTAGTATTCATTAGGGGCCCCTCCTTACATACTCACAACAAAATTATTCAATAAGTAAATAACAAATGCAAATTCTTGTTATATATATTATCTGCATAATCAATAGTTTAAAGCCATTTCAATGATGCCCAATTTATAATTAAGAAAAATGTAATATTAATAAGGAAGAAATATCTTTTGTGTTAAAAGAATAAAAACTGTTTTTGCTAAAAATAAATCACATACAAAATTTGAGGGCCCCAATAATACTGAGGCCCAAGGCTGCAGCCGGGTTTACATTAATCAGGCACTGTCTACGCCTGCCTATGTGCACATCATTTCTTTTTATGAATGCTATATTTTAAAATTTTTTAAATGGTAAGGTCACTCCTTAAATCACTGGTACTGCACTTAAATAATTTTAGAACTTCGCTTAGCATGCTGCAAGCTGAAATCCACCACCTCATTGAATATAAAGGGGACAAGTTGGATACTAATTGTTAATTTTGAAAGGCAGGCAGGCTACTAATTGTTCATTTAATGAGTGAGTGGAGCATTAATTTTTTCTTTAAAGGTCAAGTAGATCATTTGAAGGACAAATAGAGCATTTATTTTGCAACTGGAGGCAAAGTAGGGTATTAATTTTTCATTTGAAAGGCAGGCAGGCTACTAATTGTTCATTTGATGAGTGAGTGGGGCATTAATTTTTCCTTTAAAGGTCAAGTAGGTCATTTTAAGGACAAATAGAGCATTTATTTCGCAACTGGAGGCAAAGTAGGGCATTAATTTTCATTAGAAAAACAGGACAAGAATTTTTCATTTGTATGGCAAACAGGGTACTTACTTTCCTTTGAAGGGCGGGTAGGGCTGAAATTGCAATTTAAAAAGTAGACACAATGTACTTCCACTCCTCCCTCCTTTTCAAAAATGAAAAAGGAAAGTGTCAACTCTTATGAATCAAATATAGTTTCAGTCCGACACCAAATCGTGGCGTATCAAAATCAACATTTCAGGTGTACCAAGCAACATAGGAATTTTTAAAATAATTGGATTGGGGGTGGGGGCTCAAGTCTATACTATACATATGTGTGAATTTAAATTGCATTTAATTTAACTTGATTGGGGAAGTGGGGGTTGAACCATATAACTGTATGCCTGCGGGGGCAGACTGGGCTCAGGATGTATACCTTGGATGTTCAGAGGGGCACAAAATCCTATCTCCCATGAGGGACACCCGACCTGGGGGGCCAGTGGTCTAGTTCACCCCTGTGCCTCAGGGCACATTATGTAGAATATAAAATTGGTACGTACCAAAGCTCAACAGATGCCTGTATTTTCATGACATAAAGATCCGTAATAATACATTTTCTCATCCACAAAAATGCTGGTTGATAAATTGTTTTTTTCGATGCCAAGAACTGAATATGCTTGCTTAATGCTTTTTGATGGCAGATTCAGGGATGCAAGAGCTTCTCCGTTCTTCAGATTCCAAAACCGAGTCACATTACCTTGGTTAGAGGAACATAAGACATTCCAATCCTCATCAAATGTAAAAGGGATTTTCAAATTTTTGTTACGAAACCCGGGATATCTAAACACAACTCCAGCCATCCGAATATCAATCTGAAGAAGAAGAAAAATACCTACTACATTCATAGTTACATTGTTTTAAAAGACTTGAACATGCATTAAAAACAAATAGACTGAAATTAAGAGAATGATAGATCTTTAAAAACACTAAGAAAAAAAGAAAGACGAAGTCAAACATTTTAACGTTAGAAACATGAAAACGATACTTTAACTTAAAAGAGTAACAAATTTATTTACGCACTGAACTCCATTTTTACATTCGGTAAAATATACAAAAATTGATACTTATCAATTTTTCATAAATAATTAATTACATTAATTTTTTTAATTAGGCATATATATATAATGAGCAGAAATTTATAGTTGGCATATAAATTATATTTACAGAAGCAGCGACTTTCCCATCCCACTGAATCAGTAAAATTATTTTACACTAAATAAATGCAGTAATCATTCCCATTAACAAATCTCAAAGAACAGAGAAAAAAAGTCAGCAATTAAAAAGTTTCATTAATAAAAATGATGCATTAAGTAAAGACTGATTTTATTATGTTTTATTTAATTTCATCTCACCATCGCAGGCTTATGAATGTCAATCAGGGATTTATACACACCCAACACCCCTCCAGAGTTTTTGATACATCCCCTTAATGAAATCTAAACACACAATGTGTTTAACGGAAATAACGAAATCTAATCCATACCCCCCAATTTATGAATCCCGGAAAAAACCCTGATGTCAATGCATTGGCATGTTTTGAAACCATTATTATTTTTATTTGAATTGCACCATACAATTTAAGAAAGTTACATACAGTACAATATACTGATAAATGATAACTTAGAGATCAAGTTTTTATTTAGGAAAAAAAAAATCCCAAAGAGTCAATAACCTTGATTTCGGTCACGTTTGTAGAATATTTTCTTCCATTTTTTCAAGAAGGTGAAACAAACTGATTTCTATGTCATATAATATAGCTGCGAAGAAGAGCAACACTGGCTTCTAATTTGATTTAAGCTTCTTAATTCTGCTACTAAAATATCTTGGCGAGAAAAAGGGAACAAGGCTAAACGTCGGTAAAAAATAGGGTTGTTAATACGAAATACATTAACACTGTAAAGTATTTACCGGGACAACAAAATATGGCCATTAAATGAAGATTTTTAATTAGAAGGATGTTATTGACAGAAATTAATTGCATTGTTTTCTATGGAGCTATCGTCGGGACCTCAAAATGCGCTTTTAAATTGAAAGATTTGTTAATTAAAAGGATGTAATTAAAGAGAGAGATCACTGTATTATCACAATCAAGCCTAACTGTAATGGGAAAAAGCTCAACCTTTGTTCAGCTATATTACAATATGCAGGATGAACAAATACAATTGTGAGCGAAAAGGTTTTATAGCAAGCAACGGTCTAGTTAACTTTCATCTTAACATTCGGAGAGCAATAAGGACTTTCCCTTTAACCTGTGGGCTCCCACAATATAAATGTTTGCTTTGCAGGCTTTCTTAACTGTTGCCACTTAGAAACACAAGAAAATAAACTTAAAAAGTTCAATTTCTAAAATTGTCATTAACTACCATTAATAAAATTACCATTAACTTATATATATGTAACTGCATAAGAGTATGATGAAAGTATGCAAAATACGTAACGTTTACGGCACCCACTTGCTTCAGCTTACATTAGAGCTATTTATGCAGAAGAAAGAGGAGCTGCTTTGGCTCAGTGCTGAACCAGGGAGCCGCCCTTTGAATCGGACTGCCTTAACCACTCAGCCACTACGGTACAGGAACGATGTATCTTTCTTCGTATATGAGATTTTTTAAGATATTATTACCTTCTGAGGATTAACATAATTATCAAATGGTCGATACACAAGGCTACTGTGGCAAGACTATAGCCAGGATTTAATTTCGGGGAGTGGGGGCGGATAACACACTTTTACAGCATGTATTGATACGATCAGAGCATTCAAAGCTGTAGACAAGTCCCATTAAAAAATTAGTTTCAGGGAGGGACCGGTCCCTAAGATCTCTCCAACCCTCAGGATATGGGCATGTACTGGAGCATGTTTATTGTAATGTTTTCGTGGGGAATCGAGATGGGTAATATGTTTGACACCCACATTCTTAAGTTCAAATGAGAGCTATCTTATTTAGGTCTTTAAGTAGAATTTAGCAGCACCTTTATTAGAGTATTTAAGTAGAAGGAGGAAAAAATATCCCATGCTTTGGTGACCATGCGTTAAGGCACTCTGGTATATCTGAGCCCCCATTTTGACTCTGTGTCAGTGTTTCTTTCTACATAAATGACTTGGTAACCCTAGTGGCTAAGGCACTCGAGGGCTCAGCTGCCCGGAGACCTCTAGTTTGAATGCCTCTTTCCCCCTATAACTACAAAAAAAGAAAAAAGCTATAGTTTGATCTAAAAAACGTGAGTGTCGGAATTATTATGCACAAATAGCTTTAGTTAGGATTTAAGAATGTATCAAAAATGTTATCCATCTCAGTTCCCCATGAAAATATGACAAAAAACATGTCCTGGTGGCTTTATGTATTGACCAGTTGACAATTGTGTTAACCCTGAGAAGGGTAATAATATTAATACATACATAACATTCTGGCATGAGTGTAGAATAAAGGCTTGCGTCTGTTGCCAATAGGACCAACTTGCTTCTCGGGTTTGAAACCGTGCCATCATCGGTAATAATCTGGGAGTCCAATCTTAATTTTTAAAAATCGTTTTTTTACGGTCTGAATTTTCAAAAATCTTTTTTTTTAAGGCACTTATGTATCTACGTTGGAGTTTGTGGGAGGAAATATCCTTTTCACAGCAGCTGGAAATGCCGGGAATATTTTTTCCATTTTCTCTGCATGCCTTCTCCCTCCCACTCCTCCAAACACTCGCCTTCCTCTATTATACTTCCTTTTGCCGAGCATACCCTTGTCTTCCAGCTGTCCGCATACCTTCTCCCCCTCTATTCCAAACACCCACTCTCCATTCGCCCGCCTTCTTCTATTATAGGCTACTTCCTTTTGCTGAACATACTATCTTCTACTTCCACAACTGTACCCTTAAGCATGTCTTTCTCCGGCACATACATATCCATGCACACCTCATGACAAAACATTCCCTAATCAATCAACTTATGCTTACTTTGAATATCCAAACCCAAAGCAGGGGGTTCCCCTAACCACAAACCCTTCACTGATACATCCCTTTCACCGATTAAGGAAAATTGCAGGGTCCCAAAACACTGTAAACTAGTGTTTCATCTAGAAAAAAATTAGGGCAGGGCACATGGCCAGGCAAAAGGCCATTTTTTTGGTGCTCTAAATATAAAGATACTCATAATGAATATCAGCGGTTATGTCAGCTTTACTACTACCAATTCCTTTAAACAACGTCTTAATTTGTTTAGTTCCTATAGTTGCTTTCTTTAAATTGCTTAGTTTTTGTTTGCAGGTAAGCATTTTTTGGAGGATTTTTTTTTTTTTTTTGTTCCGAGTTAAGTATATGCGAAAGGCGAGCGGAAGGTGTGCGTGATTATTGCAATCTAACTGCAATGTTGCCAGATGGCAAGATTAAAAAATCTCAACTTCATACAAAATAATAATTAAATTAATATAACTATAATTTAGTTAAACAATATCCTATAATAATTTCATTTATTCAAATATCCTATACTAGTGGTTCTTCAACTGTGATCCGTGGACCCCCAGAGGTCTGCAGGGCTCTACCTGGGGGGTCCACGAGACCTTCTCAGTGTTCCACAAAGATTCGGAAAAATATTAAGACAAGAGCATTTGCTCTTTAATGCTAAGAATAAATTATGAGGGACGACGAAAAATTCTTTCCTTAAATGGTGAAAATTAGTGATGAAACACTAGAAATAAATATGTATGATGCAAATTCCGGGCTTTAAACTTTGAGTTAATTCTTGTAGGTCTGCGAGGGTGGGTGATCTAGGATCCGCGGTCCAGGAAAGTTAAAGAACCGCTGTTCTATACTATATGACAAGTAAGCTTCATATAATAGGGATGTAAAACATGCTTAGTTCATTTCTTTGTTTGCATTTTTTATGGTGCAAGAGCATCTGGGCTATACTGTGCCAAGATGTAAAACATGCTTAATTTAGTGCTTAAAGACAAACAAATTGATTTTAACAAAAATTTGATCTCAAAAATACGTGGAACCGCTAACGTTTGTCGGAGTAGTCCGTGGTTGAAAGTCTGCAAACCTGGCAACAGTGCTTTGTTTACAAATATTCGTCAGCAATCTCGTTTTGCCAAAACCATCAGTGTTATTACAGAAATGAAATGCTGGACTACAGAATTTTTACAAACCAATAAATTTCGTCACGCGTTTTGGATTCTAACGTGAGAATTTAAATTATCATCGGGGACGGATGATGTGTTATTTTCTGAGGGCTGGTTAGGATATTAGGACATGAGGGCAGACAAGTTGAAGGGCAGGGCATTGCGCCCTTCTATTTCGCTTTAGATGAAACACTACGTAAACAGTATGCAGGATTTACCTTCCTGTTTCAACGTCGAAAATTAATGGTTACCATTGACCACCCATCTTTCTGGCAATGTTCTAAAAAAAAACGTGGATGCTCTGGTAACGCTATGATATGCTCCCAGCAAAGAAATTTCCTTCATCGAATTTTAGAGTATATGAGGAGTTTTGTCGACCGACCGGCTTGGCGACAAGCCTTTCTTCTGCACTGTTCCCAAAGTTCTTATATTTAAATATATGACGTATAAAATATATAAATAATGATATTTTTGCTTTCTGGCCCCAGTTTTTTCCTTTTTAAATAGTAAACCGGTTTTAACCAGAATCTAAATATAATGAGCAAAACTGTTAAGTCCATACTTCTTATAAATGGTTTTGACTGTATAACCAAAAGAATAATTCAAAAACACAAAACTTACATTGGACAATTTGTTGTCATATCCACTGGCAATCAGAGTGTAATCGTTCTTCAACATCTTGATATATTCAACACCATTTCCGATGCTAGCAATATCTGTCATGTCATCGGTCCTGAGATCAATGCCAATTAGGTTACCTTGAGGACCTACGGTATATACAATATTGCCTGAATCAGAGAATTCAACAGGTCTGTAATTTTGGCAATGGAATTTGAGGTAATGGCTTTCTCCATTGGTGATGTCAAGTTGGCTAACACAAAGATACTTTTCTGAGCTAATGGCAATGATCTTTTGTTTGCTGTTCCATGCACAGCTGTAAAACCTGTGATGATGATGTTCAAGCTCATGGCCAGGCAGCTGAACAGAATTTAGTTCTTCATCCACAGGACTCAGTCGGCAATAGTTACTGTCATTTAGGCAAAGAGAATTTGAACAGATTAATATGTATTTTGCACCATCTAGATTCGCAGGGCATATATGACTAACATGTTCCCTCCTAAGATTGGTGATATACTGGTGAGTGATTCCTGTTGTACATAAAAGTCCGTTTATATACTCTCTGCGTGTTTTGGTTAAACTGATCATCGTGCGGTTCCTTACGGCCCATGCTCCAATGTAAAACGAATTGTAAGGCACAACATATCCACAGGTAATGGATTCAAAGGGATGGAATGAAACATTAAACTCTTGCGAAAGATGGTCCTTCATACTTGGCTGTAACTGTTGATGATCAGATTGTTCTAACTGCTGTACTTTTAATTTAGTGACTTGTGACGAAAAGTCTTCTGAGGTGATTAAGCCACTCTGACGGATATCCAAAATCCCGGGAAAACTGTTAGATGCTGTCCGTTTAATTCCGCGATCTGTCCTAATTGGGATGGATATTTTGTTGAATGAGCATTTGGCATTTCTTGTGGGTGCTCCAGGCAAATCTTGTAGAGCTACGCTGGGATTTGTAGGTGCATCACAGGCTGTAGAATCTTGACGATATCCTGACAAATTAACAGTATCTGATGACGATGTAAAATTATCCATAATGCTCTGATATTCGTTTATTTACAATTGAACAAAACCAACTGAAACAAAACAAGAAAATTACGGTTATGTTGACTAAAGAAAGTCCAATGAAAAAATAAATCAACAAAAAATATACGGTATAAAATGCTTTCTAATAATTTTTGTTCTTTACTAAGGCGCTCCTGTATATAATGACATGTAATACTAATTTAGTTAATCCATTTTTGGAAATTATTTAATAAAGGAGAATTATGATTAATTCACTACATAGAGAAAGCCGAATGCAGAAAATCCTCAACGAATAAGATATCTGAAATGCTTTTTAATAATTTTCATTTTTCATCAAAGTGCCGTTAACGAAGCGCAATATCAGCTTTATGTAATTATTTTCATAAATTATTTAACAAAGGAAAAATATGATTATTATTTATATAGGGAAAGGCAGATGAAGAAAATCTTCAACGAATATAGATCGAAAAAGCCTTAGTATTTTTTGTGTTTATTGAAGTGCCGTTAGTAAAGCCCAATATCAACTTTATCTAATTGATTTTTAAAAATTATTTAATGAAGGAAAAGTAAAAGAAACAAACACAAATATTTCGTCAACAACACGACTTCTTCTCACTCTCTTTGTCATGGAACTTACAAGTTGCGAGGACTTACTTCATGTGAGTACTGTGAAAATTTTTGAACTGCGTTTTTATTCGCCCTTGGAAGCCAGTTAGTCCCGTTTCTGACAGCAGACACCGTGGGAATCATGTCTGTCACTGTTAAGGGCTTTTAATATGGCAGCGTGTTTAAAGAAACGGGACACTTTTCAAAGTTATTTTCATTGTTAAAATAATACAATTGTTCTGTACTTAATAATTTTGACATTTGTGTCCCAGCTCAAACTAGAACTTTTAAGAATATGAGAAAAAGTGACGTCGTCTCTGATCTAGAGTCGAACTAAGGTCGTTAATAAACCATAGTTCTACTCAAAGTCGAGAACAGTGGCGGATGTATCAATAGGCCGTGTAAGTTTAATGCTCTTTCATGCCCTTCCCCACTTTAATTAAATATTGCATAATGTGTCCTTGAGTAGATTAGGACAGGATGCAAGATATACAGTTGAGCTACCTTTGGGAAATCATCGGACTCTTAAGTGTCATTTTCCGCTAGGCGGCCTTCGCGACTGTTGGCCTATTCTACAGAGCAAGATAATATATCATTATTCATTCTTCTACTATTAGTATATATAACAAACGTGTTAAGCCTGGATTTATAAATAGGCAGGCTGGGCAAATGCCCAGGGCGCAAAATTTTTAGGGCCCTTCGTCTTTCGATCCTGTAGTTTGTATTTGCAGGCAAATTAAAGTAGTCGCTTGTATGTCATAGCTATTGAGGAAAAAGGGCAATAATTAAAAGAAACATTTTTTCATTATTATCGAATTTGGACGATTTTATATTTAAGCACTTTGATGCCGCCACTAAACTTGTGCCTTCTATGCCTACTTAGAAATCCGCCCCGGCGTTGCCTAGCGTGAGACTGTTACAACTATTAAAACTGCTAAAAATGGGGAACAGAATTTTTATAAGAAAAGAGAATAATAGAATTTTTCCAGAACTAACATACACAAAGTTCAATTTTACAATCATAAAAATTTTATGAAACGTACAAAAATCAAGAGTTCACTTTTTTATCACTACATCTTTAAAAAGGTATTGTTCACTCGCATGTTTTTTTTGTTTTTTTTATTTTGTGTGTGTGTAAATATATGATCTTTACGAAGGATTAACTTCTTCCATTTTTCAATTATTTTTTCCTCTTTGAGAACTTTAAATAAAGATAGGGATTGATCATCAGATTTGTAACTTAAAGTGCAATTCGGAACGAAATATTTTCTTCCCACTTTTTTAAACGCAGTTCATGAATGAAAAGCAAAAACAACCTTAAAACATAGAGATACATCCGAAAAAAAAGAAATTATAACAAATAGCAAGCAATTTAAACAAGACAAAGCAACACTGAAAAATGTCAAGACATGGGTATAACTAAAAAATTTCGTTTTTTAGGACGGCAATTGGTGGCGCCATCTATCAGTACAAATATCAGAATGACATGTATGGAACCACAACTGCACCGATCCTTTATCACAAGTGAAAAGAAGAGTAGGCTTGCATGTCTGTCTTGCATCATGGATTGGGATGAAGGAATGAAGCAGTGAAATCGGCAATAAAACATAATAAAGATATAAAGACAAGATAGGAACTGACAGGTAGCGTGGAAGATAAAAAAAGCAGCATATAATTGGCAAATAAAGAGTCAAAGAAAGCTGTGACCAAAGCGAAAACGGTGGAAGATGCGTATGAAGAAATGGAAAGAAAAGACGGAGAGAGGCAGTTAATAAGAATAGCTAAAGTGAGAAATAAAGGGTCAAAGGACTTTACAATGATTAGGCAGATAAAAGATGATAGGGGAGTGTAAATATTGGAACAATCGTGGATTAGAGGAAGATGGAGAAAATATTTTAGTAAGTTACTGAACTAGGAAAACTCAAGTGTGTTATTTGATGATGGAAGAGCGATTGAAAAAGAGGTGGGGGGAGATAGGCAGAAATGAAGTGGAAACGGTGCTTAGGAAAATGAAAAACGGGAAAGCAACAGGTATGGAAAAGCTTGGGGATGAAGGAATAGATATCCTGTGAGACCTTACGAAAAAATTGTGGCAACAGGAGAAGATACCGTATGAGTGGAGAAAGAGTATTGTTGTACCAATATATAAGAGTAAAGGTGATGTGCAAGAATGTGGTAACTACAGAGGAATAAAGCTGATGGCCCACTCACTGAAGATATGGGAAAGAATTGTGAAAACGAGGATTAGAAAAAAAATAAAACAGATATAGGCACTGAACAGTTTGGTTTTATGCCAGGTAGAGGAACAACGGACGCTATATTTGTACTGAGGCAGCTCATGGAACGATGTAGAGAGATGCGAGCAGAGTTACATATGATGTTCATAGATTTGGAGGAGGCATATGATAGAGTACCTAGACAAGAGATATGGAGGTGTGTGGGAGAAAAGGGAGTATCAGAGAAGTATGTTAGACATGTAAAGGAAATGTATGAAGTGAGTAGAAACTTACATCAGAAGTAGTGTAGGTTTGACAGAAGGGTTCCCGGTAAAGGTTGGACTGCACCAGGGTTCAGCTCTCAGTCCTTACTTATTTGATCTGATAATGGATGTTTTAGTGAAAGACGTAAACTGTAATGCACCATGGAGTATGCTGTTTGCAGATGGCATTGCACTATGCGAAACATCGCATAAAAAAAGTAAAACCGAGAAATGGAGGAGAGAGGTTTGAGAATAAGCAGAACAAAGACAGAATATGTGGCACTAAATGGAGAAAGCGTAAGTAGCATAGGTCTACAAGATGAAGGATTACCGTCAGTTCAGAATTTAAGTATCTTGGATTGTTTATATGCAGCGATAGAGATTCAACCACAGAGATACAATACAGAATCTAATGTGGGTGGTTAAATTGGAGAAAGATGAGTGGAGTGCTCTGTGATAGGAAAGTAAGCGGTAGGATGAAAGGAAAATTGTACAAAACTGTGGTCAGGCCTGCAATGTTATACTGGGCGGAGACTTGGCCAATTACAAGAGCGCATGAAAGGAAGATGGAAGTGGCTGAGATGAGAATGTTGAGGTGGATGAATGGTGTTACAAGGAGGGATAAAATAAGGAATAACCTAATTAGAGGTACGGTCAAGGTTGGACCCATAGGAAGAAAAATACAAGAACATAGGTTAAGATGGCTTGGGCATATGGAGCGTAGAAATGAGGAATATGTTGGAAAGGTAATGGATAAGCTGGTGGTAATGGGTAAGAGGAAGAGGGGAAGACCACGTCTGAGGTGAAAGGATAAAGTGACCGAAGATCTGGAAGAGTATGGATGGAGTAGAGAAGAGGCATTGGATAGAAGATTGTGGAAGAGAACATTAAAGGACCATAACGCCGACCCCATATAACATGGGAAATGGCAAAGCGAAAGATGATGATTCATAAATTGTGTTTAAAAAAATTAGAAGAAAATGTTTTGTTCCAAATTGCACTTCAGGTTACAAATCTGATGACCAATCTGATCTTTATTTAAAGCTTCCAAAGACGAAAAAATAATTGAAAAATGTAGGAAGTCAATCGCTCGTAAAGATCGTATACTTACGCAAAAAGAGTATGTGTGTGAGAAACACTTTTTGAAAGATGCAGTGATAAAAAAATAGACGACTTGCTTTTGTTAGTTTCATGAAATTTTTTATGGTTATGAAATTGAACTTTGGCATGTTAGTTTTGGGAAAATGTCATTATTCCCTTTTCTTATACAAGATTTGTTAACCCCATTTTCAGCAGTTTTAATAATTGTAATAATCTCAAGCTAGGCAATATGTGCCTAATATCTAAATTAAATTACTTGAAGATTTTTATTCTTTATCTCTATAAGATATACATTTACAATGCTATAATATTTATTCAGAGACGTATTTAGGTCATATGGCACCCGGTGTGAGCTCAAAATTTGATTTTCAAATCAAATCCCCCCCCCCTTTAAATATTATTTTGAAAATAATTCCTTTCTCTAGCACATCCATGTAGGGGGCCCTCGCCCACACCTTTGGCTAACAAAGCGAAAAATTATTACGCCAACAGACACTGAAATTAATTATTGAACAAGTGCTTAAAATTATATGATATAAATAAAAATAAACCGTATGCCAGTAAAACAAAGTTAGATTTAAAAAAAAAAATTTGGAATGAATTGCAAATATGCGTTTATTTAATATAGAATTTTTTTATCTTTAAAGGATGGAAAATTATGCTAATCGTTTAATATCGTAATTTCCGTTAGTGAATTATCAGAAATTATTTGCTGTTATTTAAATTGAACACTGAAAAGTGGCATTGCAGGGGAAAGAAAAACAAGCTTCAAAGGGAAATCATGTGCGAACGTAAAGATCGTCAACACAGTTTAAAACTAAAAACTAATGCATGACAATTCAATACTGCGATAGCAAAATCATTAATTGAACAATTCAAGCCTTTAAATATTTTTAAGTTCGAAAGCTTTTAGCAATTTTATACTTCAAATTAGTATACAGTTTATATTTTATAAATTGCATTGAATTGTGTTTGAAATTATAAAATATAAAATTTTACAATGAACCAAGCAGGGAAAAGTAGAAATTGTTTATTTCAATATGGAAAATATTTAAAGACAAAAGCTAAGTTTTAAGTTTGTGTTTTTAATCTGTATACATACTATGACAAAATGTATGATATAAAAATACAAAAAGCATTATGAAACTTGGATCCTCTTCATTTTACATAAAACAAAAGGTATGATCATGACTTGGTAAAAGTACAAATTCAAACTGAGAAGAGCAATCATCAAATAAAACAATTTTTACGAGCAACCTTTCGGTTTCTTGATAGGAACATTAAAAAATAAAAAATTACAATCATTGTTCAACTATTAAAGCTTCTAATGCTATATATAAAAATAGATAATCTAATCATTAACACGCAATTTACCCTTCAGAACATTTAAGAATATTATTTAGAATATTACACATACATACAAATTCCTTTCATTATAAGAGCTTTCTAATCCACCTTTTTCAAAATCACTCGTTTATTTAAACATATTTTTTCTTATACCATGAAACAAAGATGAAAAGGCTTCAAGGTTAGGTTAATTGAAATGAACAATACAAATTTGAACGTAAAAACACACAACACACGAGGAAAAAATATTATAAAAATTTACAATATTTTTTCCTTGTGTGCGTGTTTTTACATCTACCAAATTCAAAACTACTCTCTTTATAATTCAATGCACTTATGAATATGCAATTATTACTCTAATAACTTGCTAAGACTTCTTTAAAAACAGTCATAAAATTTCCAGAACCCCATGGAAGCAATTAAAAAAAGAACCCTTGATATATAGAAAGTTAATTTGAAATTTCTAAAGTTAAATTTACAAAATACTTAATTATATACCTTTATGCAGCAGTATTTAGAGTTGAGACTGATAGGAGAAACCTTTATGGTATTAATCCCTACAAAGCCGAGTCAAATTAACAAGAAATTAAATTTAAAAAAAAAAATCCCAAATCTTAGAAAAATAATGCCTAGCCTAACAAGTGGTGACAATACAGTCGAATCTCGTTAACATAAAAATCTGTACGGTGATAAAAAAATGTGTTCATGCTAAAAGTAGTTCACATTATCCAGAAAAGATGGGATCCATTACTATAATTATGTAATTTAATGGGAAGTCAGGAAACAGTT
Source organism: Dysdera silvatica (assembly GCA_006491805.2). Lineage (NCBI taxonomy): Eukaryota > Metazoa > Arthropoda > Arachnida > Araneae > Dysderidae > Dysdera > Dysdera silvatica. The sequence goes on from QLNU02014802.1 coordinate 37,213,892, forward strand.
TGTATTGTGTTCACATTAAGAAGGTTTGATGGTATTTATCAGAAGGATATAAAATGGTCTAGATGCTCTCATTCTGTTATTCTGGAATAACAGAATCAG
>QLNU02014802.1:37214090-37231059 GCA_006491805.2 Dysdera silvatica
GATCATATTTGTGTATTCGATATCCAGATATTTTTCCTAGTAAAATGTGGTTCTAATATATATATATATATGTGTGTGTGTGTGTGTGTGTATATACAGGGTGTTTGGAAAATATCTGGCAAAACTTTAAGGGGTGGTAGGGGACACCAAATAAGGCATGTTTGTCCATATCCCCGTGTCCGCAAAGGGTCCGGTTTGGCTGTAGAGCGTAACCACTGTTTACGTCTATCACGTTGCTACGTAGCCAATTACATGCATTAAATGCAATTTTTGATACATAATTTAAGTAAATGAGCTAATAATACAGCAGAGACAAAGAAATCCGGAATTCCGTTTTCTGATTAAGGACTAGGGGGAACCAACCACCCGATTTAAACCCTTTTTTTGCTATCTCTGAGAAGGATAATATGAAAAACATAAATATAAAATATGGTATAAATATGAAGGTATGGCAGGGTCTTTTTTGGTGGTCTAGTTGGGATGACAATTTGGTTCCAATGAAGAAGTTGCTGGTTTGACTCAAGCCCAGAGAAATGTCTTTTCCTTCTCTACATATCAGCTCTAGTTTGAGCAAAACAACCAAATCATCAATTTCGATGAAAGTAAACTATTAATTTCAAATTTTCCATTCCGAAGCAACCTTTTCTCAGTCAAAATGAAAGCAGAGAATGCTTCATTCCAAAATTCTTAAGATGATGGCGATCAAATAATTTATGGAAAAATAGTACTTAAATAACAAAATTTCTTTCTTGGGTAGCAAAGAAAATCATGAGAACAATTCACACAATAAAAAAGAATTCAAACCTGCTCTTGCTCTCTTTTAGGATTCACGTTTGTATATTGCCCTGCTTATTTGATCATTACTCATAAATGCAGAAGCTCATGTACAAACATGAATCCTAAAAGAGAGCAAGAGCAGGTTTGAATTCTTTTTTATTGTGTGAATTGTTCCCATGATTTTCTTTCACAAGATGCAATTCAGGGCCACTAATCAAGTGTGTAGGCACTTAGAACATTGCATCTTGTACTGCTTATATACTGATCATGATTACTTTTGCATGCTAGACGTTTTTCAAACTTAACTATCCTGGCACTCTGAATGAAATGCAGCCTTCATATAGGTTTCGTTGCAAATATTGTATATATATACACATACACAGGATGTTCGTAAACTCTTTCAACAATAACAACAAAAAATGAGCACATGTCAAGACAAACAATATTTGCAACGAAACTTATATGAAGGCCGCATTTCATTCAGAGTGCCAGGATAGTTAAGTTTGAAAAACGTCCAGCATGCAAAAGTAACTATTATCAGCATATAAGCAGTGCAAGATGCAATATTCTAAGTGTCTATGCACTTGATAAGTGGCCCTGATTTGCATCTTGTGCTTCTCATGCACTGGTTTGTAAACGTTTTTGGACGCCAGACGTTTTTTCCAAACTTAGTCTTTCCTGCACTATGATGGAAAATGTGGTCCTAGGTTTCATTTAAAATATTGTTTTGCTTGATGTGTACTATCACCCCCCCCCACACACATTTTTTTTTAAGCGTTTTACGAACACCTGTTAACATGTGTTTTTTTTAAAATTACAAAAAACATAATTCTAAAAACACCAGTGACTTCGCAAGAGTAAATGTTAATCACTAATCAGTGGTCCTAAAACATTAATACTACATTAAATTTATGTTTCATCTTGGCCTGTCCATAACAGATACTTCTCCAAGACAGAAAACCATTAACTGAACACACACAATCACTTCCTTATTCCCTTATTCAAGCTCATATTGAAAACCAGTCAGTATCAATAGCATTTCAGTATGTTAATGCAATTTGCAGTTAAAAGAAATGTCCAGTGAAATTGTTTTTTCATATTTAACTTGAAATTCATTATTGTATATATTATAAATGTACAACGGAAAAGGTCGGCGAATGAGCACAGAAACCTGGTGGCGTGAAATATTTGAAAAGATATACCTCATACTCTTCTAACGAAGTTCATATAACTGTTGGGAATTTTTAGAAAAGTCCTCCTTCCGTAATGCTTTTAGTTCCATTGTCAGAACAGCTTGGGTGTGTGAAATGTCAGAAAATTTGTGCCCCTTCAATGCAGATTTCAATTTTGAGAAGAGAAGGAAGACTGGCAGGGCAAGGTCAGTTACTGAGTTGTACTACCTTCTTCCCTGCACTGAAGAGGGCACAGATTTTCCAACATTTCAAACATCCAAGCAGATGTGACAAGGGAACTAAAAAGATATTATGGAAGGAGGACTTTTGCGTTAAGTTTCCAGCAGTTATGTGAACATTGTCAGAAGTGCATTAAATCAGAGTGGGGGTCTACTTCGAAGGACAATGAGCCATATACTTTTAAATATTTCGCATAGATTTCTGTGATAATTCACTGGTTTTACCTTGTATTATATTCACCCAAATTTTAGAATGGTTGAAAAGTTAACACATCACCAAAAAAGTACATTCCATATACGTTAAATACTAGTTATGCAAAAACAGAGGTTATATAAAAATAGAAGCCCTTTTATATCTGAGAAAAATGCATCCTTATTATTTAGCACAGCCTAAGTCAAGTTCAAAATTGAAAGTGGATTTGGTTTAAAAAGCAATCCAAGCACTGCCCTATTTCAAAATTCATCTACAGTGAAGCTTTATGTGTGCTGGCAAAGGGAAGGATGATCTGTAGCTCACGGGAAGGTTGTCTGCTGTAGCTCAGTTGGAAAAGCACTCTGTTGGATATCAAGAGGTTATGGGTTCAGGTCCCACAAGGCACTGTGAAATCATTCTTTTCTTTGCAAGCAATTTATCTTCTAATATAAAACAAGTGTTGTAATGTTGAACAATTCAATTATGTATCCAATTAAAAAAATATTGAGTCTTAACACTAAAACAAAAACTTACGTTAGAACGTTTTGTTCATATTTACCAAACCATACCATTATTTCATTCATTTTTATCAATTCTTCATTTAATTAGTTTTAATTACAATTCTTAGTTTAGTTAGTTTTTCTGTTCAATCAAAAATAGTGCAAATTTGTCTTTTTTTACAGAGTCAGCTAAACATTCACTTTATAAATGACTGTTATTTAATTGAGAAAATGCTTTACGTATCTTTTGAAATTAATAACTAACAAGTAAAGTACCTGAAAACACCAATTTACTAGAAATATGCAAAATCAGCTCAGACCATTGTTTAAAATGCAACTCTGCCGGGTTTTCATTTGCAGATGTAAAATTATTCATGCTTTACATGGTAACAAAATTGTCATTGTTTCCCTATTATCAACAAGTAAAATATGTTTTGTATTTTTACCACCTCCATGGTCAAAAATACACACATCCTCCGTTTCCAACACTGATGTTGTGCTTTAATCACAACATTTAAATAGCTTTTCCTTAAAAAAAAAAAAAAGATTGCACACACATATATAGGAAACCGTGCACCGTGGATGCAGAATGTGCCATATTCTTGCATTCTGACTACCAGACAATTCCCCAGGCTGGGGGAAAAAGAAAAAAAGAGGACAAAAGAATTTTTTTTTTTTTAGATTAACCACCAACGCAAAAGTTTAGGGGGAACATCTGAACCTTAGGGGGAGCCAGAATTAAAAAAAGTTGCCATTTTATTAACATTTTTTGGGGCCACAAAATATTTAGGGGGAGGCCAGGCCTGTCCTATCCCCTCTTCCTACGGGCCTGGATAAAAGGGCCTCAAAAGTGATTAGGTCCAAGGACTACAAACACGTTAGGACATCGCTGCCTATTATTGTGACATAAAACTCACCAGACAAATTTTGGTACCACTGCCAGACAGTTTGGAACTTTATGCCGTGCACATGTGTAATTTCCATTATAAAATCAACTGAGTGGCATTTTAGCCTCTAATAGTAGAAAAACGATGACAATTTTTCCACAATGAATTAAGAAATTTGCATCTGTAAATGAAACCCAGACAAGGTTATGCTTTAGACACATTTAAATTTATTTTATAGATTTCAAGTCATCAGTCAGACCATTATCATACACTTTCCTTGTAAGTGGAAAAGGTTTAAACAGCTATAAAATAGGCCATTTTGAATATAAATCATACCTAAATTTCAAAATAAATGATAATGAATAAAATAGAATGAAAATGGATTATTCTTGGCAGACAAAGTAATACCCATGCGCATTCTAGCTGCATAGCTAACTAGGAACTAAAAGCACATAGTCCTAGATAAAACTTGCACTATACTCTTTCACATGAATACAAATACAGTTATAATCAACTTTGCCTTTAACTAAGCAGTGCTTTAACTTTTAACAATTGTTTAAACTTCAATGTCTGCACATCAAACAATTGTTTACAGTGGATGGGTGTTAATGCAAGGAACATAATTGTTTATGGTGAACAAACTGATATTTTAACAAATGAAACACAGTTGTATAGTGTAAATGACTGGTACATGGATTGATGACAGTATCATGACAGATGGTATGATTTATGCTCATTGGTGGTTCCAGAAAGTTGAGTCATGCAAAGCTGGCATGTGCAAGTCTTTTGCAAGTAACTTCTATTAATACTGACATCTCTTGCAAAATATAAAATTCTAATTTACAAAACGCACGGAACTAGCTTATATCTTTTTTTTTTACAGAGGTTCATAGCAAAACATTCTATCACCCATAAAAATACTAGTTGACAGAATATTTTTTTCAACAGTGAATATTGAATAAACTTGGTCAACACTTTTCAATGGCGGTTCCAGGGATGCGAGCTTCTCCCCTTCTCGAAGACTCCAAAACCGTGTCACGTTATCTTGTCCCGGGGAACACAGAATGTTCCAGTCCTCATTGAATGTAAATGGAATTTTCCGATGCTTGTTATTAAAACCAGGGTATTGAAATACAATTCTGTTCATCCGAACATCAATCTGAAAATAAAAATCACATTTAATCACATAGGAATTACACTTAAAATGTTTTTAGCCTTGTTGTAATCATAACAAGCGATAATTGATATATAAACTGATAAGTCAGTTGAAAATTTTGGGAAACAGGATACATGGTTCAGTTGCAATGGATTAACTAATTTTCAGAAACTGATCTGCTCTCCAATCGTATACAGAACAGGCACTCGGTATTATGCTGCTCAGGGCAAATGAGTGTTTTGTTATCCCAAAATGGCTTCATTCTGTATAATAATCTCATTTTCCTGTAAAAATCTGTAACTCAGAGCAAATACCCAGCCCCCTTCCCCTCCCCTGTTGCCACTAAAGGTCATATAAGAGTTTACTAAAACTTAGTTTCCCCCATCTGACACGTATGAGTAGAGATAAGCATTTTCTTTTAAACAATATTTTAAGTGGTTAAGTAATCATTATCATATTAAAAAAAATTTTTGTAAATCCCATTATTCGATCATTTATCACATTGATACATGAGGGGCAAAATTTTTATTTGGGCAACTAAATTTTGATACCTATGTATATGCACAAGCTAGAGCTGTTTTGTAAAGAAGAAAATGGGGACCTCATCCTGGCATAGAATCAAACTTAATGACTCCTGTAAGATATTATTACCCTTCACAGGGATAACACAATTGCCAAATAATGGTCAACACACAAAGCCACCAGGGCGAGATTTTTTTTTTTAGTTTTAATGGGGGAAATTTAATATATAATAATTTTCAGCAGCCATGTACTATTAGCTGAAATTAGAGCATATTTTTGTTTCAGGAAAAAAAGAGATGCCATCCTTATTCAGGATGAGGATGGCGTATATATATAATATGTAGGTGTCGAAAATTAATGACTTCTCTGTAGCAATTGGTGCTCCTTTTTTTTCTTTACACAAAAACCCTGGTTTGAGATTATATGCAGGTGTCAAAAACTATTAGTCATTTCAATTCCTCATGAAAAATTACAAAAAACATACCCTGGCGCAGAGGCGCAGCCAAGGGGAGGTTTAGGGGGTTGTAACCCCTGCCATTAAGCCTATAACCCGGCTTATGAACTTTCTGCCTATGCCATTGCCCCAGTGGATAAATGTGTTAACTCAAACATGGAGTCGAAAACAATTTTTGAAAAATTCAACATGGCAGAAACTGGGAAGAAGACGAATTTAATTGTTTTAAAACTAAGTGGAAGCTGTGAAAAGATTCAGCAGTCAGTTTATGGAAGAAAAATAACTTTTACTACGTCTAAAATGCAGGGAATAAATTTTGTACTATACTCAAGAAGAAAAACTCCCATGGTTGATAGAAAAACTTAAAACCACATTTGGAGTGGAATTACTAAAATCGTTAGGCTACTGTATTTTGTAGTAGTGCCAAAATTTTTCTTTTTAATACAGTTTTTTCACATACATTAGTCAGGGAAGTACAGGGGTTACTACACTACTGACGATAACATATTACGACGCAGTATGTCCAAAATTTCTTCTGTAGACCCCTTTTGGCTTCACACAATATCAACATATTTCCACATCTATTGCAAAAAAATAGTGTTTTAATACGATTCCATGCGGCACTGCAATTAAATCCATTTGAAGTGATTTTCACATATATTTCAGTAAGGCTTTTGTGATTAAATCGATGAATTTAGTAAAATTTTTCCTGATAATGTGACAGAGAAATAGACAAAGAAATAGTATAACTAGTAAAATTTGACACTGGTCGGAATATACGAAATAAAAGTGAAAAGGGTAAAGAACCTTTACAATCTTCAAAAATATATGCAATGTTTCGAGAACTACCATTCCCTTCATCAAGCGAAAGCATCAAGGAAGTGTAGGTGTTTGATAAACACTTCCTTGACACTTTCGCTTGATGAAGGGAACAGTAGTTCTCGAAACGTTGCGAATATTTTTGCAGACGGTAAATATCTTTTACCTTCTTCATTTGTATTTCGTATATTCCGACCAGTGTCAAATTTTACTAGTTATGGTAAGCCCTGGTTAACCTTTGTACGTTGTTGTCAAAGAAATAGTAGGCTGTATATGTGTGTACTAAAAATATGTATAGTCCAAAATAGCTGCTACAGGAATAAATTCACGGTTTTAGGCACTGCTTGGCGAAAGCTAAATAAGATGAAAATTCGATTTTTTTTTTATGCTTCTCCCTCAAACTCTATGGTAACATTTGATATGATGAGGTCTATAGATTGATTGTTTGGCTTTTTTATGGCGCAAGAGCATCTGGGCTATACTGCGCTAAGAGGATTGCCAAACTCGCACATAAAAGGTCAAGCCTGCTAGCAAGATTCACACATATATTAGTCTAGAACATCTGAAAACAAATCTCAGTGATTATTTTCTTTATACAAACCTAGACTAAGCCACTTTTGGTGAAAAACACCATCAAAATATAGACGCCAATGCAGCATAGCATCAAATTCACATAAAGCCAAAATCTTGGCCAAAATAACCCTGGCACTAGCCATCACATTTGGATGTAGATGGGAAATAGTTGTTTTGTCGGAAAACAGGACTGCTGATGGAAGAAAACGGTTTGCTCTTTTGTATGCAAGGATAGCAAGAGTCATGTTGCACATAGAATTTACAGTTTTCTGAGGAATCCAAACCTAAGACCTAGGAAACCAGCCCTATAGACTATGGTGAGCAGTCTGTAGGTAAGAGTTCTTTTTTGGCACAATTGAGATTCAAACATGGGATAATCACACATTAGACGAATGAGTTACCACTGCAGTACCAAAAGGCCCTGGAAGAAAACGGAAATAAGAGCACTTATATTAAATAATATATGTGGTTGTGGATCTTTGTGGAGGATTAGGCCAATCGTTGCTCAGTTTTGATGCATTGTCTAGATTTGGCCTGAAAAGGCTAGAACACCACATGACCATAGAGATGCAAAAGATTAAGGTGCGATTACTGCATGGAAAAATTTGCAAATGATAATTTGGTACAACTGCGTATTAATCTCCTGCCGCCAACTTCCTTTCTGGATGCTGTTATGATGGATTAACGTTCTGCAAACCCGGAATTGTATTAAAAAGGACTTGCCTATGTGTCTGAAGCTTCAATAATCTAGACACTTTTAGAAGAGCTGTTAAAACACCCCCCACCTCCATAAATAACCGACAGAGATTAACAGGTGAGTTTCTTTGAAAACCATCTTATTTTCATCACTGCAAGGTTTGCAAAATCAAGAGATTGAGGTGCCATGATTCACAGATGTTTTTAATAAGCAGGAGAGGTCTGGAGGCCACCTCCCCCACTATGCTTGTACTCATTCACAAAAAATTGTAGGTAAAAAAACCACATGGAAAACATAATTTCATAATGGTGGATAACTACAATGCCTATTTGCATTCATTTTGGCAGTGTTTCAGTGAACAAACGATGCTCTAGGATGCATAGATGGACTACGAACAAAAAATTCTCTGACCAATTTTAAGAATATAGCGAGTGTGTTGGTGATGGGAGATTAATATGCATTTTCATCAACAATTCTAATTACGATAATACATAGCTTATTTTTAATCTTTTGGGGTTTGTGGACTATGATACTGGAAACATTGCATTATGGGATTATCATCACTTTAGAAATTATTTCATCTATCATAAAACCACTGTTAGTCCACCGGAACTCTTGGTAGACAGATAGTAAGTAGCCTTCGTGATAGTGCAGTCAGATGCTAGCCTATCATGACCACAGGTGCTGATTCAAAAGACTATTGGAGGTTTCAAAATTTTTAAATCGAATGATTCATGCATCTTTTTAAGGAGTTAACCCTAATTTAAATTTTATTCAGTCACATTATCTGACACAATAAGATGCCTGAAATGTCAAAATGAGGCAAATTACAATTAACTGCAGAATTTTTTTTTCTTTCTCTTTAGATTAGTATAAAAAACTTGAAGTGACAACAAAAATTATGCACACGTGTATTTTTCCCATGAAATATGCATAAAAACATTAGGGGTTCAAGAAACTCACAATAAAATCATTGCGGGAGCTCAAACCTATGAAGTCGGCGCCAATGATCATGACAGTTTAAATGAACACTAACCTATCTACCTGTTCTCGTAATAGACAGATACTACATTAAAAATACCATAAAATTACTGAACATACATTTGATAATTTGTTGTCGTAACCGCTAGTGATTAATGTATAATCGTTTTCTAGTCGCTTCATATATTCGATGCCCCTTCCGACATTGACAATTCTTGTTGGCTTGTCTGTTCGCAGATCACAGCCCATTAATTTACCCTGCGGATCTGCAGTAAATATAGTATCACCAGAATCGCAAAATTCTATGGCTCTGTGGTCTCTATATGGAAGAGTAACATGGTGATTTAGACTGTTGGAAACAAGTTGATACACAAAAAGGTTTTCTTCCGAACTGGTAGCAATCATTTTCCGTTTGCTGTTCCAAGCACAACTACGAAAGAGGAAATTACTTTCTATTTCGTAGCTGGCTAATCCAGAACTTTCCATATCATCCACTTGCATTAACAAACAACAATCACCCTTAATCGGAGAAAGCGAGTTTGCACACACAAGTATACACTTCCTCTCGTCAAACTCAGCAGGGCACATATGGACAACGTTTTGCTTGTGCAAGTCGGTGATATAGTTCTGAGTGATACCAGTGATGACATGGGGAGGAGAAGATTCGTCCTTTCTCATCTCACATATCTTCTTAACAGAATTCACGAGTGTGCGTTTCCTGATGGACCAGGCACCAATGTACGAAGAGTTGTAAGGCACAACGAATTTACAAGTAATGGGTTCGCTTGGAAGGAACGTTATATGAAATTCGTGGAAAAGCTGTTCGCGTAATGTCGGAGGTAGCTGCTTCTCGTTGGATTGTTTCAACTGGCGAAGCTTTAATTTGGTCACTTGTGTTGAAAAGCTTTCTGCGGTCATCCGACCACTTTGACGAACGGTGAGAATACCGGGTAAACCGCCACTTGCTTTTTGCAAAGTTCGACCTATTCGTACTTGAACAGGTGTTTGGTTGAAAGAAGACTCCTCGCGTTCCTTCTTTTTGGCTGCTTCTAAGAAATCTGGCACACATGTGTTGGGGTTGATAGGTATACGGAAATACCGACCAGTTTTGGGGTCCTGATAGAATCCAGGTAAATCGACGGCGTCGGCCAATGTGGAGTAGTCTGCCATTCCGCTAACGATGTTCGTAACTTCTAAACTCAAACGATTAGAACTAAATGAGGGACTGGACCATTTGAATACACATGCTACATACAAAAGTTTTGATAAACACAAGTTTCAACCGTCCTTTATTGTTAGCACAAGTTCTGATAACATTAAAACACTAAAAGAACTGTGTTATTCTAAAAACACTGTAGATTTAGGATATAGGTGTGCTATTCTAAAAAGAACAGAGATTCAGAATATATCTGTGCTATTCAAAAATATATGTATAAATTCAAAGTTGTGCTGTTTAAAAAAAATGCAATATCTTCTTTATGCCACTCATTTTTAAAACTGCGTCGTTAACATGCTAAAAATGAGCAATTATTTTTGGTTATATGATTCCTTTCCCCACTTTTTTTTATCATATCGTGGGCCCACTGTCTACGAGGACTTCGAAACGTTATTGCCCAGTGGAATTTAAAAAGGGGATGTTTGAAGCAAATGTGTTCTTGATTAAGCAAAGTCACATGCCCTCACCCCTTAAAAGAACCGTTAATGGCACTTAATATTTTTTTTTATGGAATATTTCTTGCGACCAACGCCATAGTTCGTAAAACGTGTGTTTCATGAAAACGCCAGTCTTCTACAACATAATGTGACATAATGCACTATTTAAAAAGTATTATACAGTGATTAATGCAATTTTCCTACAAAGATAAACAAAAGCTTTAAGCTACAGTTTTCAATGTGTGTGGCAATATAATGTGCGAATAGTTGTCTCCAACAGTTCAGTTAAATGTGGACTAAAGGCGCGTTTTCCTAGATGCGCATATTTTGCGACGCGACATGTAAAACATCAAGAACTGATTCAAACAATAGAAAACCAATGTAAGTGTCTTCCTAGAGCAAGCATTACGATTCCATTGGTTTTTATTGCTTGAGTTGGATCTCGGAGTTTTACAATGTTGAGGCTCAAAATATGCACATCTAGGAAAACATGCCTTTAGGTGTTCGTTGCGTGAAATCTATTTTGCTGAAACATATGAACTACTATTTCGTCGTTCCTTGTTATCACCAATATTCTTAAAACACGTATCATGCGATTTCCATTTGGCGTTAATTGTCCAATAGGTAGCTTCAACCGAATCCTACTCCCGTTTATAAGTAAATACGGTAAGCTCGACGATACTTATAAACGCCTTCGTTCCAGCAAACGATCACGCTTGTGGTATTCGGACATTTTCATTTATAGGGGGTTCCGTTTCAATATTTATATTTTTAACTTGGAGCCAAGTGTTATGAATTCTATGTTATTAACACCGCGGTTACTTTGTGCATATTTTAGCTTTGCATGCTTCGTTTATACTGTAATAGGAAATGGTAAGTTTCGCTATTTTTCCATATTTGGAATTCTAAGAGTAGTTTGTAATTATAATCAAGTTCGTATCAGCACTTAGATATGTAGATTGAGGCTCAATTAACGAGGAGCATAGGCATATAATTAGGTGGTATCTCCCTCAATGATCTAAGATAAAATGCAATATTACGTAGATTGTAATACATATACAAATGTGGTTGCTCCCCTCTACCACCCCCCATCCTCGGTTTTGAGAACCACGTTGATGACTTGGTGATCTGGTAGCTATAAAGATCACTTTCGGGTCAAACGGGCTAAGTTCGATTTCCATTAACAATGGTTATATGTGAATATATCCTGTTTCGGAAGTTAATTTAAGTCGTTATATCCATCCCAGATCGCTCACAGTACTGTCATGGAACAGAAAACATATAAACCAAGCGCAGGGAAATTTAACTGAAATAGAGGGCATGACATTTCTTTCTGTGAAATCGTATGTGTTGTCTCGCACTGTTTGGCAGAATGATCCTCACTAACCTTGCGCCATAAAAATACCATTAACATTTCGTTCTGGTGCTATAAAAGTTCTGTAGTTTTGGTATTATATAGTTGTATATTAGTAAAATCTGGGGCTTGAATTAACTGTCAGAGTTCGAATCATGCTAAACACTTTTAAATTAAGGATGATTAGGTCACGTTTAGTCGTTTATACTGTGTTCTAAGAAGTCTGTGCCTTTTCTTAACGTTTAATCATTTAAAAAAAAACCGCTTCCTGCCTGCTAGTGCAGCAATCGTTTTATTAACTCCCATAAATATAGGCAATTTTTGTTTCTACGTAAAGTTGTGTTGTGCTCCCAGAAAACGATACAAACTAGATCTAATGAAATGTTCTGTCATAAATATTTAAAACCGCTTTTATAAAATGCAATTAATATGCACAACTTATGCATGTATAATTTTTAATTATACGAAATCATGAAATTTTATAAATTATAAATAATTATTCGTTAAGAAATATCGGAACAAAACTTGGGTTAACTGAAAAACATAAAAGATAAAATTTTTGTATTAAATAACATATCGAAAGTAACGTGCAATTTCAACCTGTCGGGACATAAGGTGGGATACTCTAAAAACGTCTAAAGGAAAGAGTAAATTTGCGGAAATTGGGAGCCGCCTGCAAGAAACGTTATATGCGGTTAGTTTTTTCTGGATCCTAAGTAGATTTCAAAACTAATCACCACCATGCGAAACTAACGAATCTGCTAAAATCTAGTTTCGCAGAAACCGCATTTAAATGTTAATTACGTAATATTCTAATATAGAGAAATGAAAGCATGAGACTTGCTACCGTTTAGATTAAAAATATACTTTTTTAATCGGAGCGCACGCGAGCAGTAAACTCAAATATTCTTGAGTAAAAAATAAAAAATTTATGCAGAGTCGCGAGTGTGGTAATGGTGTCGACAAAATTATCGCTATCTAAGTTTTTACACATGCAGGAGGACTATTGTTAGCAAGGTGTGTACCTAGAGATCTAAACTGGGGATGGAAGATTAATTCACCACTTTAGTCTTATAGAAGCTGGGGCTAAAAACTCTAAAATTGCCCGTAAAAAATACCTTGTTCGGCGCAGAATGACCCTCGCTTCATAAAAAAAATACAACCAACCAACCAGCCCATAAAAACTTAAGTAGGGTCTGGTTATATAGTCTTTCTGGCTTCCATTACAAGCTTATTATATTGGGAGTGGGTCAAGACTACAAAATATGGTCTCTATATACTACTTGCATTCGGGGACGGGACAGGGTTTACAGGCCCATAAGCAAGTTAGCATAACGTTCCCTTCCCTCTGACTAATTACGTTCAATGACAAAATAGGGTTAGTACCTAGAACTCTAATTTAACAAAATAACCCTCTAGCATTGGTTTTCGCTTCCCCAGAATTGTGCAGATTCTTCCACCGTCATTGGCTGGGCTATGTCTTTATAAACGTCCACCTGACTAGAATTAAGTGCCCATCACTGTCGCCAGCACTCTTGAGGAAACTTTAGAACACCTGATTTCATGTCAGAAGTCCCAGCAGTTTAAACAACCGATTTATTTAAATTCGACTTCAAGCATAGATTACCAAAAAAAAAAAAAGGTAATTTTGATTTTAGTCAGACTTAAATCGCATGATTAAAATAGTTGGCACTCTGTGTTAAATTATGAAAATGATTAAATGACATTACTGTTTCTGATCCGAATTTCTTGTAAAGTGAAACTTCTTTATTCGGGTATATATTTTAAAATTGGGCTAGAACTTTTAGGTGTAAGTTAACCAAAAAGTTATAAAAATCTGTGTGGCAGCTTACACCCCCTCCCAAAAAATCCTACAAAATAACACCGTAGTCTGGTAGTTCGTTTTCCAGGCCATAAGATGTTACGATTATTCAGAAAACTGTAGATCCTGGCACCGTGGAACTCTCAGAATAAAGTCTGTTAGGTCTATGTAAACAAGATGCATATTTATAGAAGACGTAACTTCGAATCTAATATTTCTGGTTTAACAGTTCGACTGTAGTTTAAATAAGGAACCGTGTGTGGGCACTGCTATAACTGGCTGTACTTGAAGTGCATCTACGATTCAAGAGTACCTGTTATGCGATTCAACTCCCTTGGCGTGAAACTTCAGATTCCCTCATACTCCTGTCAGAATCCAGTTACAAAAAACCCCCCAAAAAAACACTTTAATATATTTGCCTTCACTACTTGCATTTGAATATGTACAATTTGATTACATTAGTGAGTTCTCAATAAAATCATTGCTTTTTGTTTTAACGACTGTCATTTTTAATCCCAAATGTTTCCTAGAATCGCCCTAATGACTAATATAACTAATAAAGACTAATGTCTTTTGTTTAACTATTTTCTTTTTTTGAAAACAGTAGGAGAAACTACTGTATAATAGATTACTGAACTTAAAACTGTATTTTGATGTGGGAATTTATAATAGTACATACAGTTTGAATGGGGTTATGTGTATTATTCCGTTAAATGATATCAAATTTTCATTGGTCTTCGGTACTTAAATCTTTTTTGATTACTTCGATTAGAAATTTTAAGATGCGGCATTGGAAGCCAACATACCCTGGGTTCGAGATATGATATTCCAAATTTGGCTGGACCTGCACATACTGAAATTGAGGACCTTGACAGAGCTTCACGTAGATCATATCGTCATATTTCCCAAGATGAACCCGTCGTGACTTCGCGAGATCGTGAACTCAGAGTGGTCAATGGTACACTTGTCGAGTCTTTGGAGAATTTCCCTTGGATTGTTGACCTATCGCTTCTCCTGAGACTGTATGACAATGATAGTCATCCGTATAATTTCCATATTTGTGGAGGAGCAATTATTTCGGAATATTATATACTTACTGCTGCACATTGCTTAGCGTAAGTTGTTTTATATTTTCTATTAAATATAATTATTAAATATAATTGTTAAATGCTTGCATGGCTTGTTCGACTGGATACTTTTTCTAGATAATGTTGAACAAGGTTGTATAAAATAGCTAGTATGCTTCGTATATTAGTATATGTTATGTATTATAACATATGTGCAAACCATGTGGTTGTCTTGTGATCTATATTCCATCTAGCCAGAACCGGATTTAGAGTACTAGGCGCCCGGTGCACAACGTTTGGCGCCTCTCCTGTTGGTGTAAATAAGGTGGCTAACCTACCTAGAAAAATTCTGTTGAGCATTGAGGTATACGGTTTAGCACCCCCCCCCCTCCCACCTGGAAAATTGGTCAGCCACCCTGGAAAAAAGTTAGTCCCCTAGTTTTCGAGGCAAGTTACGCCCCATGTCCCCTCCCGCCGTACTAACAGAAAATTGTCGTTTCGCTCCCTCAAATTCGACGAAAAATCGCGGAGGATTGGGAAAAGGCGACATTTATCATTACCTTATGTACATCATTATCGGATACAACGACGATATTTTTATATAGTTCATTTGACGATCCCTTTTTTTTTTCCGGAAAGATAAGGTAGGATGAACATAACGAAAGTTTAGAAAGGGCACAAAACTTAAAAATTTCACTTGTAAATTTAGTTTTAAGTACCCTTTTCTTGAAAATAGTCATTTTTAACATAAATTTATTATTCTTGGACGCTTGTTCCCTGCCTGGGTTCGCAGTGGGGGTTGTTTCACGTGATTTTTCAGAATTTCAGATCTAGTAAAAAAGGGTGGAGGACGCCTTTTCGAGGAGAGCCGATCGACAGAATTCTACGGTAAATAAATTGCAATAAAAAAAACGCTGCCTTTTGCGCTCCTACAAGTTTGTCGCCCTGGGCAAGTGCCCAACTTGCCCATTTATAAATGTGGCACTGCTGATTACTTGTATTTAAACATATATTTACGTGTCTTCTAATCGTTTAATGGACGCCCACGACTTTCCACGGCAAGTGGAAGGTCATGGGTTCAGGTCCCACCGAACGCAGAAATATTTATTTTCTTTCGAACGTTTCACCATCTAATCACGCCATAACATCGGTGTTAGTATCACTACGCCAATAAACGTTGATTGATATTGTTGTTTGATTTTTGATACGTTTTCAAATGCATGCATATACCTCAACTTCGTGATCTCTTGTAAAACTGTTGGATTTTTGGAAATATGTGAGTATAGCTATTATAAATTTCTACTAGCGATTTATACTATAAATCGCTAGTAGAAATATTAATAACGAGTATAGAAATCCAAAACAAGAAATGGTGACTCGCCAACAGCAAAGAGCTAGTCGCACATGACGTCCAGATTTATTGAACCCTAATCACGTATATAATCCGGCTTTGATTTCAGCTGGTATTCAGTTTAGACATCTTACTAGATAGTTTGCACGGATCCGTAGTCTGGGGTTTGATTTAATAGGCGGAAGAAGCTCGAATTTTTTAGAAAACTACCGGCCATGACGTGGCATGATATCCTTGCACTATTCTCACGCCATAAATTGAATTTAAACATATAAGGAATATGAACAAAATATAACTCGCGTGATTTTTTTTTTTTTTTTTTTTCAGATTTCTCCTTTTATATTTTTAGCTTGAAGCTTTGCCAATATTACGCCATTTGTCGCCAATTTTGAAATTAAGCTTTCAAATTTAATTTAAATGTAAAGTTAAAAATAAATTACCTCATAAGTAAACTAGTTTTTAAATGTTCAATTAAAAATAAAAACCTTCGTTTAAAGTGGAAATAATATAATTTTAAATTTCTTTTTAATTTAAACATTTAATTTTATTGCAAATTTGGCGATTCCATTTGGCTGTAGAAAAAAATACTTCACGTGGAAAAAATATTGTCTGCGATAGACAGAAATAAGACGATAAGACAAATGTCAAATCGATGGAACTTTATAGTCCAATATGATTTTATATCGTAATGAATTTGAAGTTTGAGTGACAACTGAAATTCATTTGATAGCAATTAGATAATTTTATTGCAT
>QLNU02014802.1:37231159-37255922 GCA_006491805.2 Dysdera silvatica
AAAAAGGTGGAGGGCGCTTTCTCGGGAAGAGGTGATCACCAAAACTCTACGCCAGATAGTAATGTTTTAAAAAAAATCTGCCTTTTGCGCCCCATAAAATTCGGCGCCCTGGGCAAGTGCCCATTTACAAATCTGGCACTGCATCTAGCCATAAAATTCATAGATTTTAAGTCTGGCAAGCTTACCGGATGAACGTCTGACAGTGGCGTAATAAGCCTCAAGTATTTGGGGGCGCTACAGCCGCAACCCAAAGCAATCAGTTGTAATTTATCATGAATTTTTGGGGAGGGCTTAATGCCCTGTGGTTATGCGTTCGTCTAGCGTAAAGGATATCCCGGGTTTGACCCAACTATGGCAGAAAAGAATGCTTACCGACTAATTACTTACCGTGGACCAGGGTTTGGTTCTCTATGCCTTAACGGGTTCGGATTCTTCGGAAAGTTGCAGATTCCGGCGCATGCTGCACCGGATACTTTAATGACCTTGAGCCGTAAAACCAAGCTCTGACACAGGGGGTCACGGAGGACATGATCCCAAAAATATATTTTTCACTAAAAAAATTCCGACTTTTATGACAAATGAATTTTAAAACCATGGCAAATTCTGTCCTTGACCTCCACCCCCCCCCTCACTCAAATAAACGTCTGTGTCCGTCCGTGCGTAAAACTTAAGGAGGGCAAAGCTGTCCTCAGCCCTCCCTAAATCTTAGTTTTACTAGTAAACCGAATATTTGTTGGTTAATAAACTAATTTTGTACATTGTCTACCGAGAATCGATAGTACTTTTTTTTAATAGATGCATAATAAAATATTTATGAAATAATAAATTTTAGAGTACTGTAAGCGGAATTCTGTTCAGTATATTTTTCCCCTACACGTTTTACTTGACAAAATATCCATTAAAAAATGTTACTTCAAAAATACTTTAATAGAACATTAAAGTATCCTAATTTTTAGCTCAAATTTCTTTGGAATGCTATAATTTTTTTCCAGCTCAATGGTGACGTAGTTATAATGCGTTTACTATCGTGCCGAGTTTGATTCCAATGGTATCGTAGAACGCTTACAGTTTATCGACCCACCGTAACACTGGGCAAGAGGATAGGAATCACCAGAAAAGTGAACGTTCTGACGCAGTGTGCGCTTAGCATCGCATATGTTGGAAAACACTTTTCTTAGTGCCTCAAAACACTCACACATGGCATTTTAAGTATGTGTAGTCATGGGTTCTGTACTCTGATTGCACTGGCGTACGCAGGGGGTGTTGATAAGGTTGTAACCCCCATTGCAATGAAATTTTGTATATTTAACATAGGAATGAGTTGCAGCTACGTAACACCCTATTGAGCCCCCCACTTATGAATTTTCTACGTACGTCTGACTGGGGTTTGACAAATGAAGTTCGTTTTTGAACAAAATCTTACAAATAAATTCTATTAATTTAAAACCAGTATTTCGTAAATTGTGTTGTGAATCTATTTTATAAATTAATAGAATTGATGGTTTGGGTATTTTGTAAATTAATAGACTTGGTGTTGCGTATTTTGTAAATTAATGGAATCGTTTTGTGTGCGCATTTTGTAAATTAAAGGAATTGATAATTGCATCGTTTGTGGTAACATGATACTCGCTGTCCTTGCGCCAATAAAATTCAATGTTTTAGCAATTTTTAATTATACTAATTTAAAGATTTTAAGTCGCGAATAAAATTATCGTGGACAATTATGCTAAGAATCCATAATTCACCAACCAATATTGTAATTTGTATAATTCTTGATTGCCTATTTAAATTTTAGGGCCTCTTCAGAGTTGGCCAATCACACAGATTGGAATACAATTTTGAGAGTAACTATTGGGGAATTCGACCAAAGTGAGGATGATCTTCTGGAGGAAGATTTTGAAGTAGAAACTGCAATGTTTCATGAAAATTACAACTTGTCTGGTAACTACAAATATCTATATATTTAGTAATTTCTCTAAATATTCATGTGCCTTCCTTAAACCAACGTAATCTGTGAACATAACTAGAGATACGGTCTCATAGGCTTGTATAGCAAATTTAATTCGGAATATTCGAGTAACCACATTTTCTTAAGAGTTCATAAAGGTCTCCAACGGCGTCGCAGGCGTTACTCGGGTTCGATTTAAGGGGTCTCACGACTGTTAAGCAAGCAAAAATTGACTATTCTGAAGGGAAATTCAAACCTCTGTAGAACACTTACAACTAATTTTGGCATAAAGAATTTATATTCTAATATTATATGAATTTCTGGCTTTATGAATATATTACTATGTATATATCTAAATTGCTTATTTAAAAAATATTTTTTCAATGTTAAGTATTTACACTTTTTTCAATTCATGTAAGTTTTGCGCGCATGATTAAAAAAACTATTTTCGCCAAAACTAATAAATTTCTATAGCAAAATAATAGTTATATACATAGATTTGTTTTGTTCTAGGATCTTTAAAAAATGTTAAATAGAAATATTTTTTAATCGAAAATGTTTGTCGCAATTTGAACTTATCATAATTTTTACACATAAAAAAATTGTTTTCATAAGTATTACACAGATGTTGATGTTTTTAGTTCAGAATATGCAGTTGTGTCCACACAATATTTGTGAAAAATTTTATACTAATTGAACAAGTAGTTCTTTCTTTATGTTGCGCGCAAGTCCCAAAATTTCGTTTTGAGAAAAACACGTTTAAAGTTTAAATTATAGATTTTTTTAATTAAAAATGTTTTCCTTTATTCAAAACACATCAGCAGCAAATGATGTACCTTCCTAGTCTTTAAGTGCCTCGTTATCAGCTTTTACTTGTCTTTCGTTTTGTCCTCCGTGCCTCTAAACTGGACGTAGCACTTCGTTTTTCCGTTGTAATTCGATGATAGTCGCCATTTAAAACGCCTCTTTTAATAGGACATTTAAGTATCGCGCATCACGTAGAAATTCATATCTTCGTAAAAAAAAAATTGAAATATCTTAACAAATTTAGTACCAAAATATTAAGAAATATTTATTCTTTCTTAAAAAAAATAACCCCCAAAATCGAATTTTTGAAGCTCTAAGGGTCGTGAGACCTCTTAAGCCAGGGTTATCAATTTTTTTTTTTTGTCAGCGGGCGACTAGACAAATTTTCATGCATCTCGCGAGCCTACGGTTTTAACTAATTTCGTAAAAAAAATAGTAATGGACCATATATACCTAATTCGACATTAAATTTATTCACAGTAATTTATTATGGTAGCCCATGCTGTGCCCGCCAATTTTCCTTATTTCTGCAAAAAATCTAAAATTTCTTCTGAAATCCTGGAATTTTTTATTCCACACAATTGATGGCGGGGCCGGATTTTGAGGGCCGCGGGCCGTTTATTGGACAACCCTGATTTAAACGGTACTGTAGAACGTGTCGTTTTTTTGTCCACCGCAGTCTGATGTTTCTTTTTCTAGGCAAGAGGTTCGGATTCCTCAAAATTATAGATCCTGGATATGCCCGATCCTAGCTGTCCTCAAGCCGTAAGAAAAAGCAAATATTTCAAGCTTTCTACGGCATCAGGCGCAGAATGACCCGCGCTATCCTTGCGCCATAAAAATTTAACCTTGGACATCAGCGAATGTCCCACCTGGAATCCCAACGTCGTAGACCAGCGGTTCTCAATCTGTGCTCCGCGAAACTTTCAAAGTGCTCCGTGTGTTCCAGTAATCAAAAAATTACGAAAAATCATTAATTTCCTGCTAAAAGTTGAAAAAAAAAAAAAGATTTATAAAACATTCCCGGTGATTTCTGAATTGAAAAATTTCCAGTTAAAGGTTTTTATTACTGTTTTGTTTATGTATTAGTTTCCCAATTCTTTGAAATTTCTGAGAAACGTTTCGAATACAATACAACTTGTCGTTTTACCTGCCCAAATGCATAAAAAACCATTGTTAATACTGTCGTTGAGTTTAGTACCCAGAGGCGTAGCCAGGGGACTGCTTTGGGGATTGTACCCCATCGCAATGAAATTATGTATATTTAACACACAGGAATGAGTTGTAGCTCTGTAACCCCTCCCATTAAGCCTATAACCCTCCCATCACGGACTTTCTGCCTAAGCTACTGTATGTTGGTGAGAATATCGTCGCCCTTACAAATAAAAACAAAGTACATGCATGACTTATGTTCCGAGAAATAAAGTTCCAGCAGTTTAATGACTTTAATTAGGAGAATTAAGTTTAGATATAAATTTAAGCGATTTAAAATTAGAAAACAAATTTGTGCTTTTACTGTCATACAATAAAATTTCGACTAACTGCTTGAAAAACATGGTTAGGCAAAAGCAGCAGAAAAATGCACATGCGTTCCTTTGGCGTAAGGGCGATGTTAGTTCTCTGAGAATAACTCTTCATAAAGTGCTCTGTGACACATGTTTAGAATCGCTGCTATAGAAATCTGTATTACCATTGTGCCCGCAGAGCAGTTCAATAATTTTAATATATTCTACTTTAATGCTGTTCACGTTTTCTGATTTTGAAGAATGGGAGTGTCTTCCGGGGCAAGGACAATTGCCATAAATCACTTTTGTTAGTTTTAAAAGCTTTTTATTTTGTAAGTATTTGAATGACTTCTAATTTTGTGAATTGTTTCGTTCAAAGATATGCTAGCTAATGATATTGCGCTCATCAAATTGAAGGCGAAAGATGGCCACGGTATTCTCTTCAACGAACAAATTAAACCAATTTGTTTGCCTTCACCGCATACTCCTTACGCTGAAGGTGATCTGCTGTTAGCTGGAGGTTGGGGCAAAACTTTAACAGAACATGATATTTTGAAAAGTAAATGTTGTTTATAGTATATTTTTCATCACATCATTGTTCCATATGAGGTATTGAAAATAAGTGGTATAAGTCACAAAAATGAAATTTTTGAGTTAAGTTCATGGAAGTTAAATCCATCCTCTGTGATTGCCTTGTTGCCTGCAACACTGGTATGTGTCCATAGCTGTAACTAATTGTTACAGGATGGCACCACGTTACTGTTCTCTGAAACCAAACTGATGGTTCGGTGGACGCAAACCTTTTCGTACCTCGTTTTAAGCAAAAATGGACTTCTACCATTGTTTTCGGGCCTTCATATGAAAAGGGATTTAATTTGAATTACTATTGTTTAAACATATTTTAACGAAAATACAAACGGCGGCGGATTATCCGAAGTGCGGATTGTGCGGCCGCACAGGGCTTCACAAACCAGAGACCTCAAATGACTGGAATGTGCCACTGCTGATTAGTTGTCCAAAAAAAATTTGTAAATTTCTATTTGAAAATCATTTTTGTAGTTACGTTTCCTCCATGCTAATAAATAATTCCAAAATATAAATAGGATTATCTTCTTTGGTAAGGGAATAAGGGGAAAGGCACTGCTTCGTACCTCTCATGAACCATGTGTGATAAATTCATTTAATGACAGATGAAGTGAAAGAAAGCATAGTAAGGGACGCATGCAGTGGCGGATTTATAAAATTGCCGCCCTTAGGCACAGTCTGCAATGACGTTCCTTCTCTCCTTAACAAAGAAAGGGATGTTGTAAAAATAAGCATATCACGCTCTCAACATTTCATGTAAAGGCGCGCGATTTTTCGTGTATTTTATTAGCTTGAATAATTATAACTCGAAATTATTTCTAACATAGCCGTCGACTTCGTGGCGCAATGCTTATGAATAAGATCGTATAACTTAACGTGACGGACTACAGTACTAAAACTACTAAGCCAGTATTGCTTACTAGTTTAAGCTACGTAATTACTCACCAAATCGGCGACAAACGACCGATCAATCAATTCCCTACGAACGTATTTAAAGTTGGTGAGAGCACATGCCCAAGTTGTGAGATCGTGTCTCAGTAGACTAAGTTTTTTTACGAACGTTTGTTTCACAATCTAACCACGCCATAATATCGGCGTTACTATAATATTACTACCCCTAAATAAACGTTGTGAAAAAGAAATGGTTTAATTTTTATCATTAGCCGATGTGGCAACAATAGATCATCGGCTAATGTGGAAAAAAAAATCTAATAAAATGTTATTTCGTTATGTCGGACACTCTTGCTTTGACTTGTCGCTTTGGTAATATAGTCACAGCACTGCCCCACCAATGGCGAACTTGCCCGTAGAAAGCTTTATACATATACTCGTAAGGGAGGAAATGATTGACGCCTGTAGCTTAGTAGGTAGAGCACCTGACCAGCAATCAGGAAGTCGTGGGTCAGAGTCCCACCAGGCGCAGAAAAACCACTTTTCGTCACGAGTAACTTAACATCTGCTGATAAAAATTTTCTAATTTAATCTGCGTAGTTTTCGATTTGTATAAATATAGAGGAAGTGAAAGGATTGTCGTCTTTCTATTTTATTGTGAAAACTTTTTAGAACTACTTTATTTATAAATTGAATATTAACCTTTATTGTAGACTACTCAAGATTTCTCCACACCGCTGAAATACCAATTATGTCGATTTCCGTTTGCGAAGAATATTGCAACCTGTTTTCCGGACTTAACGAAACTGATCCACATTGTTTCTCAGACGGACATCTCTGCTTAGGCTACGCTGAAGGTGGAATAGACACCTGTAATGGTGATAGCGGCGGACCTGTTGTTCGGAACATAAATGGTAATAAAGCAAACTAATAGCAACTAGGTAGTTATCAGACAAAACTAACCTGGAAGTCTGGGTGGGTGACGGATTTGACTCCAATGCTTCTTACGTAGCATTAACTTATAACTTTCGTTTATCTGAGAGGGTTAATTTTTTTAGGCAGGGATATGCCGCCTTAAATCGCTTTCAATGGTGGTTATGCTTTCAGTACACTGAATACATTTTTATTCGGTACGAGGTGGCTGCGAAACTCGGTAATAGAAAGCTATCCTTCGAATAGTATGCGTTGAAATTAAATAAAATGCAAGATTTTTTGGTTGATATCGAACATATTAAGCTTCTATGGAAATATATCGTTCTTACTGTTCCATTTCTAGGATTTTATAATTTCTATTCTGAAATTATATTTCTGATCATACTGTATAGCCAAGTAAAGGTAACACACAAAGCCACAAAGGGGTTTTTGAGAGTTTTCCTGAGGGAATTTATTATGCAATAATTTGACAACTGTACAAATAGCTCAAGTTGGATCTTTGTTTTAGGGGAGAGACTTCGTCCGCATCCTGGATTCGAACCAGGGTCCCTCCGTTGAAAGCCGGAGTGTCGTAACTGTTAGACGACAAATGAGGACAGGAACAACGCTTTTTCTCCGTACATAAGGATGCAAGGTATTACCCTTCTCAGGGATAACGCAATTGCCAAATAATTGTCAACACACAAAGCCGTCGGGCGAGTTTTGATTTTTGTGGGGAATTTATACGATAATTTTCGGCATCTACGTGTAAGTAGCTAAAGCTTTTTGTTTTAGAAGATGAAGAGGGTTGTTTCTGTCGTTTGTCTAGCGGTCAAGACATTCAGAGTTCAATGGAGGGACCCTGGTTCGAGTCGAGGATGGAGACTGCTTTTCTGTTTTAGAAAAAAAGTTCTAGCTTGAGCTACTTAAACGTGGGTGTCGAAACTTATTGTATCCTGTATTAGAGTAAAGCTTTTCACCTTTTATGGCCCGAGTTCGCGTGTTTTTATGCGTGTAAAAAAAAAAAATTGCTAATCAGGATACAAATGAAGTCTAGCAATACTTGTAGAGCAACCCTAGGAAGGGGAACTTCCATAGAAAAACACGCATGAATTTTAGAAGAATATGCCCTGAGGCGATTGTGTGTGTTTGTGGGGGGGGGAGTGATTTCGTCCTTAAATCCAAAGCAAGCAGCTAGGACCATGAATATGTAAGATATTTGACCAGAAAGAAGCGGGTTCCAACACACAGCAATGACGATGTTCGGGACTGGTGAAACGATGGGCACCTATTTTTTAAAACCTGTCTTACAAAAGTTATTGTCCATCAATTATCTCATTTTTATAGCTATTTTATACAAACTTTACTGTTGTGAAAATATGTCGCATTTCCCCTCGCAGGGCGGTTTACGCTTATGGCGCTTCCAAGTTTCGGTTCTCCTGTCTGTGGGAGCAAGAGATTTCCAGGAGTTTACACTAAAGTTCAACGTTTTCTTCCGTGGATATTATCTACTATGAGGGGACTTGGATCTAGTTAACGAAAACGTTCGAGATTACTTTAAAATTATTCATCAGTTTTAATACATTATTTTAAGAACTTAAAACGATAGCTACTGTATTTGTACTGTCGTTAAAATTTGGATATGTTCTTCAATGGAATGTATTGTAAAACAGTTTGTAATTATCTTTTGATGCTCTAATAAAATACTTTTAAGCATGTTTAATGTTTGTTTCTTCACGTGGAATATGTACTTCGGGGGGGGAGGATAAATGGTAACTGGCAAATTGGTACATACTAGTCAAAGAACGACAATTTTAAGGAAAAAAGGCCAAGGAAATTCTTTGTGTTTTCCTAACCTTCCTAGTTCCAATGAATTTAGAAAGACGATTACGGTGGTGAAATTTTTTTTGTATTTGGAATTTCCAGAAAGTTTGCTAGGACAAATGTTTTGTAATGCTTTATTTAATCTCATATTCCAAAATTATTAAAAATATGAAATTCCTCTTATCACAAGTGCACGGATGAGTTTTGGACACTCACATGCAGGAAGTTGATGGCGGAGGGGAGTGTAGCTTGTTGTTTCGTGTTGTATGCATAAAGGGTTTTATCTTCTATAAACATACCCCTTAACTTTTGAGTACCCTAATAATTTTGGGGTTAAACCAGGGCCGGCGCTAAGTATTACGCCGCTTGGGGTGAACACTTGTTTTGCTGCCTCAATGACATTGTTTTATAATCTCATTTTTCCGCCACTCAGGACAAATGCCCGGTTCGCCCCCTTGGCGCCTGGGTTCTGGGTTATCCCCCTGAACAATATCAGCAGTAGAAAAAATTCCTTATGACAAATTCCCTCCATAAAACGTATCCCTTTGTCATCAAGAACGCTTCTCATTCTGGTATTGATGGAAGAGTTTAATTTCATTCAGGGTGTGGTATCTTGACTTCGTTTTAAGTAAAATTAAATTACTACATTGAGTGTGGAGGCTTAAAAATATGTTGTAGTTCTCCCATTAAAAGACAATTACTTTCGTGGTTTTTTCCGTTAGAAAAAATTTCGTTACGCTATGCAACCAGCAATGAGTTTGACAATTGTGTAGTTTAATCATCGCTGCTTCTTTAAAGAAGCAATTCTTAAGCCACCACACCACCTTTTAAATTTCAAAACATTCTGTTTTTAGGATTTAGATGGAATTTTCAATAAAACGGAAAAAAATAGATGCACTTATTAGAAAATTACGGATGTGTACAAATTCTGCGGTGTTAACACCTTTTGCCTACCTATGGCAAGTGTTAAAAAATTCATAATTAGGTTGTCAATTATATAGGGTAACTTATATAAAATTTTTAGTTGAATATCGAGAAAATTTAGAAAGTTTTCGGTGAGACATTAAGCTGCATTTCATTTACTTTCTAAAAGTAGCTGGATGAGGGATTTCCTAATTTATCGGACACTCATGTGCTCTAAGTGAACTTGTCCAATATTATGCAAATAAGCAAAAACACGTCTTTGATGTTATATAAAATGAGCGGGAGCTATTTGTCGCATTGCGAGAAGAATGGCGAAAAATTCAACACTGTATTTAAAAAAAGTGGGAGAGCCTACCTCAACGAATACATGCTGTCGTAACAGCAAAGGGCGGTCCAATTACGTATTATTTATACTCGACTGAAATAGAATTAACAGTAATGTGTGTGCGGTTACATAGTGTTATCTTATCATTTTTGTAAATAATGCGATTTATGTAATATAAAATATTGTAATGCATGAAATGCTACAAAAGTCAATAATAAATGCCAATTTGTGGAAAATCCTTATTCAGTTACTTTTAAAAAATAATTGAAGTGCAGCTTACTGTATTTCCGATAACTTTCTACATTTTTAAGACATTCAACTAAAATCTTGATTTACGTTGCCCTATATAATTTGCTACAGAATTATGAAAGAAGAAAATTCTTTTGAGCATGCGTAGTTGTCACCCATAAATACTTAAATATCTCTTCGAATATTTAATCGATCCATTTCATATTTCAGTAATGTTTTCATTTACGTTGCTAAGTTGTTTTTTTTTTAGGTTTCTTGAAATTTTCTTAAATTCTGCATCCCATAAGCAAAAAACATGTGAAAAGAAATGGAAATTTTCAAAGAAACGTTTATATCTTCGTGGATGTACATACTACTTTTAAGAAAATGCCAGAAGTATTGCACATAGAAAGCAAAATCTGTTTTGAAAGTTGGGAATTATTTCCATTTACTTGTGACACAAGGTGATTACAAATATTTTTTTTTCTTCGATTTGTTGTCTGTCTCCTAAATGAAACTGAAACTTTACCGAAAAGTGAGTCCAAAAATGTTTTCTACATAACTGAACTTATAACGGTTATTTCGAAACTGGCCAAGGATTAAAAACGTTTCGTGAGCTAACTGCTCCCTCTATCAAATGAAGGCAGAATGAAGTTGGTGAAAGTCCTAAGCTTATACTGTATACCCATACGTTGGGAATTGTCATCTGGTGCGAGATATCTCCGACTGGGGAAACGCCCAGCACCCGACGACGTCAGATGATTACCACCAACTCGAGGTTTGGCAAAAATCCTGTGAGGTTCTGGTAGAGGCTTCGAGATTTTTATTACATGACTCATCAAACCATAGGTTTCCTATGATTCCAGAAAGTCTACAACCCAGATTCATCACATTCTGGTGTAATACTTTCATCGAATGCCAATCTGGTTCGTGACTTTCCCTGAAGACATGTTCAGCTAACTAGCTTGAATTGTCTTCCATAGCTACCGCAAGCATATGCTCCTTCTCTCGCAGACTGAAGTTAAATAATTCGTTTAGTATTTCTCGAGAAACGCGAAAAAAAAAGTCTGAAATCGGAAGTGTCCGGTGAGTTTTGGGTATATAGTATAGTTCGGAGTGCGAATATGTCCCTTTCTTCTCCGTTAAAAAATTTTCGTCTGAGCAAATGAGACCATGTGCTGCAAAAATAATGCAGAAAGTGTAGTAATTGAAAAGTAATCGAGGAGCCATCTGTTATCAACAAAATTCGAGTCTCTTCACTATAAACGGGACATGATTTCCATACTGGGAATATGAATTATTTTTATTAACCGGATATTGAAATGTCAATTCCCACTTCCAACGAGACAGGTTATATGAAAACCAATAAATTGTGTCTGCTGCGTAAGAGCCACTTGTAATCGAAACACATGCCATTTCCTAATTTCCTCATCATCGGAATTTCTGAAATGCATCTCCTTATATAAGATTGGCATCAATTGATTAACAGGTGGTTTTAAACAGATTTCACTGCGATCTATAAAATGACAGCTCTTTCATATTTTTTTCAGATGTCTTCGTTCCAGCAAACGATTACATCTTGCGTTCGATCACTTTCATTTGTAGGGTACTTCTGTTTTTTATTATTTACGTATTTAACTTTGAAAGTGATATGATGGATACCAACCTGCCAACATTGCGGTTACTTTGTGTCGTTTTTGGCTTCGTAAGTACTGCGATAGGAGATGGTAAGTTACGCTATTTTTTCCTGTTTGAAATTTTAACCCGCGAGAACGCGCGCGGGGTGATTTGCACCCCATCTGATTATATAGCATTATTTCATTAAAAACGTCCAATTTTACAGGGAACAATAAGTGGAATTTTCACTTTGTCACCCTACCCCAAAAGATTGTGACTTTGAAGGCAACAGGAAAGAGTTTGGCCAGTTTCAAAAGCAAGGGTGGACTGTTCTTTTAACAAATTGTAAGTTGTGGGATGTGAAAACATCCCGCGCGCATGATCGCGGGTTAAGGACGATTCATGGCTATGTATACGTTCCTATACAGAGCAGTAAAACACAATACAGGGCTACTATAAAAGATTAATTCATTATCAAAACGCTATATATTCAAAAGTATTACACGTACAAATATGAGTGATAAATGAAAAGAACCGCAAACAAAACAAGTTTTCTGCGCACTTTACAAATGTTCTATGTGCGCCCCTGGGTCACATGACACATATCCAGACGGTAGTTGAATTCGTTCCACACATTTTATAGCGTCATCCTGTCAATAGTCATTACTGCAGCATCCTTTCGCTGAACTTTTCCAATGTTTTTGGTAGTGGGGGTGTATATAAACAAGGTCCTTAATGTGCCCCCAAAGGAAGAAGTCACAATGCGTTAATTCAGGTGACCTGGGCGGCCAAGGGAACAAAGCGAGGTCATCCTCAGGTTATATTTTGGAGCCATTTTGGGAGATAAGAATACTGAACTTGCGTTACCACCTGATTGATGCACACAATACACACTTGGTGAGTTTGAGGTTATTTTCATGTATCACTCATATTTGTACGTGTAATACGTTTGAATATATAGCGTTTTGAAATGAATGACTCTTTAATAGTAAAGTAAACCTGTATTTTAAGAGTCAATTAATAGGGGTGCATGCTAGCACGATGGTTATGAATGCTCGTTTCGAGTCAACTGGACTGGGTTTGACTGCCAGTGAGCAAAGTTGGGCGAAATATATCTGTTCTCGGGCGTTACATTAAGCAGTTGGTCTCGTCACAGATGATCCATATTGAAGTTTTGGGGCGCACAATTTCCAAATACAAATGCGATGCTGGAAAATTTAACTGAAATAGACATGGGCACTCCCTTCTACCCCCCATAGACATTGCTTAAAATTTTATTTGTCCAATTCTGCTATGCATTCATTTCAAAATGTTTACAGTCACATTTTAAAATAAGGTACTTTTTAGCTCATTACTAATTGTCAAGCAGTATCAATTATTTTTTATAGTATTTTAGTATCTTGTATATTTACTAAAATGTTCGATATTCTTGTGTGTGTGTGTGAGAAAGAGAGAGAAAAGGATATAATGCGTGATTTTTAAGTTTCCTAGAATTACTCATATAGACGCCACGGAAAAGAAATGGAATCGCATTTAGTTTTGTTTCTATAGAGGTGCTATAGTTTTGGTATGAACACTCTTTTGCAAAAAAAAAAAAAAAGAACTGACCACCTATGAAGAAATTATCTGTTTTTATTGAAATTAAATATGCATCCAGCACATATGCAGGTAAGGAAATGATAAAAATATTCAGGGCCGTAGGACCCATCAGTGGCTAGGAATTTTACACTAAATGCTTAAATCAATAGCGTAAATCAATATACGTCTAGATAAGGAGTGATAAAGATTCCTCATGTCATCCTGCGACGCATTCTGCCAGGCATTCCCCACTTATTGCTCCAAATAGAGTATCAACAGCACGGAGGCAGTGTACAGGTATGCGATCCGCATTGAGCCTGGCATTATCTTGTTGGAAAATGACTCCAGGCTGTCGTGTCATGAAGGGTAACGTAAATGGCGGCAGGATATCATTAACATATCGTTGAGTTGTTAAAGTTGGACGTAGGATGACTAGCTATCTTGTTGTCGTATGAGATAGCACCCCACCTCACACCATCGCACTAGGGTTAACGGTTGTGTGCCTCTGTAAAACAAAGGATGGTGGGCAGTGGCGGCTCGTGACTTCAAGAACGGGTGAAGCGGCGAGCCCCTCCTCCACCCCCCAAAGAAACACGAAAAGTGGCCAATAAATTTCCGTTTTCTAGCAAAATAATTGTATTTATTATGACTGATACATATAGGACCTGATATGGTACTACATGTTATACAGAGATAATATGTGGAGACAACAAACAAAATAAAAATATGCAATATATGCTTACCCAGTCTTTATTTTTTGAATATAAGTTCGATTCTTTTAGACTTGCAAACTTGTCGATGATGTGAAAAAATGGTTGAGTTTCTATTAACTCTTTTAATAGTTCCTTTTCAATTGAAATTTTTAACAAGTTTCTAAGTCTGTCTTCAAACATCGTATTACGTAGACTGATTTTGATTCTGTTTAAGCAAGAAAAACTCCGTTCTACGGAAACACTAGTGGACGGAATAGTCACTATTAAGCAAAAAAGTTTATAAGCTTCTTTAAAAATGTATCTGTTTTCTGTTAAAATTTCCATGAATGTTTGTAATTTCATATCTCTATACTGCTTATCCAGATATATGTGTTTTAATTCATTTTTCAATCTTTGGAAGTCAGTAAATATATTGGGGTAGTACACATTTAAATTATTTATTGTTTTTGTAAGAAATTTATTGGAATACTCTACAAATTTTGAAGTATCCATTAATGTAATAAAATGAAGCTTTTCCATATCTTGAAAACGTGTAGTAATTTGTAAAGAAATAGTATCTAATATTTCATAAAATATGAATTTTATATTTTGCAAGAACTTTATTTTGTGTGAGCGTCACTTTTTTTCGTCCCTCACGGTGTTCAGTTGGAACTGTTGTTTTCGAAATCACTAATTCGAAAATTTCTATGAACGTATCCTCATTTAGTTTGCTGTTTAAGACCATTTGCGTATTTTTAATTTGTGAGATGCAAAAATTAATGTCAAATGACTTATTTTGTAGTACATTGAAGAGAACATCCGTAAGTCCAAAAATATGGTTAAAAACAACAACCAAAAGTGAAAATTCAAAGTCGTTAAATATATTTAAATAGCCGACACTCTGCCTAAGCGAAGTTTGATCGGAGGTTGGATCGTTCATAATCTCAGTAAATACTTCTTTTAAAGAATCCCATTCTTTATTTATAACACTCAACATTTTAGAGTTTGATGTCCATCGCGTAATAACAGAAGTAGGAATTCGTTTTCCGACGACTGTATCGACCACGTGAGTTCGTTTGGCAGAATGATGAAAAAATGCAGGTATGCCGCTTACAGTTGCAAAAAATATGCGACACTGTGAAATGCTGTTGCAGCTTTGTTGTAGCACTAAATTCAGACGATGTGATAAACAATTAATAAAAACTGCCTGTGGTGCTACTTCTTTAATTTTGGACTGAAGACCATTTAAGTGCCCTGACATTACGCTTGCTCCATCAAAACGTAATCCTATAAGTTTTGATTTATAGTTAAATTTTTCGAGGCATCTTGATACAAGGTTAAACAATGCTTCGGCAGTCCGATTGGAACTGACGTCATAAAATCCCAAAAATCTTTCCACTAAATTTTCACCAGCAATAACATACCTAATTATGATACTACATTGAGATTTTTGGACAATATCTGTGGAATCGTCTACTTGTATAGAAAAAAATGCAATCCTTTATTTCTTTTTCGATATGTTCATTGATATATTGCCAAATGCAGTCAATTATTTCATTCTGAATAGTCTTAGAATTGCCGGCAAACA
This sequence comes from Dysdera silvatica, assembly GCA_006491805.2. Lineage (NCBI taxonomy): Eukaryota > Metazoa > Arthropoda > Arachnida > Araneae > Dysderidae > Dysdera > Dysdera silvatica. The sequence continues at coordinate 37,246,584 of QLNU02014802.1, forward strand.
TGGGTGTGATTTTTCAAAAGTGCTCATGAATGTCCACAGGGCTTATCGAAATGCAGTTTTCTAACAATTCTTTAAAATTACCATGATTAGTGGAGGTTACATCTTTGTGATGACCATGAAATGCTAATTCTTGCTTCCCCAAGTAAAGAACAGCACGAATGGGCGGGCAATTGAATGAAACGTCTATTAAGCTGCACATTCTCGTTGAAGGGTTTAATATATAGCCTAGAGTTTTCTTTTAAAGCATCCTCAATATAATAAAATAATAATAATAGTATTCAGTTTAGTAGTTATTGGTATTCAGTTTAGTAGTTATTGGTATTCAGTTTAGTAGTTATTGGTATTCAGTTTAGTAGTTATTGGTATTTAGCATGTAGTTTGTTGAATCAGTATATTTATTAATCAATATATTAGGTTATTATTTAGTTTATTAGTTATTAGTACGTAGTTTATTAGATGTTAGTACTTAGTTTATTAGATGCTATAATTCTTTAGTTTATTAGTTACGAGTACGTAGTTTATTATACGTTAGTACTTATTTATTAGTTACTAGTACGTAGTTTATTAGTTACTAGTACGTAGTTTATTAGTTACTAGTACGTAGTTTATTATATGTTAGTACGTAGTTTATTATATGTTAGTACGTAGTTTATTAGTTACTAGTAATTAGTATCCATGTTATTGGAGTTTGAATTCTCTGAACTCGTGCTTAAATCATACTGAGCTTAGTCGCATATAAATTAATGGTGGTTGTCTTAATAATTTATACCTAAGTATTATATTAAGACACTGGTGTAAGCTCTACAGAAAGGATAGCTTAGCGTGGTTTAGGAGTAAAAAAGTCTTCTATTGTTTATTTAAGCTGGGTTGGATTTCGATGGTAAAAGTAGATGCGTTCCGCCCCCTTTTTTTTGATCGCCGTAGTCTAGGTTTTAGTTCCCTATACAACACAGGTTCGGAATCTATGGAAAAATGTAGGTCCCAGCCACAGGCGTACGCATAAAGTTCATTCATAAGTAGGTGGTTATAGGCTCAATGTGTGTGTGGGGTGGGGGGGGGCGTTACAGAGCTACAACTCATATATTCCTATGTTAAATATACAAAATTTCATTGCAATGGGGGGTTACAACCCCCAAAAACACCCCCTGCGTATGCCAGTGGTCCCGGCCAATTTCGGAAACTAACTGCTTTCTTTATTAAGTGAATGAAAAATAAAACTTTACGTGACTTTGGGATTGCATGGTGGCAACGCGCTCATTCAACTTGCCGTTAATATGAACTTCTTCTTTTGTATGCGCAGATGATTTGGAAAGGTTGTCCGTTCAAACGGAACTGTATTGTCAGGAGATGTATGATGAAGCCATCGTAAAGAAGCACCGTTCTTACCCTCCAAGCGATAAAGTATGAGAGGTGAAACGAAACATGGCGGAGTTCCATGAATCCAGAAAAAGCAGGACAAATCCTAATGAGATTTGATGAAGATTCAAATATAAGGCAATTGTGAGGGATCACCAAGCTAAACACGCAAGACACACTCAGGCAAAAATGAGCGAATGTGGATAGGGCGAACGAGGAAGCGGAAAGGTACAGCACTGCAGGCGAAGGGCACCAGAGCCGAAACAACAAAGGTATCATAGACGGCAAGGATTAACACAAGAAAGAAATGATGGACAGAGGCAGCCACGGATCCCGAAAATGCAAACACTGCCGAGCACTCTCATGCATTCTTTGGGAGTAGACAAACTGCCATTGCAAGAGAGAGCTTTGAAGGAACAGAAAAAAGCAGTTATACTGATTAAATTCAGTCCTTGATGCGAGGCAAAACCAGGGGCAATAAACAGAGCAATAACCTTGGAGTCGAGACAAAGAAGGGGCAAAAAATAAAAAATGAATAGTAAAAAAACGAAGGAAAAGGAAGAGCAGTATGCCAAACGTTCGCTCCCTCTGAAGCTGGAATACAATATAAATAGAAGAATTTGGGGAAAGGGGTTGCTTTCAACCTGATTTATGGGAGTGTGATCTAGAGCCATGATGTCATTACATTTCAACTATTCAGGCATAACTCGAAGTCTACGCAAATGGACAGCAAAGGGTTTACCCCGAATCAGGAAGGGGGTATGGTTCTCCCCCCGTAACCGTTCTCTGATTCAGGTAAGAGTAATTTGTTTTCAGGTGTGTATTTTGTAAAAAGTAAATACTAACCTTGTAAAATAAAATTATATGTGGGCCACCGGTTAAAAGCACAGCTCAGGTGAAAAGAATAGCATTCATAGCCATACCCTCTGGATAAAAACAACCAATCAGAGTATGGAATATTCTTCTCCCCAAATGCACTAGTTAATATGGATTTAAAAATAAAAAATGCCCAGCCTTGTATGAATCCTACTGTATATTTTGATATGGAAATTTATGAAATATGTGTACGGTTCAAATGGTGTTAAATAATATTCCGTTGAACAATATGAAATTTCAATTCATTTCTTAAAACTGATATCTTTTTCTTCCTGTTCGGTTAGAAATTGTAAAATGCGGCATGGAAAACGAACACACAGTGGGTACCAAGTACAGTATCCCAAATTTGCATGGAGCTGCCCATACTGAAATTGAGGACCATATGAGAGCTTCACGTCGATCGTATCGTCGTATTTCCCGAGATGAACCCGTCGCGACTCGGCGAGATCGGGAGCGGAGAGTGATCAATGGTACAATCGCAGAAACGTTGAAGAACTTCCCGTGGATTGCTGATCTATCGCTTCTGTTGAAACTGCATGAAAATGACACTCATCCTTTTAATGTTCACTTGTGTGGAGGAGCGATAATTTCAGAATATTACATACTTACTGCTGCTCATTGCCTAGAGTGAGTAGTTTTGCATTTTTGTTAAATACGATTAATATTGCATGTATATTTGCATGTATTTTAAATATGACGTATGCTTTGACCGAGTGCTTTGTCCGGCTAGCTAACGATTAAATCGATATTAACGAGAGAACGCGGAAGATTAATGACATCTAATTATTTTGTTGAACGATGGCAATCAAGTTTATCGTCGCCCCAGAATCCGGCTGGTAAACGGAATGTATTATCAATTTGTGTGTAATTAGTTTGCCCTGTGAACTGATTTGTTTGGGAACTAATGATCTGGCTAGTAAGCCGACTATTTACTTGTTCACAAACGGATTGGCTATTTGGTAATGTGGGCTCCTATAATATAATTGTTCACTTTTCAGGCTTTCTTAACCGTTGCCGCGGAAATGCAAGAAAACAAACGCATAAAAATTAAATTTCCCAAATTGGCAAAATGCCAAATTGTTTTACATGATATTTTTCCTTATATGCATATATATCATCATCATCATCATCATATTCAACCATTATCTATCCACTGCTGGATGAAGGTCTCTCCAAATGCTTTCCACACAAGTCTATCCTGGGCCATTCGTTTCCACGTCACCCCAACCTGTTTTCTTATTTCATCCACCCATCTAGTTTGAGGACGTTTTCTAGGTCTTCGGTGGTCTCTTGGAATCCAGTTCAGAATTTCTGTTGTCCATCGTTGATCAGTTCTTCTTGCAATATGCCCAGCCCATCGCCATTTCAGCCCTTTTACTTTAACAATGATGTCCTCTACTCTAGTTTGCTCTCTCACCCAAGTGTTCCTTTTCCGATCTCTCCTAGTTATTCCAAGCATGCACCTCTCCATGCTCCTTTGCGTTGTCTGTAACTTTCGTATTGCTCCAACTGTTAGACTCCATGTCTCTGATCCATAAGAGAGGACTGGCAATACACACTGGTTGAAGACCTTTCTTTTTAGACACAAAGGCAATTTCCCCTTCAGGATAAAACTGTTTCTTCCAAATGCACTCCAGCCAAGTTTAATACGTCTGTTGAGTTCTTTCATAATGTTGCCATCCATTGAAATCAGCTGGCCAAGGTAAATATATGAATCAGCAATTTCTAGCTCAATGTTGTCAACTTGTATTTTTGTTTCCTCTACAAAATTATTGAACATGATCTTAGTTTTTTGTAGGTTCATCTTGAGTCCAACTTCTTCACTTCTAGTTGAGAGCTCTTGTACCATGTCTTGGAGTTCTAATGGGTTCGTTGAAAAAATAACAATGTCATCAGCAAACCGCAAATGATTTAAATATTCACCATTTATTTTTATTCCCTTGTTATTCCAATTTATCTGCTGAAAAATCATCTGTAAAGCTGAAGTAAAAAGTTTTGGAGAAATGGTATCTCCCTGCCTCACACCTTTACCAATTTTGATAGCTTCGGTATCTTTATGTAACCGAAATTTTGCACTTGCATTTTTATACACACGTTTCACCATGTCAATGTACACATCCTCAATGTCTGTTGATCTTAAAGAGTTGATGACTGCTGATGTTTTAATAGAGTCAAAGGCCTTCTCATAGTCAATAAATGCAACACACAATGGAAGTTCATATTCATGTGTTCTTTCAATTAATTCTCTTAATACTTGAATATGGTCCACTGTACTGAATCCACTTCGAAATCCAGCTTGTTCTCTTGGTTGAGCTGCATCTAATTTTTTCTGCAGGCGATGTGTTAGCACTTTTGTGAAGATTTTATAAATAGCAGGTAACAAGCTAATTGGTCGGTAATTTTTCAAATCCTCTTTATCACCTTTTTTATGCAAAAGAATTACTGTTGCAGAATCCCATTGGTTTGGTATGTTACCGCTGTTAAGACATTTGGTAAAGAATTTTGCAAGTATGTCTTCTACATATTCTCCAGCTTCTTTTAGGATATCTAATGTAATGCCATCATCGCCAGGGGATCTTCCTTTCTTCATACTTTTTATTGCAAATGCTACTTCTTCTTTTAAGATTTTAGGAGCTGTTCCTTCGACTATCTCAGAGTCTTCGTTTAATCCACTGTTTCCCTCATACAGCTTTCTGTAGAATTCTTCAACTCTTCTAAGTATTTCTTCCCTATTTCTTGTTACAGTGCCATCCTCTCCTTTTAATGCAATGATGTGTTTCTTCCCAATAGACAAACTCCCTTTAACAACCCTAAGGCTCTTGTTGCTTTCAATGGCCTTCCTTACTAACTCACAATTGAATTTTCTTATATCTTCTTTCATGTTTTTGCGCAAAGTTTTGCAAAGTTCTACATACTCGATCTTGCGACTGGTATTTTGATTGTCCACCTTCATAAGTCTTCGCCTTTTCATGAGTTGTTTCGTCTTCTCAGATAATTTGCTATTCTGCTTTTTACATATTACACCACCAATTTCCCCAGCAGTTTCAATTATTGTCTTAACAATGTTTTCATTTGCTTCTGAGATGTCAACTTCTTCAATAAGTCCTTCCAGTGCAGAAAAGCGATTTTTTAATTCCAACTTGAATGCCTCGGTATTTTCTTTTAATTTCTTTAAATCCACCCTCTTACATACTTGTTTCCTAATGAGCTTCTGCCTTTCTAGTTTAGTATTTAAGTGCACTTTACATCTCACCATTCGATGATCACTTCCAGTATTAAATCTGTTCAGTACACTGCAATCTTCAATAATTGATTTCTTGTTTGCCAGGATATAGTCAATTTCACTAGTTCCCCCATTTGGGTGTTTCCATGTCCATTTTCTTTGCGGTTTCTTCTTAAAAAATGAATTCATGATGCTAAGGTTTTCAGCTTCTGCAAATTCGATGAGTTGATCGCCACGTTCATTCCTTTCCCCATATCCGTATTTACCAACCGATGTCTCTCCTTGTTCCTGTTGTCCAATTCTTGCATTGAAATCCCCCATGATGAGCTTGATATGTTGTTTCCCTTTGGTGTGTAACTCTTTGATTTCTTCATAAAATTCTTCAACCTCTTCGTCGGTATGGCTTGATGTTGGTGCATATACCTGTACTATTTGAAGTTGGTATCGCTGGGTTAGTTGAACAACGAGCCTCGCTGCTCGATCTGATGTACTTTCAACTTCCAGAAGACAGTCTTTAATTCTTTTGTTGATTAAGAAGCCAACACCACTTGTTCTTCCAGTTTCCGTTCCTCTATAATAAAACAAATGTCCACTTTTAAGTTCCACCAACTCTTCACCTTTTCTTCTAACTTCACTGAGTCCTACAATGTCCCATTTGATCTTGTCTAGTTCCTCTTCCAATTCCTGAAGTTTTGCTTCAGAAGCAAGGGATCGTCCATTATACGTTGCCAAGGTCAATAACAAACGGCAGCCTGGGCCATTCCAGTGATTCTTAGCACCCCCTGCTTTCATGCCACACTGACCGCTGCCTTGATCAGGAGCACTCCAGCACCTGGAGACTAGGGGCCATGGTTTCTGGTGTGTCAACATAATGGAGGAATTAGCCATAATTTCACCACGCTGGCTAGACGGGTTGGTGAATTAGCCCTCCCCTTCCGCCTTTCTATCCGTGCAGCAAATATTAATTTGCCACATAAATAGAAAGCTCAGCCTGCACCACTTGAAGGCGGGGTAGGACACTAGGTTACTGGCCTGGCCGGTTCCACACATCGTCACATACGTTCAGCGTGTGGGTCTCCTTCCAGTTAGATACCAGCAACCCTTTTGCAGGCCCTGGTTTATATGCTTCATCCAAAGTACATGTGATCTAAATTGTCACAGGAGCAGGAAGAAAACACTAGGAAATTCCTTAATGTCATTAACCCAAATTTTGTACTTCACATTATAGCTTTTTGAGCAAAATCAGCTCCTTTTCCTAAAACATACTACTCCAATAAAATCTTAGAAAATGTCCAGATTTCTATGTGGTGGTATAGTTTAAAGAAAACTATAAATGATGATTTTGTAACTTTTGTTCACTCAGTGATAATATTGCCTGCAGTACTGGTGGGCTTGGAAGAATATTTTTCTTAAGCTATTGGTCTATTCATAATAAATTAAGAAATTGTTTGAATTAGGAAATGGAAGGAAAACTGATCTTTTGCTATAGACTGCTTTATCGAAAAGATCAGCCTGAACTTAAATGCTAGTGAATTTGCTATGATGTAACCTTTGAATAAATACTATACACATTGTAACTAAACCTATTTTACTTCAAAATGCATCCCTTTTTGCCATTTAGGTTATTTTGGTAAGTTTTTAATGCACAAAATAATTATTTTCTGGGTTTCTGCCACTTACTGCCGCTTTTGTGACAAAAATTAGTTTCTGCCACACTGGTTTTAACTGGTTATAACCAGCGGTTTATCCGCCTTGGCAGAAACTTGCCAACCCTGTTTTTACTACACAAAATAATTGTTTTTGGGGTTTCTGCTGGTTGCCATTTCAGTGGCAGAAACTAGTTTCTGCCATGTCAGTTTTAACTGGTTATAACCAGTGTTTTTAATCATCTTGGCAGAAACTTGCCAACCCTGCTGGGAAGTACTCTTTTTGTCTCTCTGATCTATTTAAATGGCTTTAACTGCTACTGACATTTTGACACAGTTGGAACAAGTTGCCCCTTCCCCCCATATCCTACTAATGTACCTGCATGTTGGGGAGCTATGCATTGTTTGTAAATTAATTAAATATTGTTACAGTCTTTTGAGTGAGCAAGGCACAACTCAGGCTTTTAAAATGAATGTTTGGTCAGTAACGTAGTTGCCATCGTTCACTGAAAAGTTATTCAGCTGTTTGATTTTGTTTGCATAACCAGTCGGTAAATAGATCAATATAGGCATAACGTTTACATTTTTCAGGGGGGCTGGCCCCCACAAAAGTTTATCATCTTTTAATCATTTCCAAAAAATGTATTGATAATCCCTATTCCTAAAAAAACGTATCGATAAACCTGCTGCTTCCAAACGTCCCTAATTTCAAAGAATCAATTTTTAAGTACCTTTTTATTGAACTATACGAGGGAACACATAACTTTCCCCTTTCCTAGTAGAGTTATGATTTATTCATTAACATACTAGCGTATGGCAGAAATTAATATTTGTATTAATTGATTAAATGTTCAAAAAGAAAAAAATGATCGCAGGTATTAACTAACCTGTTTTACACATTTTAACTCAATGCCCCTATTATAGACTTGCCCGCACTCTTACTTTTAACTCTTCATCACTCTCTGACATTTTAAATGACCATGCTGACCATACGCACGTTTTTAAATTTTTAAAAAGTACTGGCTTTTACTACAGTCTTTGATTTTACCGTGTTTGGCGCAGTATAGGAAAGAAAGCAGTATGTGAGGAAAGGGAGTTTATTGTCTGTTCTAGTTTCGAGGAATTCTTGATATGGAGTTGTTATTAAGGTAATGGAAGATTTCCGAGGTATTAGCTTGGTACCAAACCACACCATACAACTCCTAGACGTTCTTGTACACAGATCTCACGATAACTCAATCTTCACCTCAGTTTACCGTAAACCCACACATACAGACAGATATCTCGATTTTAAATCGCATCATCCAACATGCCACAAAGCTTCCGTTGTTAAAACATTAAGTCTTAGAGCGAATTCTCACTGCAGTAATGAAACACTTTCAAACACAGAAACAAAACACATACACACGGCACTTAAAAATAATGGATACCCTAAACGATTCATTCTCAGAAACTGTAGACCCAATAGTACATCTTTAAACAATACATCTCACACCCGCATATCTATTCCATATATTCACGGCATTTCCGAAACAATCTCTCGCATCCTTAAAGAGGCAAATATCAAAACATTCTATTCCCCTGTCACAACACTTCGCAAACAACTTACAAAAGTTAAAGACCCAGTTCCACCAGAAGATCTCACAGGCGCCATATACCAAATACCATGCAAAGACTGCAACAAACATTACATAGGACAAACAAAAAGAATGATCAAAACAAGAAAAAAAGAACACAAACAAGCACTCGCGAAAGGAGACATAGCCTCACGTCTGGCAGAACACGCTTTACAACACGGACACGAACCCGACTGGGACTCAACAAAAATACTACACCGTCACATCACAAACAAGAATAGTAGACTCTTCTTAGAATCTTGGGAAACTTACAAACTACACGGGAAAGCCATTAATACATCACAACCACTTCCAGAAACTTATAAACAACTCTTACTCTGAAATGTATGAGACATCCCCAAATTAGGTAACCCGCAGTGTGGGTTTCTCATTGGTCCCTATTGGGGTTCTTCCATGATTCTATTGGAGGCCTCCCATTGGTTCTCATTGGGTTTTCCCATTCTGCGGGACTACTCTGATGAAGGGTTTTCCAGAAATTTCAAGTATAAAAAAGAGACAGAAACATAACATCGTCATTACTCCTGATGAAGGACTGCTGCTGATGCGTCCGAAAGCTTGAGTGATCTTTTTCATTGCTATTTTACCAGTGTTTAACCTTTTT
>QLNU02014802.1:37263222-37277384 GCA_006491805.2 Dysdera silvatica
GGATGGACGGATGGATGGATGGACGGACGGACTGACGGAGAGTCAGTCAGACTGACTGACTGATGGATGGATGGATTATTTTTTTGAACCAGAAGTTTGGACCTGCTTTTGTGACACCATGTTATCAATATTAGGGGAAATGTCCATGGAACATGTCACCTTTAAAGCTGAATTCAAATGCATGTCAGTTAGCTTGTTTCATTTAAGAGATTTCATTTGGTTCATTTTTGAAAATAATTGTTCACAAGAATATGTTGTACCGAACACTAACAAAAATCGCGTGCAGCTACATTATGAATGTTTTATACTTGCCCTTCGAAACAAACTGGTAAAACTCCGTCTTGAATTTTTTTCTAGTAAAGAATCACATTGGAAGTCTATTAATTCAAGTTAAAGTTTTTCAGACGCGTTATAAACACTACAGGAAAATGGTGGCTTGTGAATATATTAAAAATATCTTTCATGTCTCTGAAACATTCAAATAGCCTGTTAAAGTCTTCTTTTAATCTAACGATTTCGTAGAAAATGTAGCAAAGTCAATTTCCTCGTCTTCCTCCAGTTCAGATTTCAAAGTTGGGAAATAAGCAAGATTTCCTGCTTGAAGTTGACCCTCCCAAAACTGCAATTTTTTCATGAATGCTTTCACATTATCAATAATATCAGTGACTAGCTTATTTTGGCATTGTAGTTTGACATTTAATTCATTTCAATAAACAGTTATATCTGTGCTGCACGCTAGGACATATAGCAATTTAGGATTATCAAAGATTGAAATAACTTGATTTTTGCTTTCAAGAAGTATCTCAATTTCATGTCCCAGATCCTACAATCGTTCTAATACTCGTCGACAGCTCAGCCACCTTATATAAGAGTAATATAAAACATCACCACATACACACACATGCTTACAACCGGTATCTTGGAGAAAAGCAGCAAACCGTCTGTGCCTTTGGAGGGAATATAGTTAATAATTTTCACCACAGACTTCAAGATGCTGTTTTCTACTTTTAAAACACGGCCACATAGTGCCCCTTGATGTGTGATACAGTGGAAATGTACAAATAGAACAATTGATCCTTTATCAATCAACTTTTCTTTTACTCTTCCGACAACACCGTTTTCATTACTGGCCAGTGCAGGGACACCATCTGTAACCAAGCATGCAAACCTCAATTAAGACAATTTTTCCTCCTCAGACATTATTTTAATTTTGTTAAAAGTATCAACAGTTCTCGTAGTGTCATGCATCGGTATTAACCAGAGTAGCTCCTCGATTATTTTAAGGTTCTCGTCTACCCCGCGAATAAAAACAACTAACTGGCAACATCTGTTACATCTGTACTCTCGTCAGTTGCAGGTGAAAAATGAAGGAACCCTGCCATTTTCTGCTGTAGTTGCGCTTTTATATCTAAAGCTAATTCATTGATTCTAGTGGCAATTGTGTTTGGCGAAAGAGCGATTTCTTTAAATGCGTTCACCTTTTCAGGGCAAATATACTCTGCTGCTTTAACTAATCACTCTTTTATAAACGAAGCCTCAGTGAAAGGTTTACAATTTTCTGAAATCAATTTTGATAAGATGTAACTTAATATCACGTTATCTTTTTTTAGCATATTAACTTTCTGAAATACACTTTGTCGAGAACTTAATCAGCTTTCAATTTCTTAAGAGTTTTGTTGTTGAGTAAGTCCTCTCGAAATTGTCCTTGCATTGATTCATATTTTCCTCATGCACAGTTTGAAAATGACGTCTTACGTTGTACCCTTTTGTGATCATTGACACCTGTTTGCATATGAGGCATAGAATACCATTATAACTCGTACAACAAAAATACTCCAATTCCCACTTCTTGCTGAAAAATCTACGTTCATCCTCAATCTTTCGTTTTTTACTGCCGCTTGACTTTGAAAAAGACATTTTGATTCATTAAATTAAAGTAAATATCCAAATACTGATTGCGTCAGGCGAGTTGAGTTGGAAAAAAAAAAAAAAAATTGCTAGGGTCAGCGATGGAAGTGCTGCTACATCTGCTCTTCTTCAGCAACAAATTGCCACAAATTTGATGCCGAATTTTTGTTTTATTAACTACTTATCTTTTGGTGGACTAGTGGCGCCATCAAGTGATTGGTTTTCAACTTATTTTTTTTCTTGTAGGTAAATAGATGAATTTCAATGACTATTTTTTTTTTTTTTGGATAAGAAAGTCCTCAAAAATATTTCAAATTTTGTATTTCATTATAATAGAAAATTAAACTTATAAAAACATTTGAAAAAAAGAAGGTATTCTTTAGATTAGAAAAAGACGCCGCGGGCCACAAAATCATGTCCATCGGACCACACATTTGAGACTACTGGTCTAAATATCGTAAATACTTATTTATAGGAAAAGTAACCTTTTCGCATTAAATTTAAGATATTTAATGAACCTCAATATGGAGAAAATTAAAAAGGATTGCAATCTTCCCATTTTATTTTCAAAAGTTTAGAATTACTCTATTTATAAAAATTAAGTGTTAATGATTCTTACAGACTACTCAAGATATATCCACACGGCTGAGGTACCAATTCTGCCAATTTCTGCATGCGAAGTATATTGCAATCTGTTTTCGGGATTAGATCCCCACTGTGCCACAGACGGACACCTTTGCTTAGGCTACGAAGAAGGCGGAATATCCACCTGCAATGGTGATAGCGGTGGACCTGTCGTTCAGAACATAAATGGTAATAATAATTAAGGTTGAGTTAACTAATTAATAAATCATCAACAGGACCGTAGCCAGGCCTTAATTTCGGGGGATTCAAAAATGTTTGCAGCATATATCGATACAGTCACAGCATGCAAGTCCATAGCCTAGTCCCATTAAAAATTTAGTTTCGGGGAGGGGTCCCATAAGATCCCCTCTCTGGATACGGGCATGGTCAGCAACCATGTATGTAATAATGTTTTTAATGACTGCTCACATTTTTCATTTGGTACAAAATGGCTTCAGCATTCAGTACATCATTCAGGGTAACTATGCTCCATCTCTTAGTTTTCAATGTGTTTGGCATTAAAGAGCTGACATATCCCACTGTTGCAGTCTACTAGTTCAAAGTTATGAAGCCAGTTTTCGGCTCTGTATTTTAGGAAAGAATTTGGCAACATATGCACAGATGATTTCTCCTAGTTTTCAATATGTTTGGTTTTAAAGAATTGACGTAGCCCATTATTGCAGTCTACTGTCAGGGTTATGAAGCCAGTTTTCTGTTCTGTATTTTAGGAAAGAATTTGGCAACATATGCACAGATGATTTCTCCTAGTTTTCAATATGTTTGGTTTTAAAGAATTGACGTAGCCCATTATTGCAGTCTACTGTCAGGGTTATGAAGCTTTTTTTCTGTTCTGTATTTTAGGAAGTAACTTGGAAACATATGCACAGCTGATTTCGTCATAATGATATCCTTTTGGAGAGTCTGTTTACAAGCTCCATTTGATGGCTGTTTTAATGTTGATATAAACAGATGTTTTGAAATAAAACTATCCTTAAGAGTTTTCAAGTATCAATGAACCTACTTGTTTAAGCTGACCTGACTCCTAAATTGAATAAAATAAAGTATTTGTTGGAAATTCAAATGACGGCTGAAATGTATCCCAAATGGCAGGATGGCTTTGGCCGCCCCTTCCCTCTATTTCCTACTCCTCTGACTAGGACCATGTGCAAGATATATTCACTTATCCGAAAAGAAGTGCTGGTCCCTATATACACATACGCACAATCGTAGACGTAATTTGGGGGTTAAATATAGCCTAAACTGGGGAGGGGGTAAAAATGTATGAGAAAAAGTAGGATTTTACTCCTTTCCTAAAGAAACTGGGGAGTAAGTTCCTCCTTTCCCCCCGCCCGTCAGATTACGCCTATGTGCTCAGTATTTGGGGCCAATAAGATGATGAACACAAGTAGTTGTTCGATCATTAGTTAAATTTCTTTCATTATCCATCATTTTTAATAAAAATTCACTGTTGTTATACCATTTTTACACAAATTTTATTGTTGTTGTTGCTAATGGATGTAACTTTTTTTTTGTTTACAGGACGGTTCATACTTATGGGACTTACGAGCTTTGGTCATCTCATTTGTGCTCACAAAGGATATCCGGGAGGTTACACTAAAGTTCAACATTTTCTTCCGTGGATACGAACCGCCATGAAAAGTCTCGAATAGCCATGTGGTTAATATGGATGATATGGATATAATGGATGTATTCGGGATCACTTCAAAATCATCCAATTTTTGTATATTATTTTATAAAGTAATTAAAACGATAGCTTATATGTTAATGATATCGCGAATACAAATACGTGTATTTCCCCTCAATGGGATGGGTTGCAAAACGGTGGTTTGTAAACAAAGTTTGATGTTTCAATAAAATATTTTTAAGTGTGTTGAATGTAGTTTTGAATGCGCTTGTTCACGCAATTTGTAATTTTAAGAAAAGGAAACCAATAACAGTAATGATTTTGAAATCCCCGCCTAAGCTCAAGCAATTTTTTTTCTTTTTGGTAAAGAAGAAAAAGAGACACCATCCTGGCTTGGAGTCGAACCAGGGACCTTTTGCATGAATCGGATTACCCTAATCTACTCGGCAATGAGGACACAGTAATGATGCTTTTTATCTTCATACTTAAGGTTTGTAAGATATTCTTGATTTATTAAAAGGGTTAAAGTTTACTTTAAAATCCAATATGATGAAAACTGCCAAATGTTGGTGAAGCATGGACAAAAAGAGAATTTAAACGGTTGTTGTTTTGTTGACTATTTATCGTTGGAGGACTCACGTCTTGATTTGAGAAAAGCGTGCCTTTTGGGAAATTTCGTTCAAATTAGAAAGAATATAGAAAGGAGTAGAAAAAATAAATTATAGCAAGGTCGCTGCAGCGTCTCTGGGAAAACAAAGCCGCCTTCAGCGGTTTACCACTTCCAACGACAAAAAAAAAATTCGCAAATTTAAAAATAAAAATAAAACACACACACACACACACACACACACACACAGGGTGATTCAGAACTAATGGAACAAACTGAAAGGGGTGGTAAAGGACGCCAAATAAGCCATATTTGGCGAAATCAGGTCCGCAAAGGATCCGATTTGGCTGTACAGTGAAAGTATTATTTACATCCACATCGTCGCTACGTAGGCAATTACATGAACAAAAAAAAGTTAATTTTTTGACACATAATTTAAGTGATTGACCTAATAATGCAGCAGATTAAAAAAAAAATCAGAAATTCCCTTCCCTGGCCCTGAATAGTGTTGCCATTTAGTCATCAAAGGTATGGAAAAAAACGATTGTTTTACCATACTGGAGGCAATTGGGAATTGTCAAGCATGTGTAATAGGTGAAGGAGATCAAAAGAAACAACTTTGGTCTAGTGAACCTATGTCCGAAAATGAGCCTTTCTGGAACTACAAGGATGCTATTATTTGCATCCACAGTTAATCATGTAACAAAATTTGGAAAATTTGCCGTTCCGGCCTAGAACCATATTGGAAAAGGTTTCACTACTTACTATGGTCCAAAATAACTTCCCATGGCCAAATTTATGCAGTTGGGGAATTTATGGCCCAAACTAGATCCTCATGTTTGATCCATGAATTCTCCAATTGCCTAAATATGGTTTATTTGACGTCCTTTACCCCTTTCAGTTTGTTCCATTAGTTCTGAAACATCCTACATATAGGTCTATGGTGAGTGAAATTTGAATTTTTAGTGACACCTAGCACTCAAAATTCTTTAATTAGTTTATGCACAATAGTATTGGCGAAATGTATAGTAATCTAGTCTTCTTGAGAATGCATTTCAAAATCTGAATTGAAGGAGGGTGGGCGGAAAGTAAAATACCTTTGATCGCAACCAACTTGAAAAGATTTATGATCAGAACACGTTACAAGCTTAGGTAAAGGTTGGCTTTACCTACTACGCTTATAACGCTGTTTTCTGATTACAAATCTCACCTGCGTAGTACTGCGCCAAGTTATCTTACGTAACTTGAAAAGTTTATATTGCATTCTAGTAAACATTTGATTGATTGATTGTTTGGCTTTTTTATGGCGCAAGAGCATCTGGGCTATACTGCGCCAAAACATTTGATCATTGGCGTATGCAGGGGAGTATTGATGGGGGTTGTAACACTCCATTGCAATGAAATTTTGTATATTTAACATAGGAATATATGAGTTGTAGCTCTGTAACCCCTCCCATTAAGCCTATAACCCCCTTATGAACTTTCTGCGTATGACAATGCATTTAATTAGTTAATTTTCGCAAACATAATTATATGTAGCAAATTATCGCGCGTAGGGAGCTTAAAAACATATTTAATAGCATAAGAAGTTCCTTTCTATCTTCATAAGACCATTTTTTTTAACATGGAGCAAATATCAAAACAGTCTCTTATATTTATTTATATAAATCGAACACTACGTAGATTAAATTCGTAATTTTTCGTAAACTTCTCATCGTAATTTGGTTTAAATAGTAGTCCATGTACTACACCATTCTGCGAAATAACTGGCAACAATATATATACGTTCGTAAAGAGATTATATATTGTCCTTCGTAGCTCAGTGGGTAGAGCCTCCGCCCGGCAAGTGGAAGGTCGTGGGTTCAGGTCCCACCGAAGGCAGAAATATTTATTTTCTTTCGAACGTTTCACCATCTAATCACGCCATACCATCGGCGTTGGTATCACTACGCCAATAAACGTTGATTAATATTGAAGTCTCTTATATGTTCTGCTTTTCTCATGGTCTGCTTTGTAGTTATGAGGTGGAGTAATGGTAACGCGTTCGTCCATTGTCCTCTTAGTCCGGGTTCGATTTCAATGGTACCGTAGAACTTGTGCCGTTTTTCAGATAGCTATAGTCCGGCGTTCCCTATGTAACAAAGGTTAGGGTTCCTCGGAAACTGTAGAACCCAGCATTGTAAAACATATAAATATTGTGTTATGAACATGTAGTACATAGCACGAGTATCGTCTAAGTTCTAGCCAGAGGGGTGGGCACGCATGAGGTCAATGAAAGCCATATTCCGGTTTTTAATGTATTATAAATAGTCACACCATAGTTATATAGTATTGAATTCACATATTCAAATTTAATTTAATTAATATGGTTACATATCCTACACAAGTCTTAAGTGCTATGTAAATTATACATATGAGAAAATATAATTAAGAGAAAGAAAATACAAAATAATTATTTCAAAATTTTAATAATAAAAATGTATTACTAAAAAGTATAACATTTAACGAAGGCCTTTGGTCAAACCTTTGAAATTTGGCTTAAAATCCACAGCAATCCCGTGAGATGATGATTGGTCAAATGTGAACGATATTTCGACTGTTCAAGAACCTCATTGTGCAGTACGAAACTTCGCAGCAATATGTTGCATCAAAAGTTGAAATTAGCAGCTTCCTTTAATTGTGGCTAATTTGATTCTGGCACGAGTTTTCAAAAATCAATCACAGGAGTAGATTTGTTCTGCATTTGCAATATCTGATCCTCTTGCATCTCTAATAACTCCAATTCCTCAGCCGCTTTTTTAACAAGCATTATTTCAGAAATTTGAAATCCATCTTCAATAATATCACAAATAAATGGGCTAAAAATATGCCAATATAGATTTAAAACTTTTTAAATCTATGTTTGAAATCTCCTTACAGCTCTTTCAATTTTTCTTTGTATTCGTCCACTTTTTTTTTCTTTGATATCAATTATATTAGCTTTTACTCGTGGAAAATGATTGAATATTTTGCTCTTAAATCGTACACAAAAAGTCGAAATTTAGCTTTAAAACGGAATACAGTTTGTGATAAATCATTTTTTTTATTTCATTGCAAATCCAAATTAAGTGTTTGCGAATGTTCTATCATGTTTGTAAGAAACATTAAGCCAGAAAGCCAAGTTTCATCTTCTAATTCTTGGTGTTCTTTTCCTTTTTCTTTTGTAAATGTTACGATACGATTTAAGAGTTCCACAAAATTGCTCAAAACGTTGTAAGTTGACATCCATCTTACAACACACCAAAAAGATAAATCACTGGGTGATTCATCTGTTTCGCCATTCACTTGCAACTCTTCTAAAAAGTTCTTAAATTGACGTTTTGTTTTGGCGTTTGTTCTAATTAAAATCACAATCTGTCCACATAATTTCGTATTTGAAGTACTTCACTATGAGATGCTTCGTGTGAATTATGCAGTGAAGAGGTGAGAAACGTGGAATTTCAGGATTGTTGTTTAAAAGACCAATAAGACCTTTGTTTTTGCCTATCATTGCAGGAGCTCCGCCAGTCACAACACTTACAAGTTTTTCACGAGGCAATTCAAGTGGAAGGTCGTGGATTCAGGTCCCACCGAACGCAAAAATATTTCTTTTCTTTCGAACGTTTCACCATCTAATCACGCCATAACATCGGCGCTGGTATCACTACGCCAATAAACGTTGATTAATATTGTTGTTTAATTCAAACCTGTTCATTACTTCATCCAGCCCATTTCTGACATCAATATCATGAGTCGTTTCGATAAGAGCTAATAGGTCTAACATTTTTTCTTTCACATTTTCGTCTGCAAATACATAACAGACAAAAATGGACGTTTGTGGAACATCCCGAATACCTGTAGTAGTACAGTAAAAATTGGCACTAAAATAGCCTCAACAACATAAAAATTGGTACGCTCACGAAACTTTGGTTATAACTCTTCATAATGTAGTTTAAGAATCTGAAGAGTCCCTAATGAATGGGAGGATGGAAATCGGTTTTTGGGGGTGGAGGGAATTTAGGAAAAATTTAGTTCCTCTAAAGTAGAAGTATGGGGTGTCAATTTACATGGTTTTTTTTTTGCACGCAAAATCAAATAAAACCAAAATAAAGGTGATAGGATTAACCAGTGAAGAGAAAAAATGTTTCATTTTTGAAAATACAAGGAAAATTCACAAAAAGAAGAGTAATAAAAGAGAGCAAAATACAAATATACAATAATCATGTAATATGTGATCCTCGTCATCAAAAGGTGAATTTCCATAATTTAAGTCTCCGTCAATGTCCACAGTTAGTATAAAAGTTTTGTCTTCAAATTCTAATGTAAACAGGATGTCCGTACAGCTGTTCGAGCATGCCTCTCCGCCAAAAATTTTGCACAACGCAAAACACTTTACACAGGAACATTGAAATCAAGAACAGTTTCCTTTGTAGGAACAAGATATCAACTTCAGGATGGCCTCAGTGGCAGGGTCAAGAGTTGTTCTGATTGGGTGCAATTCAATGTTTTGACAAACCCAACACCACAGTTGTGGATTCAGTTTACTTTCTTGTCACATTCCCCGTAAAAGTTTCAGAATGCATGTATAAATGTTCTTCAAAAATTTTCCAGGGTTGTTGTATGATGTGCTCTCAAACATAGTGTTTTCAATGCATTTTCTTGTTATTTTGCCGTTTTTGGTCATTATCCTTATTTCTTCCTCTTCCAAGTTATCCTTCTGTTTCTCATACCAATGGTCGCTCAATATTTTGTTCCAACAATTGTAAAAATAAATGACTGGCAGGTTATTCTTGTTACATGTTATAACTATGTCGCTTCCATAAGGGCCAACCAGCTGCTTTTTAATTGTTTGTATGCTGATAGTGAAATGTTGCACTACCTCACATATTTTGTTTATTGAGAACTGGCAGTCATTACTTTCTTCCAAGCATGAATATATAGTTTGCATGCATAGCCCGGACGATTTCTTCATCCTGAGGACGTCCTGATGCTCTTCTCCCACCAGAACTCTCCGAATTTCTTAATTTGAACGTTTTCCAACATGCAAAGTGATACTGAGGTACAACTCGCTAATGTCCACTGAGCGAATCTTTCCATATACTTGTCGGCCTCCACCTATTCTTCTTATTTGAAGCTGCTTTTTCAACCTTTTCTTTAAAACCTTGGTTGACAACGTGATAGACTTTGTCAGAGGTTTTTTCTCTACAGCCGAGACCTTTTTTCGAGCAGATAAAATAAAGCCCTGCAAAATCAAATCCACTAGCGGTGACGATCTTAATCTCTTTGGTGGGAAACACCGGAATTAATCTCCCCTTCATCTGACATTTGTTTTGCCTTGAGGACACTGGAGGGCTTTGTGTACTCATTTTTGTATTTCCACTGGACCGCTATTCTACTTTCAGTGGATAGTAAAAAGTGTTTTTTATCGCCTTTCTCTCTGCTGCAATTTTGCTATCTTCTGTGTAGCTGATGGACATGGAACCACCTTTTCACTCACGACTGGTTATTCACAAATGAAACACAAACACACACTTTACGTTCTTCACTATCGCATCATAAGAGCCAAGGAGGTACCAACATAATGAAGCAAACACTCCGACAACTATCGCGACAGAGAGTAGGAGTGGGGAAAATATGGCGGTACAGGTGTAACGTTTTCATCTAGGGTATTAGTGAAAAACCCTGACCTACCCTAAGCTCACAATTCAGCGAATGAACTGTAGATACGAACAATGAAAAACATATTGTAGATAAACCGGTGAAAGAGGTGGGATTTTTCTTGTATTTTCAAGAACAAAACATTTTTTCCAAGGGCGGACACAGGGGGAGGTCACAGGGGTCCTGACCCTCTCCAAAATATATTTTTTCACTGTAAAAAATTCCGATGATAAATAAGTAAGAAATTCCAACTTCATGATAAATGAAGGGTGTTATTCCAAGACCATGGCAAATTCTTGATCCCCCCCCCCAAAATGAAAGTCTCTATCCTCCCTGATTTTTTCTCTTCAACGGTTAGTCCTATCGCCTTTATTTTAGTTTTATTCTATATTGCGTGCAAGAAAGCATATAAATTGACACCCCACACTTCTACTTTCGTGGAACTAAATTCCCCCCCTTCCCCAAAAACCTATTTCCACCCCTATTCATTAGGGACTCTTCGGATTCTTAAACTGCATTATGAATAGGAGTTATAGCTAAAGTTTCGTGAACGTACCAATTGTTATGTTGTTCAGACCCAATTTTTCCTGTACTATATAGCCTCATCAAGAGCTAAATTAAATGCTGTGCAACTTTTCAAATCACACATCAAACTATTTTCAACATTTTTACTAATTGCACCAATACGGCACTTAGTTGCACGGCGTGATATAGGAACCTGTGCGATCGATTTATGCAGTTTTGTATTATCTAGATCCAAAACTTCCACCACTTTTTCCAAGTTTTTATTAATAAATTCTCGTTCTCCATATGGACGTATGGCACGAGCTATATTCCAAGCTATCGAAAAACTAGCTTTCGTTTGTTCTGTCATCTTCGCCACTAAAAGAAGGCAAGAATCCTTGTTGTTTAAGAAGATCAGATTGCAAGGACTTAAGTTTCTCTGTTGGCAAATTTTGAATTGAGTGGATATTGAGTTAAAAAGTGGGGATAATTACTTCGTAATGTCGGCTTAATTGCTCACTCTGTAGTTTGCAATTATAACTTTACAAAGACACAACGACATTTCGTTGTTACCAATAAAAGAAAAATTTTCTACCCATTCTTCTTGAAAGTTTCTATTTTTTGTTCGTATTTATGTTTTTTGATATTTTCCAAGGACATGTTATCAAAAGGTTTAAATAAATTTAATCCCAAAGTCTGAAATTGAAACAAAATAATTAAATTAATTTACAGCGAGTAAAAAGTACACTCAGTAAATAACTTTAAATTGCTTAGTGAAAAAGTACATTTACAGATTTTTGAAAAAGCATGAAATAGGACATTTAGCTGATAGGGAAACTATCACTGAAATACACGATCATCCACAAAGTTGGTCGAATATTCTGCGCAGGCCGGCGTATTATTCCACAAGTCGGCTGATGTACCGCCAGCAGTGTAAATGCGCATATCATAACCTAGCAGCTGTCTACCAGAGAGCAAGCACACTGTGAACGGATTACTTCGACCTTGGACTGACGCCTCGCCTGCGTTTGCGTTCGTTATTTGAAACGGTTTGATACAGATAAGTATAAAACTGAGGTTTAATATAGTGGAGAACTTCCTTAAGTTTGTTCCCCTGACTGTAACTACAGGTCGAGCAATTGCAGACGCTATTCCCAAAGGCCTTGTTGACTGCAATATTGACACGTCTTTTCTCCGTGGACAAGGGTATGATGATGGAGCTTCTGCAATGAGTGGAAAGTACAATGGCGCCCAAGCAATTATATATCAGCAACACCTTAAAGCCCCCTACCTTTATTGTGCATTACACTGTTTGAACTTCGCCATAAATTCTTCATCTCGAGTTTCGGCTACCCGAAACAGTTTTGGAACAATAGGGAAAATCTGAAGTATTTTAATACACCAAAACGAAACCTTGTTCTCACCAGCAAGGTTAATGCAGATAATCAGGGAGGGACAGAAATCGGCGCCAAAAAATTGAAAAAATTATGCCTTACTCGTTGGGTAGAGAGACACGATGCTATCACAGTTACGGTTTCGTTGTTTGATCAGGTAATTGAGTCTCTGGAGGAGATTACTACATGGAGACATCAATAGAAGCTCATAGCTTGCTATGTTCGATGTTCACATCAGGGTTTGTCATAGCACTTTTTTTCAGCTGATAGATTACTAAGCTAGAGTGTTCGTGTGAGTGGAAAGCTGCAGGAAGTGAACCTTGATTTGGCAATTGCTGTAAGTGACGTAGATGACGTTGTGAAAGCTCATCTATAACTATCTATATGAGAAAGCGCAGAAAACGAGTTCCATCATCTCTTTGAACAAGCTGTTAAGAAGCTAGAACAGCAGGGACAAAACATTACCCTACCGCGCCGTGTCACCAGACAAATTTACAGATAGAATGTCAATGTACAAACTCCTGAAGAATACTACAGACTTTCTGTTTTCATTCCATGGCTTGATAATTTCATCACCCATCTCCGCGAAAAATTTCTCAACCACAAGGAATTTCTACAGCGTTTTGCATCTGTCATTCCGAATGGAAGGCAGCCTACACATGAAGAACACGAGGGATTTGTTGCCTTATCAAGGAAATTTTCAGATGATTTGGGGCCTAGATCAGAAAATACTCTAAAAGCAGAACTTCATTTGTGGTATATGAAGGTCTGCATTAAATAACGAAACAAAGAGCCCAATTGAACTGCTCAATTTTTGTGACTAAAGGACTTTTCCTACTGTATTTGAATTTTAAAAGTGTATGCTACTTTCCCAGTGTCAAAAAGCAGTGCTGAGATGTCATTCTCCACAATGAAGAGGTTAAAAACTTATTTGAGAAATAGTATGAGTGAAACTAGACTGAATGGACTTTCAGCAATGAACATTCACCGTAAAGTAGAAATTGATCCAGACAATGTAATAAATGCTCTAGCTATGAAGAAGAGCAGGCCGCTAGACTTTGTTTTATGAATATGTTTTTATTATTATATAATAATATCTAATCATAAGAGGAAGGAGCTGAAAGAAGTCTATAAGCAGACCAGAACGTATAATTATATCTTCATCTATTACTTGTGTTGTATTGTATAATCATAATCTACTACTACATCTTCTAATCGGTTAACTATTTTGTACTGTAGAATTATTAGTTATTTAAAAATGATAAATATTTACAAAAAGAAAAAAGACAACCGTCTTAGAAATTGATATGGCTTAAGACCATTTTTCCACCAAAAATTCTGTGTACCATTGACTCCCCCCTTAACAATATTCTGGGTGCGCCACTGCCAGTATTTAATGATTTATCTATTTTCTGATAGAGTGACATATTGTAACCTATTTTGTAGATAGCTTTTGAAAAGATTCACAGATGTTCCTTTAATACCCAATAAGTTCAATTTGTTGAGAAGGATGGTGTGATTAACGTTTTCAAATGTTCGCTTTAAATCGAAAACTATGCAGTAAGTGAACTAATTAGGGTCACTTGAATATTTGAGTTTTTCCATAAGTTCCATGATCGCTGTTTTTGTAGATAGCTTATTGGGGAAGCCATATTGTTTTGAATAGAATAGTTTATTTCGTTCCATAAATTTTGCTAGTCGGGAGCATATTGCGTGTTCGAAAATCTTACTGAAAACACTAAGAATAGACATTGGTCTGTAGTTTGAAAGTAATGATTTATCACTTTTTCATGAAGAGGAATAA
>QLNU02014802.1:37298056-37385341 GCA_006491805.2 Dysdera silvatica
TTTGCAAACTTGCGGATATCCTACAACAATTCGTAAATGGGAAATTAATATTAGTTCTATGGGACATTTTTCGGTACCAAAGAACTATATCTTACTATCAATAGGTTTATTACCAATCAGTCATGTTATTATCATTAATTATTAATATCATCATCATATTCAACCATTATCTATCCACTGCTGGATGAAGGTCTCTCCAACTGCTTTCCACACAAGTCGATCCTAAACACTTCGCTTCCACGTCACCCCAACCTGTTTTCGTCTCTCATCCACCCCATCTAGTTTGAGGACGTTTTCTACATCTTCGGTGGTCTCTTGGAATCCAGTTGAGAATTTCAGTTGTACATCATTGATCAGTTCTTCTTGCAATATGTCCAACCCATCAGCATTTCAGCCTTTTTACTTTAACAATGATGTCCTCTATTTAATTTGTTCTCTCACTCAAGTGTTTCTTTTGCGATCTCTCCTAGTTATTTCAAACATGCACCTCTCCATGCTCCTTTGGGTTGTCTGTAACTTCTGTATTGCCGCAATTGTTAGACTGCATGTCCCTGAGCCATAAGAGAGGACTGGCAATACACACACACACACACTCTTTGAAGACACATTTCGTTTTAGACACAAAGGTAATTTTCCCTTCAGGATAAAACCGTTTCTTCCTAATGCACTCCAGCCAAGTATAATATGTCTGTTGAGTTTTTTTCATAACGTTGCCTTCCATTTAAATCAGTTGGCCGTGGTAAATATATGAATCAGCAATTTCTAGCTCAACGTTGTTAACTCATATATCTGCTTTCCTGTCAGATTGTATTACTGTTAATATACCAAATCAAATCGAATCGAATCAAACTTTATCCAGACGGATTCAATTTTTTTACATGTGATAATTATTCACAATTTATCAGTCAGGTTAATCTGCCTAGGCAGTGAAGGCTAAATACTCTGGGGTCTGACAAAGCCTCTGCTGCTCAGAAATGGATATAATAAGTGGAAGTAAGAAATAAACTAAATACAATAAGATAAAAGACTTGGTTGTTTAGTAAAGGTATGGAAGGTATAAATAGAGAAAGATGTAGTGATATTATATTTCTCTATCCAATAGATGTCTGCGGATGAGTTTTTTATATTGAGCAAAGGAATAAATAGATTTAAGTGAGTTAGGAAGAAGATTTCACACACTAGGGAGATACGGGAGAGTCCATGGGTATGATCAGGAGAGTATAACGAAATGGGATCAGAATGAGGACCATGTCGTATGGTGTTAAACATGAAGATGGAAGTTTTGTACGTAAATAAATTTTTGACTAAAAAAATCTGATGACCGTAAGCTATTTCTATAGTTCTGGAAGAAAGAGTTTGCTAATTTAGAAAGCGGAGGAACCTTTTTTGCAGTCTGGTAAGTCTAATGAGATTAGACGCGAAGGTCTTTCCTTATATTAGAAGTTAATAAACTTTTTATTAAAAAAAAACCCTTGTCAACGTCGTTTCTTGTCACTGCATATATATTTTTCTTTTTATCATATCCAAATCGAAATAAGACTGATATTTGATAAGGATGTTAGGTAAAAATTCGAAAAATATATTACGTTTGCTTTCTTCGAAAATTGGTTTTTGAAGAAAGAAGACGTTGGTTTGGATGACGTATAAGGAGCTTAGCCCTAAAGTAAGTGAATTTTGTATTTATATTTGGCATTCACTCTCACGAAATATAAGCTCCAAAATTTTTTCATTACATATTTATACATTTTTTTGTTAAGAGCTTGTATCGAAAACGCGTGTAAAAGTGATGTTGGCTTTTAATTTTAAAGAATTTTTAGGAGAGTATGTAGAAATATTCTACAGCTAAATAATCGATTAAAGTTAAATAAAATACAAAAATTAATTGAAATGTAAAGATTCGGAATACGCCCAAAACTAGGAGTTAATTTGAGGCGGTGGTTAAAATATTTTTACACAATAATGTTTAATAAAGATATGTCACTTTCATTCTCAAGGAAATATAGATATATTATACAAAAATAAATGAGAAAAATACCAATTACGCATTCAGATTTAATTATTATGATATTTCCCTTTTAAAGAAAATGGTTTCTATAATATTTTTTAAATATTTTCCAATTAGTATTCCACAAAACGAGATCTTGTGATTAGAAATTTGATAATTATTTGAGGTTTGCGAGTTTTTTCTCCGGTTTTTGCAAGCTTAACAAGTGAATACGTATACCTATTTCTGCGGTCATATTGCAAATTTAGTTTGGAGGGACGAGTTCTTAAGATCCTCCCTTGGAAAAGGACAGAGGTTTCAGTAAAACAAATTATCAGTATCACTATCCATAACGTTTCCACGAAGCCTTTTTCCACTAATTTTAAATTGTAAACAATTTTCTGATTCAGAGCTGTATGAGATGATAATAAAGTTTCAATATATATATATATATATCATCATCATATTCAACCATTATCTATCCACTGCTGGATGAAGGTCTCTCCAAATGCTTTCCACACGTCTATACTAGGCAATTCGCTTCGACGTCACACTAACCTGTTTTCTTATCTATTTCTTATCTATTTAGTCTGAGGACGTTTTCTCGGTCTTCGGTGGTCTCTTGGACTCCAGTTGAGAATTTCTGTTGTTCACCGTCGATCAGTTCTTCTTGCAATATGCCAACCCATCTCTATTTCAGCCTTTTTATTTTAACAATGATGTCTTCTACTCTAGTTCGCTCTCTCACATAAGCGTTTCTTTCTCGATCTCTCTTAGTTATTCCAAGCAGACACCTCTCCATACTCCTTTGGGTTGCCTGTAACTTCCGTACTGCTCCAAATGTTAGACTCCATGTCTCCGATCAATAAGAGAGAACTGGCAATACATACTGTTTGAAGACCTTTCTTTTTAGACACAAAGGCAATTTTCCCTTCAGAATAAAACTGTTTCTTCCGAATGCACCCCAGCAAAGTTTAATACGTCTGTTGAGTTCTTTCATGATGTTGCCTTCCATTGAAATCAGCTGGCCAAGGTAAATATATGAATCAGCAATTTCTATCTCAATGTTGTCAAATTTTATATTTGTTTTCTCAACGAAATTATTGAACATAATTTTAGTTTTTTGGTAGGTTCATCTTGAGTATTCTTTACTTCTAGTTGAAAGCTCCTGTACCATGTCTTGGGGTTCTGATGGGTTTATTGAAAGAATAACGATGTCATCAGCAAACCGTAGATGATTTGAATATATGTATATATATATATATATATATATATATATATATATATATATATATATATATATATATATATATTAGAGAGTTAGCAGGGTGTGGTGGACACTAGGGCGGAACCTGGTGCACAAGTAAAAAATCACATGTACCCAACGACGGCTCTGTGACATGGTGAGATAACACCACCATCAAATATGTGTTTCCCGGATAGGTGAACTCGTAAACTCTGAAAAGTGATCACCTAGGAGAAGGCACTTCGAAAACAAACCAAATCTGCCAACCCGCAATTGACCAGCGTGGCAGATTACGGTCTAACCCTCCAACATATTTACACAAATTAATTCACGGCCCTCATTCCTCGGAGGCCTTGGAGCAACTACCTTAGGCAGCAGGAAGACTAGCTCGACGGCAGAGGATGCTAAGAATCACCGGGTTCGAACACGCTGCCAAAACACTTTGGAAATTGGAACTTTCAACACCAGAAAAATGAAAACGGATGCTCGCCTACAAGAACTAATATTAGAACTCAAGCATATTAAGTGGGACATCATCGTGCTGTGTAAAACGAGACGTAAAGGTGAAAATCTTGTAAAACTCGACACCGGCCATCTTCTATATACAAAAGGAACTGCAAACGGGAAATGTAGTTTTGTAGATTTCCTCATTAATCAGAGATTAAAAGGTTCCATCATAAAACTTGAGGGTACTTCAGATAGAATCGCACAATGCACCATACAACTGAACAAACGACATAAGCTCCAAGTTATCCAGGCTTATGCACCAACTAGTAGCCACACTGATGATGAAATCGAAGAATTCTACGAGGATATATCAGACCTACAAAATAAAGAAAATTGCCACTACAAAATTTTAGTGGGTGATTTTAATGCCAGAATTGGAAAAACCCACTTTGGTGAATGTGCAACAGGCCCACATGGCAGCGGTCATAGAGATGCAAGAGGAGACTCGCTGGTTAATTTTGCAGAGAGACAAGGCCTCTATATTTTGAATTCGTTTTATAAAAAGAAAGCCAATAGGAAATGGACATGGGAAAGTCCGTCAGGAAACAAAAGTGAGATTGATTATGTTCTATCCAACCACAAGAATATATTCAGTGACTGTACGGTCCTCAATCGTTTTGACGTGGGAAGTGACCATAGACTGGTGAGAGTTAAAGTTAAGTTAGACTACCGCAAAGAACGCAGTAAAATGATAAACCTCTCCAAAAAAGTGAAAGCCAACAATGAGGAATTGCTTAAAAAAAGCAAAGAATTTGAACTCGCTATGTCAAATCGCTTTGCATTATTACAAAATTTGGAAGACACCGATATAACAGAACAAAATGAAAAAATCATCAGCAACTTAATTGTAACAGCCGAGGCTCTAGTACCACTAACAACGAAACCTAAAGAAAGCAAAATCTCTAAAGAAACTTTAAATCTAATGGAAAAACGAAGGTCTTGGAAGAACACAGGAATAATTGCTAACAAAGTGGAATATGTGGAAATTTGCAAGACGATAAGGAAACGTATCCGGGAAGAAACTCGTAAATTCAATACAAAGTTGGTACAAAAAACAATTGAAGAAAATAAAGGCATCAAAAATTCAAAACGCAGGCTAATAAATGGAAAAAAGCAAATACTTGCCTTAAAATGTAATGACGGCTCAGTATGCAGAACACGCCAGGAAATGCTTAAGAGGGTAAAAGAATTCTACACAGACCTCTATAAAAGTAACGATCAGCAAAATCTGCCAACAATTGTAGTTACAGAAGAAATGCCGGATGTTTTAGTATCAGAGGTAACAGATGCCATACGATCAATGAAAAATGGGAAATCCACAGGAAAAGATGGCATTTCTGCTGAAATGTTAAAAGCTGGGTGTAAAACGCTTCACAAAATATTGGCAAATCTCTTCTCAAAATGTCTTAAGGAACAAAAAATTCCTAATGCATGGAAAAATGGCGATGTTATTCTTTTGCATAAGAAAGGAGCTCAAGATGATCTTAAAAACTATCGACCAATTAGCCTTCTTCCTGTTATGTACACAGTTTTTTAGCAAAATCACTGCAAATAGAATTTATAGAACATTAAACTATGCCAAACCTCTAGAACAAGTAGAGTTTAAAAGTGGCTATAGTACGATTGACCACATTCAGGTTCTTCAGAGAATAATAGAAAGACACAATGAATACACTTTACCATTATGCATTGCCTTCATCCACTACGAAAAAGCTTTTGACTCAATTTTCAAACCATATATTTTAAATGCACTAGGTAACCAAGGTGTGAACCCAGCTTATGTTAGCTTACTCCAGTCCATATTTTATAAAGCAAAGCGACTATATCTATAAACAGACACAAAGTTGAAATTAACCTTGAGAAAGGTATACGACAGGGAGATACAATCTCGCCCATACTCTTTTCAGCTTGCCTTGAGGAAGTTTTTCGTAAATTACACTGGGATCAAAAGGGCTTAAAAATCAACGGAGCGTATTTAAACCATCTAAGATTCTCCGACGACATCGTATTTTTCGTAAAAGATCCAGAAG
Organism: Dysdera silvatica; assembly: GCA_006491805.2. Taxonomy (NCBI): domain Eukaryota; kingdom Metazoa; phylum Arthropoda; class Arachnida; order Araneae; family Dysderidae; genus Dysdera; species Dysdera silvatica. The sequence goes on from QLNU02014802.1 coordinate 37,303,824, forward strand.
AGCTCCAAAGACTCATTGAAGATCTCAGAATGAAAGGAGAAACATCTGGCTTAAAAATCAACTTGAAGAAAAGCATGATCATGTTTAATAAGTTTATACAAACTAAGAAAATCTTTATTTCGAGAGAAGAAATACAGCAAGCTGAAAATTATATTTACCTTGGTCAACAAATTACGATGAAAGGCGACATAAATCAAGAGATCGAACGTCGTATCAAGCTTAGCTGGCAAGCATTCTACCGGCTACAAATAATTTTTAAAAAAAAGCTCCCTATTTCTTTACAGAGGAAAGTTTTCGATCAATGCATCCTACCTGTTCTGACTTATGGTTGTGAGACATGGACATTGACTGCCAAAGGTATCCAAAAGTTACGAGTGGTACAAAGGAACATGGAACGGCAGATGCTTGGTATCACGCGACGAGATCGAAAGACCTTCAGTTGGATAAGAGATCAAACAAAAGTTTGTGATATCATTGCGAAGGTAAAAAGTTTGAAATGGAAGTGGGCAGCCCATATTGCTAGAAGAACTGACAACAGATGGACCAAAAACATCCTAGAATGGATCCCACTGGACACCACACGCCCAAGGAAAAGGCCAAAGACGAGATGGGTGGATGAAATAATTAAATATATTGGGCACAAGTGGCAGCAAAATGCACAAGATCGACTTCGTTGGAAAGATGCAGAGGAGGCCTTTATCCTGCAGTGGATTGACAACGGCTGAAATGATGATGATGATATATATTTGTATATGCATATTTAATATATGTATTTTTTTTTTCCTCGCCCATTCTTGGCGGAAACAGGCTTTGGGACGGGCAGAGACCCATGTTCCCAAGCCTCACATCACTTCTTAATGTGCCATGTCTAGAAACTTCCTGACAATGTGACACGTGTTTAGGATTGTGGCTTTTTGTATTTCAATGTAGGTGTTTGGGTCAATGTTGAGTATTTCCAAATTCGTCGCAAGCGTCTTTGGTACTATCCCTGTTGCTGAGATGACTAACGGGATGATGAAGATCTTTTCCATACCTCACATGTCTCGTACTTCATATCCGAGGTCTTGGTACTGGTGATTTTCATTGTGTAGGTTGCCTGTATGTTATTAGTGTTGGGTACTGCTATGTCAATTAGGTGCGTGGTCTTATTCTATTTATCGACGAGGGTTATGCCAGGACGGTTATGTGGGACTGTCTTGTCTGTTATGATTGCTCTATCCCAGTAGAGCTTGTGTGTTTCGTTCTCAAGCACGGTCTCTGGCTCATATTTGTAGTATGGGCATTTCTCTGTCAGAAAGCCAGCATTCGCTGCCAATTTCTGGTGGACTATTTTTGCCACTTGGTCATGTCTATGTTTGTAGTCTGACTGCGCGACGATTTTGCATCCCGCCATCACGCGTTGGATTGTTTCCGATGCTGTATGGCAGTGTTTGCATTTGTCGCTTTCTATGTCTTTCCTCTGGATGAATTTCTGATTGTTTCTTATTGCGATCACTTGGTCTTGGATGGCTAGCATGAATCGTTCTACCTTTGGCTGGAGAGTGCCTTTTTGTCAACGTATGATTGTTGTAGGTCATTGTAGTGCCTGACATGTAATGGTTTTCCGTCCCAAGAGCTTAGTTTCTGTTCATTGGCTGCCTCCAGGACATGCTCTTCGGTATTACACAGGTTGAGTGGCGTATAATTTGCATCTGCTAGTACTGTGGCTTAGATGAGTGGCTTGGACCAAGGACTTTTTAACTGGAATTATTGCCTCAGGCTCTGGATTTGCTTACCATGTAGATCTTTGAGGTCCACTTTTCCTCGTCCTCCCTCCTCCCGGGGTAGTGTTTTCCGTTCAATTACCGTTGCAGGGTGTAATTCCGCGGCTCTTCTTTGGATGGTTCTCATTTTCCGTTGGAGCTGTTCTAGTTCAGTGTTGGTCCATTTGATGATCCCAAAATAGTAGCTGAGCACTGGTATTGCGTATGCGTTAATTGCTTGCGTGATGTTTTTCCCGCTCAGTTTAGTCTTCACAATGCTTCTGAGTCCTTCTTGGAAGGCTTGTGTGAGCTGGGCCTTGAATTTTATGTGCTCCTGCTGCCGTGTTTGCATTACCCCTAGGTATTTGTAGGTTTCGCCCTCGTCCAAGGTCTTCAGTAGTCTCCCGTCTTCGAGTTCGATGCCTGGTAAATCTTCTTTGCTATTCTTCTGTATTTTGCACTTATCGAGGCCGAATTCCATTCCTATGTCCTTGGAGAATGTCTCTGTTATACTGATGAGTTGTCGGAGTTGGGTGATTGTTGGCGCGTATAGCTTGATGTCATCTACGTACATGAGGTGGGAGACTTTATGTAGGTTTCTCTTGTCTTTCTTCAGCATGTATCCGTATTTACTTGTGTTCAGCATCCTTGACAAGGGGTTTAACGCCAAGCAGAACCACTGGGGGCTTAGTGCGTCTCCTTGAAAGATTCCGCGGCGGATGGGGATCTCGGCCGTTTCTATTTTACTGTCTGGCGTGTTTAGCTGTAACCGGGTTCTCCATTGTTTCATGCTGCTCTGTAGGAATCGGATGATTGAGGGATGCACTTTGTATATGCTGAGTATTTCAAGGAGCCACGAGTGCGGAACAGAGTCGAAAGCCTTCTTGTAGTCTATGTATGCGGTGTTGAGTTTTCGCTTTTGTTTTCTTGCTTGTTCCAGGATAACTGAGTCGATGGTAAGCTGCTCTTTACATCCCAGAGTCCCTTTCTGGCATCCCTTTTGTTCTTCCGTCATTAAGTTGTTGCTTTCGCTGTGCCGGCTTATTTTTTCAGAGATGCACCCCGTGAGTATCTTGTACAGGGATATATATATGTTCTGCATCATATAAATATATATATGATAATTTGATAATGTAATATTATTTATTGTCAATATCTATGTAATAGTTAATAATGTGATTGAACGCTCTTTACATATTTAAGTATATCAATCACTATGTCCTATTTAAGACGTGTTGGTGGATCAATTTTCTCGAAGAGGGCGGAGCACAGGGCGTTCGGCTAGAGTGCCAAGTTTGCTTGCACCGGCCCTGGGAGGGGAGTATAACCCTGAATGATATATTGACTTCTGTAGCCATTTTGTACCGAATGAAAAATATAACCAATACACTGTATGATAACCTGGTTGCTGATTCGTTAATTCAGCCTTAAATATTCTTACCATTTATGTTCTGAACGACAGGTCCACCGCTATCACCATTGCAGGTATCTATTCCGCCTTCATCGTAGCCCAAGCAAAGATGTCCGCCCATGTAACAGTGTGGATCTGTTTCATTTAATCCCGTAAACATATTGCAATATATTTCGCATGAAGAAATTGGCAAAATTGGTATCTCAGCCGTGTGGATATATCTTGAGTAGTCTGTAAGAATCACGAACACTCAATTTACATAAATACAATACACTTTTGCAAATGAAATGGGGAAGCTTGCAATCCTTTTTAACTCCCTCAATATTGAGGTTTATTAAATATCTTAAATTTAACTCAAAAATGTTACTTTTCCTGTGAACAAATACTAACAATATAATATTTAAAGGATTTCTACTGTATCTTCACGGTGATAATGCCCTTGCATTTTCGCAAAAATATTTTTACAATAGTAATTTAAATTAAGAAAAATCCTCACTCCCTTCTCATATATGGAACTGAAATATATTTTTCAAGATGAATTACTCACAAAGAAAATAATTTCTCGGCGTCTGGTGGGAAACCCAACCCACACCCTCTTAACAACGAGCCAAGTACTCTTTCCCACTGACTAATTATTTGACTTTAATAAATTAAATTTTATGATAAAAATACAGTAAAAACATTACTTACTTTTCAAAATATCATGTTCTGTGTATGTTAAGCCCCAACCTCCAACTAAAAGCAAGTTACCTTCAGTGTAAGGGGCGTGCGGAGAAGGCAAACAAACGGGTTTAATGTGATCGTTAAAGAGAATACCATGGCCATCTTTAGCTTTCACCTTTATAAGCGCAATATCGTTGGCTAGCATATCTTTAAACAAAACAATATGTGGAATGTACTAAACACATTTAACAAAGATTCTAAACGTAGTTTTAAAATAAGAAACTCATTGTTCTTATATAAATAATTAATAAATTATTAAAGTAATAGAAAGCCGAACGAGAAATATTAAATAAAATTGAACAGAAAACATTTGCTGAAATTAAAGTGCATTGTGACGGCATTTTGATTTTTTTCCGTAGCCTCAAAATCTGGAGTTCGAATTGACTGCAACTGCAGTACAAAAAGCATATCATTTTAATACTTCCTCGTAAGATTCTATAGGCTTACTCCAGCCTAGAGCCCCTAGGATTCTAGGCCGAGGCTTCAACCACCATTTTGATGTATGTGCACTTCGGGTTTCATAACCAGACCGGGTTTCATTCCAGTCTTGTCACTCCTTCAAGCAGGTCACAATCAATTGAGCTCCCGTTCGCAGATAACCCCATTTGTTAATCAGCGGAAAATGGCCCCCTCTTGTGCGGTACTCGGTCAACTCCTCGAAACGGTGGAAAACCGATTAGCTTGCCTTCAACGAATAGAATCAAAACTTGGGCAAATCGAAAACAAACTCGAAAAGCTAAAAGAGCTGGAAGAAGTAACATAAAGCCTCAACTTCATGAATAACAAGTTTGAAGAGATGAGGGGAATTGTGTCTTGGCCTGAAAAGGGAAAACTGTCGTCTTTCCGCAGAAAATGATGCTCTGAAAGACAAAGTAACGGATCTGGAATACGCCTTGGATGAAATCGACAGCTATAATAGGAGAAACAATATTGAAATCCGTAATATTCCTAAGAGTAAAGGTGAATCTACAGATTTGATCCTGAAAAAGATTGGTAAAGTTCTAAACATCGAACTAAATACTTCCAATATGGAAGCATCTCATCGAGTCCTCTCTTCTCAAAAATTCAAGCCCATTATAGTTCGATTTGTAAATCGCCGCACTAAAGAAACCATTATCGCCACAGCCAGGAAAAAAAGAATTACATCGAAGGACCAGGGATTTTCTGGAGAAGTGCAGCCAATATTCATAAGTGAACAATTAACCCAAAGACGGAAACAGCTATTCGGAGCCGCCCTCGAAGCAAAACGTACACATGGCTGGAAACACCTGTGGACTTCTAATGGAAAAATCCTCAGCCGATACACGGACGGAAGTACCATTCTCCAAATAACGTGCCGTAATCTTAAACATTTCAACATTGTCGACCAGCCTTCGGACCCATCTATCCGGCGTCAATGATCCGTGTGGGGTGCTTCCGGATTTAAAAGATGGCTTTCTTGTTTTTACCTTTATCGCGCGCTTCTTTTCTCCTTCCTTCGCTATGGCTTCTCGGTTTCTATCTCCCTTATCTATTAATTGTCACTATCACTGTGCGGGCGATTTGCAAAGCATATTAGGTAATTGCAGGGACGACCTAAGCGTCCTGCACATCAATATCCGTAGTCTCCTTAAAAACTTAGATCTAATCTCGGAGTTGCTCATGACTTCAAAAATTCCTTTCAAAATTATTGCATTAACCGAAACCAGAACTCTTTCTCAAATCGACGCTAAATATTTAAATCTAGATAATTACCGTCTAGAACACGTCTCCAGACCAGACAGCTCTCACGGGGGTGTAGCCATTTACGTGCATAAAACGGTTAATTACAAAATTAAAAACGTCGGCCCAATTGATTCCTGTGAATCACTCTTTCTGGACATAAATACTTATTCCCCCCCCTGATTACAGTTTCTGTGGGTGTTATTTATCGTTCACCAAACAACAATGCAGCCGACTTCCTTAAAGCACTTGAAATTTCTTTTTTCCAAAATTTTTCAAAATCGAATTTAATACTTTGCGGTGATTTTAATATAAATTCGCTCGAGAACACCCCTATTAACCGTTCTTTATCTAACATCCTCGCTTCCCACGGCTGCATTCCCTTCATTACTAAAGCTACCAGAGTTACAGACGTGTCAAAAACCCTCCTAGATCATATTTATTCCAACATCACCGACTATCCATTTCAGGCAGGCATAATTCAAACGGGAATCTCAGATCATTTTCCGGTATTTATTAAAATATCGAATTTACTACCAAGATGCACTATTGATCGTAAAACCCCGAGAATTTCCTACAACCTAGAAAAAGTTTCCTCACTACTCAACAATGCAAACTGGCTTGACGCGATGTACAACAGTTTCGATCCCAACGAGGCTTACAATATTCTCACAGAAGGGGTAACTGGGGCTTTAAAAAATTCCGAATATTTAACTAATAAGTCTTATAAACGCACTCCAAGAAAGCCTTGGATCACAGGAGGTATCCCGAAATCCATCATCAATAGGGATCGGCTTCATGCTAAATACAGGAACAGTCCTTTTGACCCCCTTTTAAAATCAAAATATGTTTCTTATCGAAATTTGTTAACTACAATCCTGAGAGTAGCCAAAAGGAACTACTTTGATGCGAAGTTTAAAATCTCACTCGGAGACAACAAATCTACGTGGAAAACAATTTACGAGGCCCTAAACCGCAAAAAATCAAATAATCTCCTCCCCACCAAAATCAATGCCTTTGGCACTGAGCTCCACACAACTAATACAATAGCCAACGCCTTCAACGAACTTTTTGCAAACGATCCCCCCCTCCCAACAGTAGTTCCACTCCCCCGCACCACTCAGATGTTTTTGAACCCTTCCCCGCCGCCGGGTCTTCTTTCTTCCTTAAACCATTGAGCAGAAACGAGGTCAAGCGTTCTATTAATGCTCTTAGTTCCAAGTCCACAGGTCTCGATAATATCCCGCCGCATATTGTTAAAGCCAACCCAGATTTCTTTGCAAATGCTATTGCGCATTTAATCAATATCAGCTTCAATAAGGGTATTTTCCCCTCGAAGCTTAAGATGGCTAAAATTATTCCTATATTTAAAAAAGGCGACCCATCTGACATTCAGAATTATCATCCTATTTCTATCCTTCCAGTTATTAGCAAAATTTTTGAAAAGGCTTTACACAGTAGACTTGAATCATATTTCGAAAGTAAAAACTTACTTTACAAACATCAATTCGGCTTTCGAAAACACAGGTCAACAACTACCGCCCTCCTTAATATCAAAGAGATGATTTCTGACGAAATAGACAAAAGCAATTTTGTAATAGGAATGCAAAGAGATCTCCAAAGAGCGTTTGAAAATGTTAAGCATGACATTTTACTGACGAAATTAGAACGGTATGGTATTCGGGGTACACCTCTAAAATTACTGAACAGCTACCTTTTCAATAGGCAACAGCAAGTTTTCATAGGTAAAATTCCCTGAACTCGCAAAACTATTTCTGTTGGTTGTACCACAAGGAAGCTGTTTAGCTCCGCTATTCTTCCTTCTTTACATCAACGATTTGCCCCAAGCTGTCCTGAATAGTCAGCTGTTTCTTTATGCTGACGACGCGACACTTCTGGTATCGGGAAAAAATATCGAAGAAACAGTGCAAAAAGTCAACCAAGATTTAGATAACATTTCACGTTGGCTTTACGTTAACAAACTAGAGCTAAACATTGCAAAATCTAACTACGTTATCTTCCATTCCCGGCAAAAAATATTACCTAACAGTTCTCCTATTACTTTCCGCAACTCCATCCTTCAGGAAACGAAATCAGCCAAACTTCTTGGAGTAATTTTCGATTCAAATTTAACCTGGAAAGAACACATTAACGATCTCACCAATTCTCTTAGCAGTCTCCTGGGAATTTTTTCGAAACTCAGACATGTCGTTCCTCAATATATCCTAATGATTCTTTACTATTCTTTATTTTATTCAAAACTTACCTACTGTCTTGAGGTCTGGGGAATCACATATTTTACTTCCCTTAGGCAATTGATAGGAACGCAAAAAAAAAAGCTTATGCGAATAGTTAACTTTGCAGGCTTCCATGAACACGCTGGCCAACTTTTTAAATTATGGCGCATTCTTCCTTTCACTCTCTTAGTAAAATATAAACTTGCACTCCTTATGTACAAAGTCACAAAAGGTGACCTAGTTTTACCTTTCTCCATCTCACAGACGACACATGATTACAATACACGTCACCAGGACGATATCAGGCTACCGCGGACTCGCACAAACTATAAAACACACAGTGTCTCCGTTACGGGTTCTAAAATCTGGAATTCGATTCCCCAAGATTTAAAAGCTCTGTCTTTTCTCACCCTTAAAGCCAAAATCTTTGATTAGTACTTAAATCAAGTATGCTCTGCCTGCTACTTCTGCCTTCCCACTCTTTCCTTTTAGTTTTCAGTTCTTCCCCCTCCTCTGCTCTCCCTGCTCTTCCTTTTCCATTTTTCTTTTGTCTGCCTTTCCCTTTAAAAGTCCTTTAAAACTGCACCCGCAACGGTCAACTCAAAATTCATTTACATTTTTCTACTATTTTTGTTTCTCCTACTTCTTCTCTCGGTACAGGCTACAAGGAAAAACATTCTTACTCTGCAGCCCACAAAGATTCCACCTTTGGACTTCAACCTTCACTTGTAACGTCTTCGAGTCAAGACTCTGCTCATAAACTCTGTAAATGTGATACACCTGCGAATGTAAATCTCTTAATAACAATGCGGATTTGTACGCGCGAATCGATATCGTTATTGTTTCTTGTTGAATACGAGAAATCCCTTGCTTTGTCTTCCGGAAAGAGAGCCCCGTTACTAGCATCGCTACTGCTCTCTTTCCATTTCCCAAGCAAATCGTTTGTATGGTCTCCTGATGTACATAATAATAAGGAATAAAGTATTACTTACTTACTTACTTAACAAAACGTTTACCATTGGAAAAAATTAATAATAATAATTCTTCTTCTTCTCCTCTTCCTCGTCCTCTTCTTCTTCCTCTTCTTCCTCCTCCTCCCCCAGGATATGTTGCAACTTTAAACGTTCTATGTTTATTTAGTTTTTTATTTATCTAGTTTTTAACTGGGAATCTCTCGAGCTCGAGGGTCCTTGGCGACCGCCAGCCGCTTAATCAGCCACTGGGATTAAAACAGATAAATTCACTACCTTCCTTCTTTAAAAAACATTTGTATACATACGTAATTGATATGATACATATTTAATCTTGAAATCCTTGTTTATTGATAATCACGAACTTTACTGATTGCAAATAATAGCATGTTCTTCATTCATTAAGACTTTTTTTTTTTAATGGTGGATGAAGGCCTGTAGCCACAATGAAAGGGCAACTGGAGCAAAGTAAAGGTCATATGGGGCAAAGTAAAAGTTATACGGGGCATAGAGCATCCTGGGATTGTTCTGTATATATATATAAAGTGCTCGATGGGGAAACTGAGGTCACGCCCCTGATTGCTCAAGCTTGGCTACACTCCTGGGTGGATAGGAACATTGTGGCGTATAGGACATAATGGCGGGTAAGCTTTGGCGGCATGGACTTTATCAAATGTTGCGGTCTTTTCACGTCACTGCCCTGGCAAAATGTAAATTGAGTGATGGTGTTCATTCTTTGTATTAACTACTTTCCCATTTTGCATTTTGCCTAAAAAAAGTCCGATTGGGTTTGATAACATTACCTCCAAACTGTAATAAATTTAATGCCCAAGCTCATACGAACGTGTCTTTAGTCGTCGACAGAAATGGTGGAGTAGGGGGGTGGGGGGGCAACTGGGCGTATACCCTGGGCAACTAATTCTTAGGGGCGCAAGATTTCGATATTGGACAAGTTGAAGGGTGTGCTAACAGGTTTTAACGGGCGCAATACTTAACTTGCCCCGGGCGCTAGCAATTGCCAATATTTGAAAATTCGAAACAAGAACAACGTGAATGAACTTGTTTGTTCTTGTTTTTTGTTTTACGGCGCAAGGATAATAAAGGCATGGTTCGTTGGGACATGCAATTTTCTAAAGAATCTGAGGGGGTGGATTTCTTTTCTCTCTCTCTCTCTCTCTTTTTTATTTTTTTTTTTGCCCGGGGAACCTAACCCCGGAGTACGGTGGGTAAAAAGAGGGCATGCGTCCTACGCAGCGACGGATCTACCAATAGGCTAGGTAGACGCCTACCTACGGTGGCATTTTTTAACGGCGCCAAATTTTCGACGAAAATTTGCCGCCGCCAAGTTTACAAAGGCGGGGTTAGATTTTTTGATGGTTAATTGAATTATTAATTTTGAATTATTATGTCCAAAGGGAGAACTGGCGCAGCCTTGAGACAGGCTCAAAAGGCGCCAAGTTCGCGAATACCTGTGAAAAGACTAATTTGAAATAACCGTCCCAGGGGTATCAAATTAAGAATTTGATAAAGGGGCTGAAATCTCTGTTATGCCCCTAGTTACGATTGGTAAGATTAGGCGGCAAAAAATATGTCGGCCTACATATGGCAAAATCGTGAATACACCTCTGATCCTGTAACACCATTGGAATTAAACTCAAGTTAAAAGTTGATGCTTTATGAAGAACACTTCCTCAAAAAGTTTTTTCTTAAACCTTAACTCTGTAAATACCGTTAATGATCATAAGACGACTCCAAGTTCCATTCAGGCGTGTAAAAATTTAATTTCTGTCCTCTGAATATTAAATTTCTTCTCAACTCCGTCTAGTTTCCTTTTATCACCAACAGATGGAGCTAGCATCGTGAAAATTGACCTGTAAGCGCGGCACAACTTCAGTTCTTTTCAGTTTTGGATCACTGCCGTTCCTGACGAGGAACGATAACGCCCGTGCGAAACGTACGTCGATTAATGCAATTAAAATTTTTTACTACGCCTAAAAACGTTGTTGTTCTTCAATTCATTTATATTACGTAGTGTTACGCCACCTCACTAATCTTAGTCATAATAGTTGCCTAAAAACCTGTGGCTACTACAATAGAATGGAATTCCCAATTAAATTTGTTTTGAAGATTATGATAAAGATTATTTATGTAATCTTTATACCAAAAAAGTGGATTCAAGAATGTATGCACATTTGGAGAAATTACTGAATATTCATATGTACTTATAGTTACCAGACTTTTTTTCATGAATAAGCCCGGACTCTACTACAAAATGCTCCTCCATAGAATCATTCTCACTTTGATCAAATTCTCCAATTGTCACTCTTAGGCTTAGGTTCCAATCTGTGTGATTGGCTAACTGCAAAGTTTTTCTAAAATTTGAAGAATCAGACAAAATTGACGAAAAATGAAATATTGATTAGTAAATCAAAACAGATAACAAATCATGTTCTGAATATAATTTTCGACCCCAGTCTTTTTATAAATGTATTAAGAACTATGTTAATTTTAATGTTGTGTTAATTGAAGGGTAATTATAAATTTTCATGATTGATGGATATATTTATATTCAGAAGTTGTTTTAGAAAAACAAACTTCATTTTTCAAATTTCAGACTACCACCTAATTCAGCAGTAGAATAAGCCTTTGACCATACGTATACCCAAAATTACACGTATAAAAGTTTTGGGCACGAGAAAAAATTTCAAAAGTTCAGAGAATTTAAAAATTATAGTAATCTCTGTGAGCCAAAAATATGGAAGTCTTTTTTTCAAATACTTTAATGGAAATATAAATTATATAATATTTAAAATAAATTTTATAATATTTAAAATAGATTTTATAATATTTAAAATAGATTTTATAATAATTAAAATAAATATTACAATATTTAAAATAAATTTTCATAATAATATTTAAAATAAATGCTATAATATTTAAAATAAATTATAATATTTAAAATAACAGCAGCAACATTTAAAATAAATGTTATAATATTTAAAAATAAATTTTATAATATTTAAAATAGATTTAAAATATTTAAAATAAATATTACAATATTTAAAATAAATATTACAATATTTAAAATAAATATTACAATATTTAAAATATTACAATATTTAAAAATAAATATTACACATTTAAAATAAATATTAATATTTAAAATAAATATACAATATTTAAATATTACAATATTTAAAAAATAAATATTACAATATTTAAAATAGATTTTATAATATTTAAAATAGATTTTATAATATTTAAAATAGATTTTATAATATTTAAAATAAATATTACAATCAAACAACAATATCAATCAACGTTTATTGGCGTAGTGATACCAACGCCGATGTTATGGCGTGATTAGATGGTGAAACGTTCGAAAGAAAATAAACATTTCTGCGTTCGGTGGGACCTGAACGGGCGGAGGCTCTATCTACTGAGCTACTGAATATTACAATATTTAAAATAAATATTATAATTTTTAAAATAAATTTATTTCAGTATTTCGTACTAAACTTTCATCGATTAAAACTGAGCCCGTAGCTAGACGCTTGTTACGGAGGGGGAGCTCAGAAAGCTACAGGGGGCTTAAAGTTCTTTAATATTTTAATGTATTTTATTAATATATTCAATAACATAAATATCTAAGTAGGCTATTATATTTAACATCAATGAATAAATTTCTTAACTTAAATTTTGCATTAAAAACTTACAGAGGTAAACTAAAATTTATAATTTCTTTTATCCTTATTATGAAGCAGAGGAAGTCTAAAACCTCATATGGAACCTTTTGTAAAGAACATTATATATACACAAGATGTACCATGAAAATCAAATTTGAATATATTTTTAATTGGAGTCGAAGAATAATTTGCATTACCATGTGCAACTTTATACAAAACAACAAATTTAAAAGAAAATGTTAAAATAATTTATTCTGTATAAAAACTTTTTTTTTTTTTTTGGTGTGGGAGGGGTGGGGGCCTAGCCTCCTCTAAACTCAGCCTGGCTACAGCTTCGCATGAAACGTCCATGGTAAAATAAACGATACACCGAACAATATTCTGTGGGGCAAGCGAATAACGTTTTTATCTAAAAAAAAACAAAAAAACAAAAACAGCTAGCTACTTTTTGGAATGCAGTTTATTTTTTTAATCCAAAATATTTAATTTGCAATTTTATAATATAATTGTTTTTTTGTTTTTTTTTTGTTTTTTTAAAAGAGGTTGGCTACTCAGTAAGTATTAATATAGTAGGTTATATATTAATGGACCAGCCCTCTCTCTCTCTTACTTAGTAGCCAACCAAGTAAGCTAGTTAGTCCATTAATATCTAACCTACTATATGCTACCAAATAGTTAATCAATTTGTGAATTAGTTAACGGTCAGTTTACGCGCCAAATTATTAGTTCCCAAACAAATCAGTTCGCCGGGCAATAAACTAATTACAGTAAAACCCCGATTATCTATCAGACACGGGACCAGAGCCTTGACGGATAATTGAAAAGACGGTTAAGCGGAAACGGGGAAATTTACAGTACAATATAGTACATTTTTATTAAAATTATACAATTAAAAAAAAATACGTTGTGAAATTTGCTGAAGGCACAAACGAAGTTTATTTGAAGCAAGAGAATTTGCATTTAATGAAACGGGAATATAAAACATTATATACCTGTGTGTAAAATTATTGTTATTGATTAAAAAAGGCAGTTTTATTTTTTACTTTATTTTGATTTGTTTAAGCACACTGCGTGCTTTTTTTGGTTGCCATGTCCTGTACTCTTCAAAGCAGTAATAGCTAAATAGCATTTGCTTCAGTTTGTTGTTCAAACCAGGTAAAATGCACTTAGAAAGCATACATTCTGCTTCAGCATGGGTTATGGCTTTTGTAGGTTCTCCAGTCTCCTGTACACTTTCATCGTTTTCTTTAGGATCATTGGAGTTCAACACTTTCTGAGCGAGTTCGTCGTCACTTAGGGACTTAAAACCTGACGTAAAGGCGTACGTAGAAAGTTTGTAAGGGGGTTATAGGCTTAATGGGGGGGGGTTACAGAGCTACAACTCACATATTCCTATGTTAAATATACAAAATTTCATTGCAATGGGGGTTACAACCCCCATCAACACCCCCCTGCGTACGCCAATGAATATGGTCTCATTTGCCTAAGCAAAATGAGATTTTTAACAAAAAAAAAACAAAAAAAACCCGCAACTGTCTCGCGTTTCTGGAAGCGAACCTGGTGTCGAAATACACAGCCTTCAATAATGATTTCGCAGCTTTTTCATCCCTTCACCAACGTCATTAATTTCAATGTTTTCTCCTGCGGGTAGAGCCTCACAAGTGTGTAAAATTGTCTCATTGTCGATGTTAACGGAGTGGCCCTAACTTGAATTTGACGCCGATGGTTAGGCGAGAAAGACGGTAAATCGGGAGACGGATAATCGAGGTTCCACTCTACACACAAATCGATGATGCATTATTTTTGCCAGTTGGACTCAAAATTATCGCTAAACTCGATTATCATTGTTCAATAAAATAATAAGATGTTAATATCGTTTTAATCGATAACTAACCGGACGAAATATTCAGTAAAAAACAAGTCATACTTAACCCGCGAGCAGGTGCGCCAATTACAGGAACGCGCGATACGTGCTTTGCACCCCATCTGATTATATAGCATTATTTCATTAAAAACGTCCAATTTTACAGGGAACAATAAGTGGAATTTTCTCTTTGTCACCCTACCCCAAAGATTGTGACTTTGAAGGCAACAGGAAAGAGTTTGGCCAGTTTCAAAAGCAAGGGTGGACTGTTCTTTTAACATATTGTAAGTTGTGGGGTGTGAAACACACCCCACGCCTGCTCGCGGGTTGAAATACATGCAAGTGATTATTAATCGTATTTAACAAAAATGTAAAGCTACTCACACTAGACAATGAGCAGCGGTAAGTATGTAATATTCTGAAATAATCGCTCCTCCGCACAAGTGAATATTAAACGGATGAGAGTTATTCTCATAGAGACTCAGTAGAAGTGACAGATCAACAGTCCACGGGAAGTTCTCCAACGATTTTGCGATTGTACCATTGACCACTCTTCGCTTACGATCTCGCCGAGTCGTGACGGACTCATCTCGAGATTTACGATGATATGATCGACGTGAAACACTCCTATGGTCCTCAATTTCAATATGGGCAGCTCCAGGCAAATTTGGGGCATCGTGCTGGGTTCCCACTGTCTTCTCGCTTACAATGCCACACTGGAAGATTTCTAGCCATAAGAAGAAAAAGCGCCAACTTCAAAGAATATAATTGGAATTTCGTATCGTTCAACGGAATAGCATTTAACACCATTCGAACCAGGCCTATAGCCAAGCCGAGACCATCAGTTGGAGCATACTCAGGATGCTCTGTGTCCCATAGGGCCTTTGCCTTGTTGCAGTTTCCCCTTCGTTCTGGCTAAAGGCATGATTCGAACCGAACACATTTTATGAATTTCCATCTCAAAATATACAGCAGGACTCGCTAATACGAGCCAGGTATCTTTATTTTAAAATCGAAGCCAAGTTAACATCAGGCTGAACGAGCACATTACCACAGTGCAAGCGCAAAGCCATGTAAAATTTCATTTTGCATTCGCTTAAGGAAAGAGGCAGTTAGCTTACAAAATTGGTTGGGACTTACAGTTTTTCAAGGAATTTGAACCTCACAAGACCTAAGCAGGTCTTGTGAGGCAGGTCCATATAGGCGAACTAGGCGGCCGCCTAGGGCGGCATCACGGCAGATTTTTTAAAGATACTTAATACTGCAGATAATTAAGATAAACTCTGCAATAAATTAATGAAACTTAGTGATTATTCTTGAATGAATGCCTTCACCAATATTTACTCTTCCTGAAACATGTCTCTCTATCCATTTCTTCCATACCCTCTACTTCTTGCTTCCTTACATTAACAAATTTTCCTCTACCCAATTTATGTAACGCTGCATAATATTTTCTCATTGCCGCAACACCTTTCAATGGCGCGAGCCGTACCGTTGCCGCACTAAAAGCTCGGAAAATGCTTTTTATTTTATATATATATTTGTGCATTGTTACAAGCCATTGAGAATTATAATTTTGCACTTCAACAGCAAAATTCCAGGCTATTTTTTTGCTTTTGATCATTTTTTTGTGCATTATGAGATTATCATACTTCGTTTTAACCAGAACTACAGTGAGAGGGCGGAATATGGCGTATTTTTTTTAGCTTTCGATTGATGAAAGACGCATTTGGGATTCGATATTTTACCAAGGGGTGGGGGAGGCGCACACGTCGTTCGCTTAGGGCGCTAAATTTTCTGGCGCCAACCATGGGCTAGAGAACCAACTCACGGCCAAAATGAGCAACTAGTCAGTAAACGGGGTTTATTTTCCACCTTTGAGAGTCGAACCCGGTGTTCAAGTACTTGAAGTGAACGCATTACCTCTGGAGAGCCTGGCTTCATAACTAACGTCGTTACTTACCTCATTTTACTTTCGATTTTACTGTACCTCCATTTTTTAGTAAATAAAACGGCAACGTTAGGCACAAATCTTTACTCTTTTCGATAATAATCTCATTTTTAGTTCCCTCTCTCTCGCTTACACCTTTTTGTTAAAATCGATTCAATCTATAGTCAAACTGTAGAACCTCTATAAAAACAAATCTAAACGTAATTCCATCTATTTTGGTTAAATTTCCTAGAGCTTTATTTGTATTTGTAGATTGTGCATCTCAAGACGATGATACGTGACGAGACCAACGGCTTGAAGTGATGTCCGAATCACACGGTATTTATGCACAACCACGCTTACCAGCAGTTGAATCCAGTCCAGTCGATCCGATGGGGCGTTTAAAGGGGGCGCTGCGTTGGCTCGGGTCCTACTAACTGAATAAAAATATAACGCTTCGCTGCAGCATATGGACATATATCTAAACATGAACTGCCCTTTAAATTCGAACATGAAAAAACAATAGCTTGACTTACTATCCTCTATTAGAGAACATGCAAAGCCAAAAACTACACAAAGTAGCCGTAGTGTTGGCAGGGCCATTGTACCACCTTCGGAGTTAAAAGTGTAAACGGTGGGAAACAGAAGCACCCTACAAATGAAAATGATAAAACGCTAGATGCGATGGTTTGCTGGAACGAAGATGTCTGAAAACGTAAAATTATTCCAGCACTTATAGATGGCAGCGAAATCTGTTTGACATCAGTTGCTTAACAGATGGCTTTAATCTTATGGTATGTGTTGCAGAAATTTCGGTGACAAGGGGGGAAATAAGAAAACGGCGTTTCATATGCTTCGATTATAAATGGTCCTTACGCAACAGACAGATGGTTTTTCGAATAACATGTCTGGTTGGAAGCCGCAATTGACATTTCAATATCCAATCCACGATAAAAACAATACCAAAAAAAAAAAAGAAAGGAGAACACCTTTACATCCTAGCATCGAAATCATACCGATTTATACAGTTACACGATTGCTTCATTGCTTTGTCATTTTCATAGCATATGGTTAAAGGCGTACGTAGAAAGTTTGTAAGGGGGGGTTATAGGCTCAATGGGAAGGGGATTACAGAGTTGCAACTCACATATTCCTATGTTAAATATACAAAATTTCATTGTAATGGGGGTTACAACTCCCCTTCAACACCCCCCTGCGTACGCCAATGCATATAGTCTCATTTGCCTAAGCAAAATGAGATTTTTAACAAAAAAAAAAACAAAAAAAAACCGCAACTGTCTCGCGTTTCTGGAAGCGAACCTGGTGTCGAAATACACAGCCTTCAATAATGATTTCGCAGCTTTTTGTCTGGGTCTTTTTTGTAGCAGATGGTTTTATTACCGGGAAAAAACTAAGTTTGTCAACGAAAAAATAATCAGATGCTATTGAAATTCAATTACAGGTGATGATACAGTAAAGTCTCTCCAAACGACCCCCTCCATTAACGATCACCCTTTCTCTAAGCAGTTTTTTCCCATAAACTGAATAGCTATCATCACGAACCTCCATTAAGAGATCGCCTCTCTGAGTAATCATATTTTTACGGAATCTGGGGTGGTCGCTTTAGGAAGGTTTTAATGCATATAGTAAAGCTTATAATACATATCCGCGATCTTTCCAATGAAAAAATATGGGGACTCCGCACTCGATCTCGGGACATAATTCTAATAGTTTTCACTTTAGAAAGAAGCTTCACTTTGAGCAGTATAACCGTAGAAGTCCTAGCGCCATATAACTCAATTATACAGTGTTACCTCCCTTAAGAGACACCTCCGAATAAGGGACACTCCTATTTAAGGGACGATTCCTCTGGTCCCCAATCCCTTTTACTATATACGTATGTATCAGGACATGTACCTACAAAGAAAGAACACCTCTATTTAAGGGACAAAATATCTAGTTGCCTTTGTGTCATTTATTGGGAGATAACGCTGTATTTACAATATTGTTATTTGGTCCCACCTGAAACATCGAAATTAGTTTATGCTAAAAATTAAATTCTACACATCGACGTTTCCTTTCTGACATTCGTTTTTTTTTTTATATTATTAATTGGAGTCAGAACGGAAGTAATGAACAGTGCCTTAAGCTGATCTTGAACAGGGGCTGATTTAGAAGTTACTCAAGGTGGGGGGCGCGATCAATGATTTGATTTTTGGAAATAATACCTCATTGGACCTTTACCTTGTACCTTTTCAATGTTAAATTTTCATTCAAGGGGTGGCGATCGCCCCCCTTAAATCCGTCCTTGATCTCGAATCAGGCTTTTAAGTTTCCCTCCTGCTGGGTTTGATTGGTTTCCTCCAACCGGGCTACAGACGACAACCATGAATGGCTGACATAGTGTCAAATTAAGAAATTCCGATTTAAAGCGAAGAGCTGCGGTGGAATTTATATGAAGAGAAATAATTTTATTACGATAAAGTTTTCTTGCTCACACAAAAAACTTTATCCTGACCGCTGATTTGAAGCCCGCCTAGACTGTAGTTTTTTCCCCCTCCACCCTTTATGATTTAAAAGAAAGTGAAAGTTGAAGATAATTCTAGTTCTCCTTTTCCCCAATTTCTCTTTTTATCCTGTGTGTGTGCGAAGTCACAGAACGCAAGGAGGATAAAAAATAATAACAAAACAATTAATGTTAAAGTCGGGAATTTTTTTTTTATCATGGCCGATGATGTGGTAATATTAGATGATAACTTGCTTAGAAAAGAATGACCCCACGGTGCCTGGTTAGAACCGAATTCACGACCACTTGGTATCCGAACAAGTGCTCTTCCAATTGAGCTACATGCGACCCTCTGCGAGCGCATACAAAGCTTCGCTGTAGGCGAGTTTTGAAATGGGTCAGTGCTCAGATTGCTCTTTAACTCAAATCAACGTCTAAGAAGCGAACGTCCGAAAAGCGAGACTAGCGCATTAATATTATACGGTAACGTAGATATGATTACCTACCTTCCTTGTAGTACCTACCTTCCTAGTAGTACCTACCTTCCTACTCCTTGTAGGAAGAATCATGAGTATAGTGGAACCAGAACGCCGTTCAGACACTGAACCCTAACTTCCTAACCCTAACTTCCACTGAACCTTAACTTCCTAACGAAACCAGCAAGGAAAGATCGTTTCGGCGCTACTTTATTTACGACTATACCCCTGGAAAAAAATGTATCCGAGGGGAAAAAAGTTAGTAATGAAAAGAAAACCCCTTGGAGATACAAAATTTCTGGAGGCCTCTAATAGAACTTAAAATGGGAAAACGAAGAAAAAGGCGAATAATATAAAATTTCTTACATTTGTAGAAATACTCGTTCCTACCGCGTCATCGTAGGATATAGGAGGTATAATGTAGCATAAATATTTAATACATATCTCTGTAGCAAACGTAATACCAAAGCCGTATTAACGTTTTTTGGGCCACATGCACGATTGTGCGTAAAAATCGCAAGTGCTGGAAGGTCTAAAACAGAGGTTACAATATCGAACAAAAAATGGGTTAACGGCTGGTATGGTTCTCTCTTATAGTTATACAGATCTCACAATGTGAATTCATATAGGAAATCAAGCTGTTTATGAGTCCCTGTAGCAGTGGGTTCCACCCTTCCAACAACGCTGTTTTCAGACCCAGAATTGTTCTGTGAGGGAAGAGAAAACGACTTGTAATTGTCCCTCCCAAGAGCGTCACAGACATGCTTTATAGGGTTTAGAACTGGAGATTTAACTTACCAATCCATCCGGCGAATATCTTGACTTTAATATATATTTTCCAGTAATTCGTCGACCAGAGCAGCTCTACATAAAAGTGGGTTATCGTCCATTAAAATGAAATCAGGGCCAACTGCATCCCGGAAAAGGCGAACATAAGGTTCCAAGATGTCATCTCTATACCTCACAGCATCCACAAAGCCTCTGTCAAAGATATGAAGGTCTGTGCGCCCAACATGATGCCTGCCCAGACCATCAAACCTCCGATGCCATAGTGCTCTCTTTATCGGATGTTAGAGGAGAGATAGCGGGTCCTTGATTCTCTCCAGATAAACGCACGTCGAGAATCGGCGGTTAGGCTGAACCAAGACATCAGTGAACAGAACGGTCCCCCCATTGATTCCTAGTTTAAAGTCGATGATCTCTGCACCATACTAAACGGGCTCTCCTGTGCGCAAAAGTGAGCGGGACACAAACAGCAGGCCTTCTTGCAAACAGACAGCTCTCATGCAGCCTTCTGGAAACAGTAACCTATGGAATCGTACAAACGAGATGAAAATTGCGAACGGTTTATTTTTTTTCGTTGTCAGCGTTGCAGTTCCCTGGAGACGCAACCAATAATGCCGTTACGACGTTGACGAGGACCTTATAGCCAATTGGACGACTTTGAACGTGGTCGCATAGCCGGGATGCGTGAATCGGGCTGGTCCTACTGAGCAATAGGCTGCCACCTGCACCGTACGGACACTGCTGTTCAAGGGTGTTGGCAGCAATGGTTTCTGCGAGGAACTCTTCGGCGAAATGATGGCTCTGGATGGCCAAGGCGCACTAATGCAAGGGAAGATTGGTTGGTTGTGCAACAAGCCCGAGCTGACCCAACGGCATCATTGTCCGCCATCCAGCGTGCTACAGTCTCTTCCATACCACCCATGGTGCCTTACACCATCTTACGACGCTTGGCCGAATTGGGGTTACGTTCACAGCGGCCTTTAAGGCGTCTGCCTTTAACCCCACACCATCAACAGAGTCGTCTGGAGTGGTGTCGTAGCCGGTCATCGTGGCTGCCAGCAGATTAGTATCGCATAGTGTTCAACGATGAATCCCGCTTCAGTCTTGGAGCAGATGACCATCGGATCTGTGCGCTGGAGTCACCCTGCGTACAACTTTAACAGCTCAAAGTTAAATTGGAGTTTTTAGAAGTAATATTCACAAAAGAGTTGAAATGGAATAAACAAGTAGAAAAATAAGAAAAAAGTTCAGCTCGGGAATTAGAATATTGAGGAAATTAGCAAGGACACTTCCTGAAGACATATTATTGGATTTACATTATCCATTTATTTACAGTAATCTGGTATATTGCAATAGTATTTGGGATACTTTAAGCAAAAATAATTAGATCCTTTCAAATTTAATTTATGAAATTAATTCAAAAAGATAAAAACAAAACTAAAAACAAAAACTCAGCGTTTGCAATGCACTTTTGTAATAAGGCCCGTTTCGCATAACATGAACATCTTCCTTCGCACGTTCAAGGCGGTTTTTTCCAATTGTTCATACGATGGACCCGATATGTAGTAGAAGTACTATTTTCTATAATTTTATTGGTAATGCTTTACGTACCTAGTAATTGTCATCAAATATTAACACTGTTATTTTTGCTTCGTATTGGTCATTTCATCCATTCGTTTGCGGAAAAGCGCTTCCAGCGGATGTTTCCGATTTTTTTTTTTGTCAAACTCCTTTTCCGCACCCTTTGGGTCAGGGCTTAATTTCTAACAAAAAAAAAGTGCAGGAGCCCTAATATTATGATAAATCGATTAAAAAATTGAATGGCTGCAAAAGAATCGATAAATCATATCAATTGTTTATGTCCATTTTTCTGGACAACAAAATGCTTGACCTTAATCTCAAATTTATTACTTTTTCATGAAAGTGTCTATTTAGGGGTTCTGGCTAATATTTAAATAATCGCCAAAAATGAAGAAGTACAGGTGCCGGACTCTGGTGGGCTCCGTCCCAATTTAAGCCCAGTTTTAGGTAATCTGTACACTAATTTTAATGTCAGTCCGCTGAACGGTCAAAGTTGCAGGATGCTTTAAATAGGCCAAGTTTAATTATGGCAACCCTGTATATACCGGAATGTTCTTGTAAATTGTCGAATGATCTAAAACTTTGAATTAAATCGAACTTGTGATGAGTTTATACAGAAAAAGATAGATGTTATTAAATCGTTAGGAAAAGATATTTGCCATAAAAAAAAAGCAGCAATCGCGAATTACTGATTTTTTAATACACGTAAATTACATCAAAAGAGGATTAGCGAAGTCATAATGACTATCTGTATGTTTTAGCTGTAATTTTAATTATTTAACACTGAACCTCTAAATAACGATCAACTTCGATGAACGGTCACTTTTGCAGAGTCAGTCAGTCCCACTGGCGACCGTTATTTAAAGATTTTAGTGTATACAGGATTCTACGTAACTTCACTCTTTTTACATACCTCCAGGATTAGTAGCATTCCATTCGGTTCGAAGTCATTCTTGGGAATGGGACTATTTTCGCGGGGTTCGTTCATTTTTTTTTTTAAATACGTAACTTCAGAAAGATTTGACATACGAGGTGATACCAAGAAAGCCGTAATATATACTTTTTTAATCCACACATGAAATCCAACCTTGCATTCCACAATTTTGCATCTCTCTCTAACGAAAAAAGTTACTATTTTTACAAGTTGGTCAAAAAAATGATAGGCGTAGAAGTTATATATAGGGCTGAGCCCCAACAATTTAAAATAAATTGCAATTGAAACAATCGTACATTCAAGTCATCGCAATTGAAGTAATCATAAAGGATAAAAATAACCTTACAGCTTCCGGCGGGAAACGAACCAATTAAATTAACGAACTAATTAAATTCGGCAAACGAACACTATACGTGAATAATATAATTATATACACACGCGCGCATATATATATATTCTTCAATTCTAAATTTACTGTATTTAATCTCTCTCTCTCTCTCTATATATATATATATATATATATATATATAGGAGAAGGGGGTATATGGAGCCCTACTTTATTTTTTGTAAACTGAGCATACATTTTAAGCTAATTTCACTCGTTTCGGGAATGGTTGGTCGCATATGCTAATCCGCTATGGCCACAACAGGAGTAATAATTTTTAGAATATATACAGTAACCTCCATAATACGATTACCACAAATAGAGCAATCACTTGTTTTTGTTTAAGTGCGGGTATTATGAACCCCCATGAAATAGTCACAGTTTATTTGTCAAAAATGAACTTTATTGTTAAAAAAAAAACATAAATTATCTACAAAAGTCGCAAATATAAATTTCTTTCTCGGCTCCAGCACATTCGCTATGTGTCCACAATTGACATATCATACACATGACATAGTTCTCCATGGAAGCCATCAGTAAAAGTGGAGTCACAGAAGAGATAGTTGGAATTTCGCATACCTGGTTTGCCCTCTTGCAGAAAAGTTTATTGGAGTGAAGTGGAGGAGGGGGACTCTTCATTTTCAGCTTGATTTTGGTCATCACGTGCTACAATGCAGTCTGAATCTAGAAAAGTACGACGGATACAGGGAGGCCATGTTGCACGCAATTTGGGGATCCATATGACCAGCAACACCATGTTGAAATTATTATCACATCACTACTCACAAACCTAACCAAAAACTTGAAGTCTGATTTCGACACATTATCGTCTAACTAGTGTAGTTCCAGGTATAACATCGAAATCTGAGCATTGTGCAACATAAATACTCATAAAACTTGTATATCACTTACCTTGCTAAGCGTTCGCGAATAGGGTTAATTAAACTGCTAACACACACAACATGGATGCTGTTTCAATAACGCACGGCAATGCCAATCTCTTACCTAAGGCAGAGTAATTATAGAGTTGATTTATCCCTCCACCACTAGAGTGTTCCTCATTCCGGCCTAGGAACCGGGGAGGGGGGGATTCATGATACTTACAGGGTCCATATAACTACAACTTCCTCTAATTCAGGGCCGCTGTTAAGGGTGGATAAGGGTGGTATTCTATAAGCCCTGGGTGGATAAGGGCACTGCAGTACACGATCCCGAAGCTTTAAATCGCCCATAACGCTAAATTTTTATTTTTTACCCTGGCTCGGAGCTTTTAGAGGCCAACGATTCTGAAAGTTTTTTTTTTTCTTTTTTAATTAAAACAAATAGAACTAAAGAGTCGGGTAAGTTCACTGGTAGATTCAGTGAGGTATCCACTGGCTACATAGTACCACTCTGGGGGCACGGGCACCCCAGAGCTGTACTATGTGCGATTTTCGGGATTTGGGATTCAACAAACAAAAATCATTTAAAACTACTACTTGTAGTGAATAAAAAAGTATTTTTTAAATTTTAAAATCATACGTTAATAAATACTAAATTTTAAAATTCTAAAAATAATTTTGAAGATTTTTTATCTCTTAACCTTTCTCCTGTCATACGCAGTGGCGCATTTGGTAGGAAAAATGGCCAATGGCCATATCAATTACGTTTTTTATATTTTTTTGTGTATGTGTTAATTTATCATTAGTAAGTTACTAGTAATTCTACAGTGCAAGATACTCAAATAATTAAAAATAGTAGTAGATTTTGTTTATACAATTCTACAATGGCCAGCCCCTGCTCCCACAAAAAATCACCGTTTTAGTAATAGGTTGAAAATAACCCCATAGTGCAAAACTTACTTTTGCATGCCCTCTGTCTACTATATGATCTATAGAAGCCTTTCTTCTTTTTGTGACGCTTTAAAAACTCCTCGACATTGTGAACTGAATGCTTATGACCCAGAAAAGTTCTATGCTGACTTAACTTCTCGAAGGCCTTCCTCTAATTATTAAATTGACATTATTATACACATACCTGACCTGACATAACTGGGGGTGAATGTAAACAAATTATTTTCTCCGGTAAACTTGTTGATTTGAAGGCTAAATCTTTGGGTTTGTGCCTATATTTTATTACAGAGATTAGGTTGATGCGGATGTTTCTTTATGAACTAGCCTCTTTTGGTGGTGAGGATTAACTTTTGCCATTAAGTGAGTGATTTATTTTACATCGTTTCGCAAAAGAAGGGCGGACATTTTGAATTCTGGAACTGGGCATTTCCCCAATTGCCACTCTAGTGATTTTTGAGCCGGATTGTATTAAATTTAACGATAATAATGTCAAAATGCAGTTTTTGCTCCGAGGGTATTCTGGGGGAGGAGGATTTGATTAAACGTCAACAGTGCAATTGTACTGGGCATTTTTACTGCGTTGGACTTGTGGATCAGGTCTTCAGAAAACTTACAAGACAAAAAAGACAAAAATGGAGATGTAATACCTGTGTCACTCCTGCCTTCGCTTATTCCTCCACTAATCCTATAGATTCTGGAACGTGGGGGGGGGGGTCGCTTCTTCAGATAATCTAACTTACCAAAGTAAGGCACTAAGAGGTGATATCACTCGATTGCTACCACTTTTGGATCTTGTACGCTCCTTATCGGAGACGATTGAATCAAGCCAAAAGGAACTTGGCGAGATTCGTGGGGAGATAACCCAGCTGCGTGAGGAAAGGAGTATACTAATGAGGGAAACCTCGGATTTGAAGTCTGAACTTGATGTCTTAAGGAGATCTTTTGTTGAATTGAAGCAGAGGAGTTTTGCTACTAATACTTCCAGTTACTTGTGGTCCCTTTTTACAATAAATGACAAGGAGGAAAAAAGTGCTACGTGTGATTCGTGTGCACAAAAATTGAGTTACAAATCTTCCATAACGAACTTAAAAAAACATATTACAAGGAAGCATCCAAGCATAGATTTATCAACACATTCATCATCCACGTCTTCTCACTCACGAGAATATGTTGTGCTCCCATCACCAAGTTCTACCTCAGAATGAGACCGACATCAACAGACCTTCTGAACAAATTTCTACAATGGAAGTAAGTTAACAAGCGGAGACCGACGCAGCAAATTTAACTTCTTTTTTGCCACTAAATAAAAGAATGAGAGAAAATCAACAACAGAATATTTATAAATTATTGTTAACGTTATTTACGGTAGACTATCAACCGTTTTCAATAGTGGAAAATCGCGGATTTTTCAACCTTATTAAAGGACTTAACCCTTCCTACCGATTACCTAATAGGAAAGTAATTGCAAATTCACTTATTCCAGCTCAATATAAGCAATGCATGATGATTGTCCGTGAACAGCTGAATGCTGCTGCTAGTGTTTGCTTGTCCACCGATCCTTGGACATCGAGGAGTATGGATAGCTACATTGTTTTCACCGCTCACTTCGTTAATCAGAAATTTCAAATGAGGTCCATGATTTTAGGATGTACAGTAGCCAATACTTCCCATACTTCAACATTTCCAGCCAGTGAAATGAAGCGTATAGTAAATAAGTTTAATTTAACAGACAAAATACTTGCTGCGGTCACAGACAATGCTTCAAATATGGTAAGTGCAGTAACAAAAGAATTAAAGTGGAATCATTTTGGTTGCTACGCTAACACCTTGAACCTTATTTATTGTTCAGCATGCCTTAGACGATACTAATAATTTATTGACTAAAATAAAGACAGTCGTGGCGTACTTTAAAAGAAGTGCCATGGGGAGCGAAAAATTGCTTCTAGCCCAGAAAAATTCGGGAATACAAGTACCAAAAAAGTTAATACGGGAAGTTCCAACTTGGTGGAATTCAATGTTTTACATGCCACAAAGATTTATCGAACTAAAAAATTCGATAAAGACAACGGTGGCAATAATTAATAAAGACATTCCTGTTTTAACGGAAGACGAGTGGGATATCTATAGAGATCTTTGTGTAATACTACAGCCGTTCGAAGAAGTTACTTGTGATATTAGTGGGGAGAAATACGCTACAGGTAGTATTATAATACCTATAACAATGGGCCTAAAAAAAGTTTGCGTTAAGCTTCTCGAAAAAAACCTTCACCCTGAAGTTCGTAATATATTAAATAAATTACATATGGGCATTTTAAAAAGACTGAAAAATGTGGAATACAATATTAGTCTCGGTCTCTTAACGCTATTAGACCCAAGATTTAAATTACTTCCTTTAAAAAATCGGATGCAAGGAAAAATTTGAAAAAAACCTGCATTGGAGCATTAGTGGACTTAATTACCGAAGATGTCAATCAATCATCAGATGTTCAAATAGAATCTCCATCGAAAATAATTAGTGAAGGGAATCAATTTTCTGTTTGAGACGAACTCGATGTTGAAGTTGCTGTAAAAAACCTAGAAGTATATAACATTTCATTTTCTTTTTACCAGTATAAAAATCTTCACATGCCTCGTATTTTATTATCACTGTTCTTTTAATATTTAAATTAAAGTTTAAATTCAGTTAATGTATTATTTTTTTATCATCTATATTATGTACAGTAGAACTCAGTCATAATGAGCACTGACATTACGAGTTCACGGCTATAACGAGCAAACGATTTCAGTTAGTTTGATTTAAGTTATATGTGGAATATTACGGATATAACGAACAAATTTTCTTAACTCTAATTTCATTTTGCTCCTATATTCACGTTTTCAAAATATACTTTAAGTTTCAGTAGCGTTCAGATTAACTTATTATTTTACTTATTGTTTTAATTTAGCATTGTTTTAATCAATCATTATTTTAACCGATCATTATTTAATCAATAATTTTTAATTAATTATTGTTTTAATTATTTTATTATTTTTATTTAATATACTTAAAGTATAAACTCAGTTAATATTTGATTATTTAGGTACTCCCACATCAATAGCAACTAGTGAAATCAATCGCTATCTAGACAATAATTACTTGCCACGGAATCAAGACCCTTTGTCATGGTGGAGAACCCATTCTCTAATCTACCCAAATCTATCCGAATTAGCAAAAAGAAAATTCAACTTTATGACAACATCAGTGCCTTGCGAAAGTGTTTTCTCAAAGGCCGGTAACCTTTTAACGGATCGAAGAAATCGGTTGGGGCCTCTTCACATCGAAAGATTATTGTTCCTAAATGCCAATTCATATTTAATGGAATAGATTTTTTATCCATGTATATTAATTAGTACAAGTATTAATATTTTTACATTACTGAGCTTTACACATGAAAAATTCTGAATACATACATGTGTATAACTACATCAGCTGAGAATACACATTTTGTTTATCATTATCCTGTTTAATTAGTTCCACATTGTAACCTTCCAGTATGTTTTACCAATTAATTTACAGCAGTGTCAATATTTTTTGCTGTATTTCATTACTTAGAATTAGTTTTTTAAACTTTCTTTGATTTTTAATATCGTGTAATGTTTCAAATATCTAAAATTCAATATTTTAAAGCCTTACTTTTTCTCATTATTTTTGTACTTCATATGTGTGTATTTTTTTCCAAAGGATTTATTATTGTTAGGGAGTTGATGCGACGTATTGTTACGGATTGAGCGTTGAAATGTATGTGTTATCGTTAAGTTCCACAATTCCCATATCCTGTGAAGCAACGCTTACGTTCCAGTCACCGGTGATTAAAACCTGTTATCTGGTTGGAACAGGAACGTTGGAACAGGTTATTCAAAAATAACAGTTTGGTCCATCACTACTGTATTGGTGAAAAAAATCCGTTAGCTTTCTTTGCATTGGTGGATGTTCTGACGACTGATTAAAGGTTTAATCTATTGAAGTATTAACATTTTTTATATCAAACTTGTTTGATCTTAAATAATCTTGAACAAGCATTACAGAAAAAACAGTTTCTTCACGAGTAGGCACATTTTTCACTTCATTTGTTACTATTTTTTTGCCTACAGGATCTAAATCAACTTTAGCATATATATGACTTTATTGAAAATCTCTTCATTGGTAAGTTCACCATAGAAATTCAGAGCGTAATCAACTACGACAAAATCATTAAATCAGTCTTCTGAAATCTCTTTTGGGATTTTCACTATTGAGCTTCCATTTTCAAGTAATTCATCACTTTCAACCAGACGAGAAAATCCAGCTTTTCTGAAACAATCTTGTATTTTAGTAGCCGTGACTAATTAAAAGGACTGCTTGATGATATTCACTGCTTCCCAGACATTAATAGTTCTTTAATAAAGACTGTTTCTTCACTAAAGAGAGAGAGGGCAAAGAAAAGTTCAAGGTAATTGTTTACGAAGTTATTCAGAGAAACCCTTATTTTGCTCACTATGAAAACATTCTGTTGGCAATGCTGGAAGGTGAATGAGTACATCTTCGAGAAATTGGCCCAAGAAGAATACTCAAACAAGGAAAACTGGCTAGAAGGGAAAAATATGCCAATTTGAGCTTCTCAAATTGAATTTCAAAGTGAAGGAGTATTTTACACAATTCTTCGTCTTTATGTATCAACTGCAAACGATAATGACCATTATTTGGCAATTGTGTTATCCCTGTGAAGGGTAATAATATCTTACATTATATACGGAGAAAGAGAGCGTTGTTCCATCTTCTTGTTCACCTAGCAGTCAAGACACTCCGGGCTAAACGGAGGGACCCTGGTTCGAATCCAGGATGGGGACGGTGTCTCTTTTTCTCATAAACAAAAATATCTCTAGTTTGAGCTACTAATATGTGGGTGTCAAATTTATTAGTAATAAAAAATCCCCTATGAAAAACTCACAAAAAACTCGCCCCGGTGGCTTTGTGTGTTGACTATTATTTGGCAATTGTGTTATCCCTGTGAAGGGTAATAATATCTTTTCTGACCTTGCGTGGGACCTGAAGATAACAAGCGATTGAGCTGGAATTATATTACTGGGCCTTTTTCACCAAACAGAACCATTTGTTGAGTCAGAGAATAATAATAAATAAATAAAAAAAAATTTTTGTCCCTTTCCACTCCACGCTATCAGGGATATCTCTTTAGAATTACATTAGAAGCTCTATTATCTGGAATTTTCTATTAACTGATATTCATTTCCTTAGCGATTTTTTTTTTTAACGATCCTATCTAAATTACATCAAAGGAAACTTCATTTCAAACCTTTATGGAAGATGCTTTACAAGACTTCAAGGGGAAAAAAAAAAAAGAATCGGGGAAACACTATTTTTAAAATCACACCGTTTTCTTATCAAATGTTTACCATTACAGAAAAAACATGCTTCTAATTAGCACTATAACTGACGACAGTTTCATGGACTGATGGCCCTTCGGTTAGCCATAAATTTCGATTTACCAGTGTAGGTTTGAACGCATTCGATTCGGATTATAGAGGTTCTACTGTATTTCGTTTATTTAACTCTGCTCATGCAACAGTTAATACAACCATGTCATATGCGAATCTGACAACACAAAATGATACCTGATAAGAAGTCAGCCCATAAAACTAAACTCCGCTGGAAATAGTGTTTTCTCTAGTCCAAAATGTTTACCGAATGTAAAAAGGGAGATGGGGAGAAATAGATTAATGATGTGCGATTGCGAGATGTTTTAGTAGAGTGTCTCGAGTACTTGAACATCTCGAAACCTCTCGATTGTTTTTAAACCTGACATGATACATTTCATAAATGTGTGTGGTGGAACCAGTATCTTGATTCGTTGGTTTGCTATTGTAAGTTTAGTAAGAAAACATATTCGTAACTATAGACTGTTTAAATAAGAATCAATGTTTTAATAAAATCACAATAACAATTATGCAAACCTTGTTTCTTGTGTAAACGCAAATGAATTCTCATTTACGATGACTTCAGCTTATTTGTGTTCACTTTACGTTCCTTTCGGCCACTGACTCACTTCGCTTTGATTCTCCTGTTTATCTGGATGAAACCAGCTAAGCGAGCTCCTTCCGAATAATAAATAATTGAATTGCAAGTCAGCTAGTAGTCCATGGTTTCCACCTACTGAAAGGAAAGACCCCTTTTCTTTAAGTAGATGTGTCGGGATAAACGAGAGAATCAAAGTAAAGCAAGTCCGCAAGCAGCTGCTGTTACCATTTCTATTTACTTATGTATAATATTTGGCTAGTGTTTATTTTGAGTAATAAAACAAAATTGTAATTGTATCTTTACCAGCCATGTTTTTGAATATAAATACTATACTGTCTACTAAAGTATAGTACAATACTTATAATCGTAAAAACAGTTTAAATATTTTTATAAAAATAAATGTATCTTAAAGAGGGTCTATTTTTGAGTCAATCAACGCGATGTCACATACCATAATTTACACCATTTTTTATGATTATCATGTAAAATTGTCACAAAGGTAGCAAGTAGATAATTTTTAGTCATATACATACAATGAATTTAAAAATGAAGTTCTTGTGTATTTGCAACAATAAAAAAAAAAAAGGAAAATAAAATAAAAACTAAATATTCATATAAATAAAGTGCAGGTCGTTTGGATTTCATTAACTTGGGGTTCTACTCCATTGGCTCTCTAAAACCTATATAATGATTCTATAAACGAATAACATAACCCTTTTGCCTGGATGTCAGAAAATACTGATCTAACTATCAATTCACCAAATTGACAATGACGCCATGTGCATGATGGAAGCGTGCAGCAATGATTTAATAATGTACAGTGTGGTTGGGGAAGCTGTGATTGCAACTGAACATCTCGACTGCTAAGTTCAAGGATGAATAAATTGCTGTTTCGATTGAGATTCTTTCGATTGTAAAAACATTTTGTAATCGCCCATCACTAAAATAGATGCATCACTAAAACATTGGGATATACATTTGTCAATAAATCAAACAGATAAGGCACATTATATACATTACGTTTTAAACTTTATTTTCCACATACGAAGAAAGCTCATAGATTTTCACAATTAGAATCACATTCACACATTATATAATGTACACGTCTTGGTGTTAACAGTAGATTCTCAAAATATCCAGTTTGTGTATGTCCATCAGAGTCAATCTGAAAATATAAACATTTTAAAATGCTAAAAAAAATCCATCAGTTTAAAGGAGCAAAGTTTAAATTACGACCATTATTCCTTTTGAAATTTAAAAGTAATATAGTTGATACAAAATTTACTTGCAAAAATACTTTCAGTAAATATAAAAGTTCAAATGCAGTCATGAAAATGGTTTTTACAATTTAAAAATTTGGCATATTGCATGGAATTATGAATCATATTTATAAGTTTCCTTAATGATAATTACGTTTGCCTCCCATAACACTCACTGCCATAGCTTCTCAGCAGTTAAAAGACAACCAAGGCAAACTTCAATAAAGCTCAGATCCATAAAATAGTAAGAAAATACGTGTGGGGTATCAGTCTTGTATCAGCAGCGTAACATGGGTTACCGACACTCAGGGTAAGTTAAGTATTGCTTGGGCTAAAGCTAAAACCTGTTAACTTTCCCTTCCAAGAGTTTAATATTGAAATTTTACTCCCATGACTTTCTTTCGGGTGAGTCATTCACCACCCCCACATAGCCGCTTGAATCTAAGATCACATACACAGCTTACTTTTAACACCAATGATGCTCAAGTGGCTTACTCATAACTCAGTGGCCCATTCATAAAATTCAAGTGATTCATAAGTATCACTCACCTCCAGTGATGCTTAAGTGGCTCACTACTTAACGAATCATCACAGCCTTGAAACTTCATATATTTTCATATAATCAAACCAACTGGTATTACAATCTGGCCAAGTTTGCCTAGAAGCTGTGGTTTTAACCACCCAGTCAGTTCAGAATGTTATGGATCTATGACAATAATTTAACATATTCTTCAAACCACAGTATATTCACACCCAACAAAGTTTGAGTTTAATGGTGCAAGGACAACAAGGATCATGCTGTACCACATCCTACAGTTTTCCAAAGAATCTGAATCTCTTACGGCATAAGGAACCAGCCTTGGAATACAGCAAGCCTTTTTTTTTTTTTAAATCATCGTGAGTTCAACTCAGAATCACACCACACTAGATGAACATGTTATCACTACACGTGTAACTGTACCACTGTATGTGTGTGCCACTGTGTTACCATTGTATGTGTGTAACACTGTATCACAACTGCACGTGTGTACGACTGTAGGCTCACAACGAACTTACTGGAAATTGTGCTCAGACCAGTAAACACAAAACTAATGATGGTGATCAATAAACCATTTCGATGAAGTGAAAAGATCAATGAAAAAAAAAAAATTTCCTGACAAGCACAATTCAATGACCAATTACGAAACCTTCAACTACATTTTGTCTGCGGGGAAAATGGTTTCACGTTCGTGGAAGATTTAACTACTCAAAATAGAAGTTAAGTAAGTTTTCCCTGACTTTTCTGGGCTTTGAGCGAAAAATGTTTTTTCCTGACCTATAGGGACGATTTCAAATTCACCGAAAATTTCAGGTTCTCCAGTTTGCGTAGGAATCCTGTTTGTGTGATTTATGGCAAAAAAAAGAAAAAAGCACTCATGATCACACAGTGTTGGGGTTGACAGTTTTCTGAAAGGTTTGAACCTCTTCGTTCCCTACAGTAGTGCTCTTCAACGATTTTATGCTACGGAACTCTCTTTTTTCATATATGTCTCACCTATCCCTCCTATAAATATTACTTGCGGAAAACCTAAAGGCTATTATTTATGTCTGCACAAAAATAAATAATAAATCAGTAAAAAAGGTAAGTAATAGTTATAAAAGGATTATTGATTATGAATACTTATAAAATGATGTTTTTATGGCCCAAGGACAGAACGGGTATTCTGCGAAAAACAAGTTGAGGCTGTACGTATGGTTTTAAAATGAAAATATTAATAATATAATATATAGTATAATGGTAAAAAAGTATTAAAAGTAAATTTAAACAAACCAATGCCATAAAATCAAATGAGACTGAAAAAAAAATACAGATATCAGATAAAAGATTAAAAATGATTTCGTGTTTAAAAGAATTTCATAAAATATCCCAAAGGTACAAATATTAACGAGATGGATGACTTTGTGATTTGTTGTCACGAGGACATTAAAGTTTGGTTGCAAGAAAGTTATATTTTCATGTCAACTTTATCGAAAGTGTTACTGTGGGCAAAATGTACAGAATTTACATAGTTTTTTTGAGAATTTCAAAGACGTTTCCCAAATTAATTTGTGAAACCCATGGAGGGTCATCGCGAAATCCTGGGGTTTCATCAAACATACTTTGAGAAACATTGCTCTAGAAAATAAAACCCGGAATCCGTCCGGAATGCGGAGGTCGTCGTTTTCGCTCAGGCCCTGACAAGGGCCGTTTCTCTCTCTTCTTCTTTTTGTAGCGATCATTTGATATAATAGGAGACTCGGTTTGGCGATCGATGTAGCAGATTTAGCTTTACCCAGGGTGCACCACGTGGAGGCCTGCTACTTTGCACCCTGGATTGGTAGAAGGAAGAGAAAAGAAAAAAAAAAGTAAGCATTTGGTATCAAGAGAATTCAAATCCAGTTTTCTGCACCGTAAGCAAAAGTGTAGCCTCTAAGCCACCATTTATCTAGTCAGAGGGCACAGCGCCATTGTGATGGTACTATTTAATGTAGTATAATGAAAATATCAAAAACAATAACCCAATGGGTAACTCTATCTTCAGAAATTGTTTCAGCACTAAACCTAAAATCTGAATACTTGGGCATACCTGATTCGTCTCCCTCAGAAGCATCAGGTGAAGCTATGTCAGACCTTGCACCTAAAAGAGTACAAATCTTTGTCATGCAACTAGAGAAACAATGACGGGGGGAAAAAAAAAAAAAAAGAAAAAAAAGGGACAAGTGAAATTTACCAGAAACGTATGATTTCCGTTCATCTTCAGAATCAGCATTTTGATTTTCACCTTCGGAAGCTGTTCCTGAATGTGCTTGCGATGGGCTTCTTGCACTGCGAGAACCAGTTGGTGAACCAGAACCAGAACGAGCTGGTGAGCCTGAACCTGAGCGAGCTGGTGATCCTGATCTGGAACGTGCAGCTGAAGGTGAACGGGACCGGTTAGCCGGAGAACCTGATTTTGAACGTGCAGGAGATTCTGAACCAGATCTTGATCTTTCCATAGGAGATCCAGATCTCGACCTGGCAACAGGTGAACCAGATCTTGATCTTTCCATAGGAGACGCAGATCTCGACCTGGTAGCAGGCGAACCAGATCTAGATGATTTAGGAGTCCCTGATCTGGCAGCTGGTGAACCAGACCTGGATCTTGTTTCTGGCGAATTGGATCGTGATTTAGCACCAGGGGATGCTGATCGGGATTTAGCACCAGGAGAAGCTGATCGTGATCTTGATGGAGATCTAGAGTACGCTGGAGGCGATGGTGATCGCGAAGTTGCATGAGTGGATCTTGCAGCTGGTGAAGCAGATCGAGAGCGGGATGGCGAATGCATAGGAGATGATCGTTCTTTTCCTGATCCTTCATCACCAGATGCTGCTGATTTTGCAGGGCTATCTCCTCTAGCAGACTGCTCACCATCTGAGTCAGATGCCAATCTACTCTTCTTTCTCTTCCCAGCCGATTGACTATCTTCAGAATCGCTGCCACTCTCCGAAGCAATTCTGCGTTTTCTTTTAGACTTGCCATCATTATCGCTGTCACTTCCACTGAATAAGCAAAAAAATATTTTTTTTAAGACTTTACATTAACAAAATGTTATTTAAAAATACAGAAATCAATGATACAAATTAAATGATCAAGAAAAGATAAAACTTGTATATCCTAAAAAACAACCACTCAATCAACGTACATTAATCTGAGAGATACAGATTTTAACACTAATCTGACCTCCAGTTCTAGAAAAAAAAAGAGCGAGGTTAGGCTTCCATGTGACACCACATGCCAAAGATTTAATGAAAAACTAAAGCAAATTTTTCATGTGCTCTCAGTAAGTTGGCATTCCTCTATGCAACAAATGACCAGATTAACGAGAGTCTACCATATTAGAAACATTTTAAACTTTAGACTCTTATCAGTCTATGCATTTTCCCCATTTCTTTGAATTTCTTTCAATGAGTTAATTTTAAGTTTGTTTTCACTGATTACTCTAAATGGATCAATGATTTAAAGTCTTGGACAGGATTAAGCACAACAGCCATTAGTCGTAGGAGTAAAGACAGGAAACGACAATCCACCAACCTACACATCAAAGACAAAGATTGAAGAATACTTTACACTCTACCGATAACAAATAACTTCCTTCATTTTGAGTTCTCCATTCCAAATTCAAATCTTAAGACTGTTTGAGACAGGATTAGTGACTCAACAACCAACAGTTTACAAAAATGTTTCTCAGAATCAAAGCTTAGACTATTTGCGTTAAGAATAGAGACTTAACGATCCACAAACGTACTTGCATAAGCGATCTCATTACCCTTTTCAGGATTAATACAGCTGACAAATGGTAAACACACAAAGCCACCTGAGCACGTTTTTTTAATAAAAAAAAAAATATATATATTATCTAAAAATATTTGCATGTGACCAAAAGTATTTAAATGTACAGTGGATTGGTAGTCAATTCATCCACAAAATATGTTTGAATGCAAGAGTATGCAAGTGCATTGGCTGTTAAGTCATTCATACGATACATTTGAATATGACCAAGCTTAATGAAAAAGTTAAGCCCAGGAGAGTTAAGCTTAAGGGGCATATACTCTAACCACCAAGTTATTGTACATATCTGTTGTCATTGCACAAACCATGCAGTTTTCTACCTCTTCAGCTTATAGTAAGATACAGATAAAGGCATTTTGTATTTTTACATCATTATAAGATTGCATGACGAGCCATCTGGTACAGAAAAGCAAGTTTAACATGTTCTCCAAATCACGATATGTTTACACATATTTATTTTTCGCTTGGAATAACCAGCAAAATGAATTTAAAAGCTGCTGGTGCAACAACTGGACACATTTCCAGAGTCATCTCTAAATCAAATGTCTCCAGTTAATCAAATGTCTCCAGTTAAATCAAATGTCTCCAGTTGATCTCATTCTGATAAAAGCCCACAGTTGGTACTGTGAGCTTCCGGAAGCTCTGCTACTCCACTTTTCTATTTTACCAGTGTCACACGCCTTTTCTAAACCATAAACAAGTCCTCCCTGGTACTTTATATCTAAGTTTAATCAGAAAGAAGCAGATTACCTGTAATCTCTTGACTTGTTTTTGTCGCTGTCTGACTCTTCACTAGAAGATATTGTGGCTTTCGATACAACCCTGCTCCTCTGTTTAGCAGTGAGCCCATCGTCTTTAGGATTCTTGCTAGCCTTTCTACTTTCTTTCCTTTCCTTCCTTCTTTTCTGTTTGTGGCGAAACTGGCTTTCATCGTCATCTTCCCCAGATTCATCACCACCACGAGGACGCCTGAAACATTGTAAACTCATTAAAGCATAATGTAAATTGTTCGCTAATCATTAATTGATGAATCACTATCAACTAATAACTATTTAACTCATCACTTCAACGAGAGCTATACTCATTTATTATGGGAACCCTTTACCTTGCTCTTTTTATTGTGGACGGACAGAAAAAAAAATAGCATGTTCAGTATTTATTGAAACCCGTTAAGCAATTTCTTGTTACGTTTGAAGTAAATCGCAAATTGCTGCTTCATTATTGTACGAGACTATCCACGGAGTAAACAGAAATGGGACCAAGTGCTTAAAGTGATCTCCAAGCAAAGGAACATTCACAAACACCCAGGTTTACCTGATGGACAACACCGATCCACATGAAGAGAAATTGTGACTTTGACACCGAGGAAAAAAACTAAAGACAAAAGGCATTAAAAAAAAGTCTAAATATAATAATTTTGTACTTTCTCTTCTTTTCTTTCTTTTTCCTCTTTTCCGAGCGGTCCTCACCATTGCCGCCACCGCCACCACCACCACCTGAATCACTGCTGTCATCAACAAAGTCATCTGGCATGCGTTTACCCTAAATGTAAAAATTCACAAATTTAGATTTTCGAGTATCTATATATTTCATGTCCATACATTGCACTATGGATAATTTAGAATGAGACCCGCAACTTTAATGTGATCCCAGAAGCACAATAATTTTACATACAACTATGCTCATTAAGAGTCGAACGCCACCTAAGCAGTCTCAAGTTGATATTCATGACTATTTGGGCATGATTACATTTTCTTACTCCCGTCCCAAACAGTAAAATAGAACAACAGTTTCTAACTAATACAAATCTTTTGAATGCACAGAGATAATGAAACATCTGTAGGCTCCCACAATAGAAATCCTGCTCATTCACTTTGAGGGTTAATTCGTTGTTGCCACTTAGAATACCAAGAAATGTAAACTCAATAATTAGTTCATATATGAAAGGTTAATCACTGGTAAAATAGCAAACTATTTTACCAGTGTTTAACTTTTTGTATGTAAATTTCCTCCCTGGTACCCTGTATTTTATTTCAATAATTAGTGTTTCTAAAATTGGCAGCATACCAGATCCTTTCCTTTTATATGTTTTCCAAATGTACGTAATTTCACTTTCCGTATCTGGCAAGATGAATTTTATAATTATAATTTCACTTTTTATATTTGGCAACAGTACGTATAATTGTTTTCCGAATTCTAAAATCAAATCAGTCTTCCATTTATCATCTAAATGTGCACACACGTTTATAACAGACTCTACCAAAAAAGTGTACTAAATTTCTTTTAATGTTGTATCAATTATATTTATCTTTTGGTGAATTAATGAACTAACTTAAACAATTAAAGCTTCAATAAATATTGTTTTTAACTGGATGGATTTACTGCATTTCTCAATTACTTACATCTTCATGTCCAATTATTTGTGTCTTACAGAGAAAGGTCAGTTAAAGTCATGTTACACCAGAACCTATGGTTTTCACAAGAATCCTGTGAAACGGATGTATGTTGTCTAGGTAAATTTAATTGTCTGTTGGCTAGGTCTATTTAATTAAATGTCTGATGTCTGGGTCTAAGGAACCAAATCTTGAACTATGGCAGACAGAAAAGTGCTGTAGGAAAAAAAAAGGAAAGGCTTGTAGTCGGCCACGGTAAGTATTGGTGGAATACTGAGTGAATGAGTTCAGTAACGGTGTTAAATTTAATGTCTTTAAAATGTTTCTTTGGTGGATGACAAACCGGGGGATTTTTAGAACATGGCACAGCCAGCGGTTTTTAGAATCCATGCATGCATGCAGGTATTGTACACATTTTGTAAGACATAACATCAGAATGGACAGGTGTAGGTAAGGATGGATCGGATTGTAGTTTGATAAACCAGTAATCAGTTATTGGTAGACAGCGTGGAGAGTAATAGCCAATGAATTTGTTTTGGTATACGATTGCAACAATTGCATGTGATTGAATAATTTTAAGCATTTGTGTCAAGGGTAGTGCCTAAACAGACAACTTCATTTTGTCAGGGAATTGATTTGTAGAAGTCGCTGATACTTTCATGGAAGCCTAATTTGTTTTTAAGGGTAAACATGATACGTTGAGCTTCGTCAGGACTAATACGAATTTTCCATTGATGGAGCCATTTAGTGAGGGGATTTAGGAATTGTTGCATGTCGCCAATGGCGTGACGGAGATCGTTACTGATGAGAAAATGGCAACATCATCATCATGACAATATTAATTAGATTATTGGTTGGGAAATCATAAAAATAAATGTTGAAAAGTTTGGCACTGCATATGCTTTCTTTAGGGATGCTAGCCTGCCACACAGGTCTCTACCTTTTTACAAACGACACTGGCTTTTACAATAGTCTTCGATTTTACCATGTTTGGCGCAGTATAGCCCAGATGCTCTTGCGCCATAAAAATCCAAACAAACTGGATAACACAGATACTGGAATTGATACCAGCTCTAAGCAATACTTGAAATTTACAACTGTTAAAGCAGGGTTTATTTAATAAAACTGGGGGTGGGGGGGTAGTTGAGTGATAATGTTTGTAAAGCGAGCCATGATGCTAAACAGTGCTAAATGCTTTAGGAATATCGAGCAGAATTGTGGGCATGGATTTACGGTTATTGAAGCACTCATAGCCACATTCAAGGACTCTGGCAATTTGGCGAGTAGTAGTGGACTCCTTTCTAAAGCCAAACTGCTCAATATTTAGAACGTCATTTTTATCAGTGGAGTTTCAAATGAAAGATTATCTTTTTAAAAACTTTGGGGGTGGAATGAGAGTAATGAAATTGGTCTATAATTACTTGTTATTTTGGAATCTTTGCTAGGTTTATGGGTTAATATGACAAATTGGCGATTTTCCAATTATTGGGGAAGTGAAGCGTGAAAATGCTATTACAGATTTTTGTGAGGAGGAGAAGGGATGTGGGGTTGAAAATTTTCAAAGAAACATCTTAAGTGTTGTAAGTTCCAGGTGCTTTTTTGTTGGAGAGATTTTTGATGACTTCATGCAATTCAGTGGGGTTAGTGGTTGTATATGTATGTGGGTGAGTGGCTATTTAAGAGGAAATGTTACGAATGTGGTTGTACACAGGCACCGACTTGAAAAATTATTGGGGTCCCAAAATTTTTAAATCGATCGAATGGCACATTTCTCAAAGGACTTAAGTGTAATTTAAATTTCTTTCTTTTTGGTTTTACGGCTCAAAGACTACAATGGTCATGCTGCGCCAGGACCTACTGTTTTCCGAGGAATCTGAACCTCTTAAGGCCTAGGGAACCAAACCCCGGACTACAGTGAGCAGTGCGATCTTTATGAGATCTCTGAGTAAGCGTTCTTTTGCACGGCTGGGAGTCGAACCCAGATTAGCGGTGCACTAGGAGAATGTGTTACCACACTGCGCCACCGCAGGGCAATTTAAATTTCATTATCAGATTATCTGATATATACAATAAGACA
Organism: Dysdera silvatica; assembly: GCA_006491805.2. Classification (NCBI taxonomy): domain Eukaryota; kingdom Metazoa; phylum Arthropoda; class Arachnida; order Araneae; family Dysderidae; genus Dysdera; species Dysdera silvatica. Next base: position 37,344,719 of record QLNU02014802.1, read on the forward strand.
CCTGAAATATTTAAAATGAAGCAAATTATAGTTGATTATATAAAAATATTTTTTCTCTAGATAATTATTTAATGTTCCCCTAAACATATACACCCTTTATAGTTTTACGATTGCTTCCAAAATACTTGGATGTGTCCAGAGCCCCTCGCCCCACTTCCGTCTCTCTTTAAAAAAAAAAAAGTTAACTGAAATAAAAGCTAGATTCCCCAGGTGTTCCAGTGGTGCTTAGGAAGCAAAACAAAGAAAAAAGTAAAAAAAAAAAAGTGGATCCCCCAGCTGTTGAAAGATAGGGTGAGTCAACTTACTGGACAACATATTTTCGCTTTTTTTTTTAACTATGACCGTTAAATGTTCTTGTTTAGGTATGTGGAGCTACAGACTAAACTTTTGTATTTTCTATGAACCCAGACAAAATGAAGAATTTTCTTTAATGAAAGGTTCAGGGAACAGGATATAAATAATGAAGACCTTGAGGAATTGATGAAGAAAACTTTGTGCTTGTATTTTCCCCACGAGCAAAAATATTAGGGGTTCGAGGAACCCACAACAAAATTATTGAGGGTGCAAAAAGTGTCTCGAATCCACAAAGTTGGCACCACTGTATATTGTATTGCAGTGGAAAGGTGTTTTTAAAACTTACGCCAGTGTCAAATAACTGTTTGTTGTAATGGAAAGAGTTTGGGACGGTGTGGGTTGAATTAATGTGTAAAAGAGTCAGCGTGGGATTTAACTTGCAGAGGGGTGGGGGGTGTCAAAGATGGGGCCAACAGGGAAGAGGCTTAGTATGAAAATTGAGTTTGAAGAAGATCGTTACCTTCTTTTTCCTGGGCTTGTCATCACGAATGTCACTGAAAACGAGTTTGTTTTTACTACTCGCAACAAATTCTTGTCGTTTATTAATTAATTCTTGTTCTTGCTTCATGCGTTCTTCTTTTTCTTTTTCCTGAAAAAAAAAAAGTATACACATATATATATATATACATGTGGTTTTCCACTACAGAAAATCGTTCCTTGCCGATTTACTTAAAACGTAAGGAACCTAAAAATATTAATTATCAAACAAATTAAGGCATTTGTTTTTAGATTATTCACAAATTTCTTAATCTTTTCATTGTCATAAATGAGATAGTAAAATAGTCTGTTATTAAAGCCCACTTACACAATCATTTCTTGCTTTAATTCAAACTTCCATTCCACTGCACATCTTACCAATTCACTGTGTAAACAAAAGAAATTAGATTGGGTCGTTGTGAGGAGCTATGTGAAAATCGATGGCCAGACTTTCGCTGTCTAAATATGATTCAAGGTTAAATTGTGGTTTAACTAATGATGCAAACGAAGGCTTGACGGAAAGTAAGAAATAGCCATCTAAAAACGGGCCCTTACACCCTGTAGCTAATGTCAAACCGAATAGGAAACACACATTTTTTTGTTTTTGTGAATCAAGATGATATCATCATCTTGATGGTAATCATCTGTTTCAATTTTGCAGCTAATATGCATTTATAATAATTAAATAAAAGTTTAATAAAATACATGCTGTTCAAAAAGCCCCATATCTCATCATTAAGAAATCTGAATTTCAGGCGATTGTATTTCCAATGAACAAAAAATTACCTGAGGTAACCCTGCAAATCCTGGATGATCTTTAAATCATGATGTAATTACAAATACCCAAAACTGCTCCCTTTCAAAGTAGAGATATGAAGTGTGAGAAACTCACCAAAGAGTGAACAAGGGCATCAATGGGTGAATGTTTGTGAGTCTTACAGCACAAGCAATGACAGCAAGGAAAATGATGCACAGGAAACTACAGTTTTCCGAGGAATCCGAACCTCTTAAGGCCTAGGGAACCAACCACTGGACTCTGGTGCGCAGTTAGCCTTAGAAAAGTTTCCAGACCTATCCGACTATTGATGTGTCAGCGAACTTTCCCAAAGAGTTAACCCTCAAAAGTGAGTCACAAGTAAAGAGTCAACTCTCATAAAATTAATTATTCTGTCCTTCTCTAATTCAAATCCTGCCTGACAAGTATGCATAACAAGAGTTACGACGTCAATCATCGATAAAATTCCGGAAAGATGCCAAAATAAATTTGTTAAAGAGCTTTCTTAAAAGAAGAAGTTCACATTTGGGCTAAAATGCACTAAATTCGAGAGTATAGAATTATAATACGAATCAAAGAATGAGACAGAAAATTAAAGCATTCCTTAGTGAGGGACAAAGTGTGGAGACAAGTATATGCTACAAGCTACGCAGAAAAAAAAAACCCTGTCCAGTGAGAGTATGAGAGTGCCGGTTAAGCTTTAAACAGTTACCTGCTGTTCCATAATTTTCTGTTTGAGGGCCTCCCGTTCCTCTTCTTGCTTACGCTTGTTTTCCTTTTCCTCTTGGTCTAACCTACGTGCTCTTGCTACGTGGTATTGTGCTTGACTCAAAAGATCTTGACACTGCCTGGAACAAGAGAAAAATAAACACAAATATGCAGATGATAAACGAAATGGAAATGATTCCAATGAATTTATTGTCAAGGTACCTACCTAGCTTCGATAGCTGCTTGAGCCAAATCATATTTCATTCTGTCGCCGTGCATACTCAAGTATTGAAAGTACCTGAAACGACACAGTATGATGTAAGACATACTCTTGTGCATGAGGTGCAAACGCTACTGCAGACATTAAACTTTCGTTAAAATAGATGGCTTTTTCATAAAATGAGTCACCTCTGGGCAAGGCTGAGTTCACTGACGGCAGAGAGAACAGTCTTCAGGTTACTCTTTTCATCTTTAAGTGTGTAAGTGGCGAGCTTCTGTAGCACTAAAGCAATGTTGTACAGCAAGATAGTGTCATGAGGAGCCACGTGGCGAGCCTAAACATGCGAAAAGTATTTTTCAGAGTATGTACTATCATTCAAGCACCTCTCTAAAGAATGCATTATTTCATAATTATACAGTAATTACCAGAGAGTGGCTCATTTTATGGCGCAAGGACGCCAAAGGTCATGTGGCGCTGGGACTTACAGTTTTCCGAGTGATCCAAAGCTTTTAAGGAATAGAGAACTGATCCCCAGGCTGTTGATGAATGAATTTGTTATATTTATGGAAGTTTTATTTCAAAAGATACAATCTTTTTATTTTAGATAACATTTTTGATTCAAAATTTGGTCATAGAGAAACAATTAGTTTGGTTGGCTAGAGGGATTTACACAATATTCTTTAAAAAAACGATATAAGAGGCAGCACTGGACAGTCCAATTTGACTAATTGATCAAAAATGATTCGCCAACAAGGACATCATAGCGTTTGCATAAATTGCATATAATATACCCTAAACAAACAATATACAAACTATTCTAACACAGACGACAGTGAGCATTCTATTTTGGCAGCAGTGGGAATTGAACATGGGTTAATGGCATCAAGCAAATGCATTACTACTGCATCATCACACGGCCGGGGAGCTTTTGTTTTAAAGTGCGAAGACAACAGAGGTCATGCCACAAACCAACAGTTTTCTAAGGAATGCACACCTTGTGGGCCCATATAGCCAAATCCCCCATACCACAGATCTGTGGAAAGAAACCGCAAAGCGCCGGGAAAAAAATCTGCTGGAAGCAAAGTCGGATTATTCGATTGGTAGCAAAGAGATTCACACCACAACAGAAACCAGTCACTGAAGTGTGCTAAGCACTATTACGCAACTTCCTTATCCTAATTATATTATCAACAAAAAATCCAAATATATGAGAGTTAAAACTTGAAGGATGATCTACAAATATTTCACCTCAATATTGTATTGCCTGTGGAAAAAAAACTAGCCGAATTTGGTTAATAGGCAAAAATACAGCAATTTTAAAAAATGACAGTTTTGTCAAACAGTATGAGGAACTGCCACAAAAGCCGTATTGCTGTAAGGGATAATTATATTCCATATTAAAGTTTCAAGAACTCTATATGGAATACATATATCTATATAGATCATATTATAGAATACTGCATTGCACTGCTACTATAGCTCCCGCTTACCTGTGTAATATTCATGCAAGTAACGTAACCATGGTTGTGTTCTAGAGATGAGACGGGCTCAGGCTTTATATTTCATACAGTTTTTGGGTCCAGGCTCATTAGTTGGATCAGGGCTGCCACACAAATTTATGTTGAAAATAATTGCTTTAGTAGCCTAAATACTTACAAATAGTTGTCTTCCAACAAAAATTTAGTCGTTAAAGAAGTTGCCTTATGCAAAAATTTAACAAAATATGTTAATTGCATGCTTTAAAAAAGACCTTAGCTAATTCAATATACTGTACGGTCCCATTCTCACAATGAAATCAACAGCTTAGGCACAGATAGAACAACAACAAAACAAACGTAAGAATAGAAAAACTAATTTTTTATTATTATGTCTTATGTATATATTTCCACTTCTTAATAATTATAGCAAGTCTATTTATCACAATGGTAACCATCTAGACGCGAACTTCAGTGCCCTCAGCATCATTCAGGAACAGTTCTGGGTTCCTATCAGTGTGCCACTGAGTTATTGTTGTCGCTCTTGTGAGCGTTGTTATGACTGCAGGAAAGTTACAAAATCATAATATCGATAACGACCTGGACATGATTTTCAATTACATTCCTCAGCATTAAACGAGAAGTATCAACAACGTAAATTTCATAACCTGGTCATGATGGTGGGGAATCTAAATGGCAACAGTGTAACTTCTGCATTAAAACAGCAGATATTATTTATCACTGTATTCATTATTGCAACACAGTATTCTGGTTTTGACTTTTCAATAGTACAACAGTTTTTGATAATTTTAATAGTTTTGGATATCAAAAAGTTTTCTAATTATTGTGCTCGTTATTTATTGCATTCGCAATTAATATAAAATCAGACATTTCGTTACTAAAACTTCCAACTGGACATATGGTACATAGACATGCCATATCCGTAACCATCTAGATATGACCTTCAATTTTTGATTGCCCTGCAGTCAAGTAAGCTGTTGGCAAGATTTTTGGCAAGATTATTTTTTATTATCCAGTCATAACGCTTTTGACTTTAGATTTATGAAAAATGATTGAGAAACTTGCACCCAGCCTATGAAATTGGTAATAGTACCATTTAAGACCTTTTCATTTTGGAAGTCGGACCGTGAATTATGATTTGGTCAAATTGAGTCACAGTTTATCATATCAGAGATATCAAATGAAGTGACCAAATTCTATTTAGTTGTCGCCACTATCACCACAAAAGCACTCTCCTGTGCTGGAGACAGTCCATTCTCCTCCAAAGAAAGAAATATATAATGCTTTAAAAACCTGTACAACAGAACAACATGTACAGTTATATATTTCAACGCCAAAGTCTTTATTAGCATACTTGTCAGCATTTCAATTTTGAAAATCTTACAATTTTTGAGGATTAATGCATGAATTGCAAACATGCAATGAACCCTGTCTATAATCGAATGGGGTACTATATTGTTTCCCTTATTAAACACTATTGATAAATATAGGTTATTATATTAAACAGAAAATAAAATCAAAAATAATTTCTCAAGATTGGAATATGTTTATTATTTCATAATTTTCTAATAATCTTCTTTCATAATTTTATTGAGCGATTGCTCACTTGAGTGTTTATTTGAGAAAGCAAATATTTTACTTGGGATTTTAGAGAAATGGTTTTATGATAATCAACTTTTTGTAAATGTAAATAAAACTAAATATATAATATTCAGAAACAGGAATAAGAAATTGCATGTAAGGGACAATTATAGAATCACTTTAAACGGGAGTGTCATTGAAAGAGTGGAAATTCCTTGGCTTAACAATTCATGAAAAACTTAATTGGAACACTCATGTTGAAAACACTTGTAGAAAAATGTGCATGGGAGCCCACGATATTGCAAGAATTCTCAAAATGATACCTGAAGATATAGCAATGCAACCATATTACGCACTTGTACACAGTCATTTAACATATGGAAACTGTACATGGGGGAAAAACATGTACTATAAAATCAAACCAAATCCAAACTATAATTAATAGAGTGTTAAAAGGTATAGAAAAGCAATCAAATTCAAAGGTATAGCAAAGCAATAAATCCATTGAAGCATTGAAAAAAGAATATAAACTATTAGACTTCGTCGAACTGCATAGATTTAAGACCTTAATGGTCATTTACGAAAGAATAAATAACAATTATCACTCAAATATTATAACATTTAAAAAAAAGAATAAATGTAAAAAGTACAAGACAGGGTGATGATTACGAGTTAAGAAAAATTAGAACAAATATGGGAGCAAGCAATGTAAACTACTATGGTGTACAATACTGAAATCAGCTACCTCAAAATGTTAAAATTAGAAAAAACATCTGAGATATTAAATGTAAATTGGGCTTATATATTGGATAATGCTGATTGAGCACCGGGTGTAAAGTTAGGAGTTTGTGTTTTTGACATTTGTTTTTAAAATATTCCTAGCATTCTGTGCATGTTTTCAGTCTACAAAAATTTACAAATCATTATATGTTTGCGGTAAACATGTACGAGCATGCAAAATAAAATTTTATGTCTTTTTTTTTTTTTGCAAAAACACTAAATCAAGATTTACATACATTTTTCTACATAAAATTTAAATACCTGAACAAAATTAAGTCACCCCCCACTCACACATGGCAAATGAATTATAGCTACAATTTGTGCAAATAATGCTCTTATAATACTATTTTAAGTAATAAATATACATTAGGATGCATTATAATTAAACACAATCTACATATTGCATTATAATTAAAACACAATCTAAGAAGTGTTGCATTATAATTAAACACACCCAAGAAGTATTACTATAATTAAAACACAATCTAAGAAGTATTGCATTATACTCAAACACAATCTGGGGTTAGCACAGTATTATAATTAAACACAATCTAAGAAGTATTGCATTATAATTAAACACAATCTAAGAAGTATTGCATTATACTAAACACACAATCTAAGAAGTATTGCATTATAATTAAATAATCTAAGAAGTATTGCATTATACTAAACACAATTCAAGAAGTATTGCATTATAATTAAACACACCTGGAAGAAGCATTGCATTATAATTAAATCCAATCTAAGAAGTATTGCATTATAATTAAACACAATCTAAGAAGTGACAATACTATAACAAACACAATCTAAGAAGTATTGCATTATACTAAACACAATCTAAGTATTGCATTATAATTAAACACACCTAAGAAGTATTGCATTATAATTAAACACTAATCTAAGAAGTATTGCATTATAATTAAATACAATCTAAGAAGTATTGCATATAATTAAACACACCCAAGTATATTGCATTATAATTAAACACACCCAAGAAGTATTGCATTATACTCAACGCACCCAAGAAGTATCATAATCATGAAACAATTTGAGAATGAAAAGCAACTCTTTAAAAGTAATCAAGTAGTTAACAAAATTCTGTTTTAATCTTACTTGACTTTTCCAGGTTTTCCAGACCAAATCTTAATCGATTTCCAGTCGCTAATTACAGTAAACTATACACAACACATTAAAGTTTGCATAATAAAATTATGATTTAAGACTAACATTCATTAACACAAACCCCAAAACCATTTATAACTCAATTACAATAAATTACAAATACGAAACTATATATTAAAAAATGCATTTTTATACTAAAACTTGAATTTAAAAATTTTATTTTGGCCTTTTTGATTCCATTATATTAATTAATTATATAATCGTAAACGGATGCTTCATCTTCTGTTGCCCTATTTAAAGTACCACATATAAGGGAAAAGAGATTTGTATGATCAAAATCCCTTACAGATTAAATAATTTAGCTAAAAACATTTTTTTTCCAAGTTTTAGTTACATATTTGGCAAACATTTTCTCCTGAGAAATATATGGGCTTAATAATTTTATATAAATTATATTAGTTTTGGTGCAAAATGGTAACTTTTGGAAGAAGTTTAGTCAAAAGTACAAGTTTTTCAAATTTTTCAGTAGGTAATGTGGTATGAAAAGCACAGTTCAGGAAAATTATTTTAATAAGTGTCCTGGTAAAATATGCCCTTAGTTGTGTTCCCACCATTAAACACTGCACTATCCAACACAGTTACCGAATACAAATAGGAATAAAAATATTAAAACTTCCATTGTACAAGAAAAGTAAAACAAATTTTTGAAATATGGAACTGAAATACAACCAAATGCTTACGATAATGGAGCAATACTGCTTGCAATAATAACAATGATGCCAAGAAACAATAATTATACTTATGATAATAATGTATTTCCTAATCTGCGATAAACCACAGTACCTTCAATAAAATAATCTTGCATTCCATTAATTTGTTACATCGGAAATAAGCTCTGCCGAGGTACATCATAATTTCCACATGGTGGTACCGGAAAAATTTCTTCAGGCAATTTTCGTACTAAAACAAGACGAGAAACATTTATTTGTCAGGGGTTATGAAACCATGCAAGCTATGACAGGTTTAATATATGATCCAAATTGTACACTACAAAGCTAAACGATGAAAAATACAAGAAAACGGTAGCAGAAAGTTGGGAAGGTCCCCCCCAACACAAAATCTTTTCCCAGATTTCTGGGGTCAATTTCAAATTCCCAGCCAATTCTAAGTGGGTGAAAACTCTTGTACATACAGTGGAATTTCAATTACCCAGCACTATAAAGTTCAGGATAGATTCAAATGATTGGAAATATGAATAAGTCATGATGATATGATGAGCTAATAGTAGGGCAGCTTGACCATAATGAGATTAAGTAACCTTCCAGATGATAAAATAAGATTTAATTAATCAGTTAATTGATAGAGATAGCTGGATACTTGGGATATTCTACTACATAATTAATCTACATATACATGAGAAACTCACCATTTGTATAGCAGCAACGTACTGTTTCTGCTCCACATAAATATGGGCAATATTGAGCCAAACATCGCTGAAATCTGCTGTCGCTTCCCGGACCTGGGCAAAGCAGTCACGGGCTTCAGCCACATATCCCTTGTGTGCCAGAACAGCCCCTATTAGGTACAGAAATGAGGAACTCAATAAAAGCCAGTTTGCACACAGAATGTAAATGCCACAAAACAGTTTCTGCTACAGTACATCATGCATTTGGACCCTATATAACTTCACACTACACCAATTTATTACAGCATGCTTTTGAAATAATTACTAAAACTTTTTGACACTGGTTAGAAAACATGGAAAAAATAATATATCAGTAACAATTTATTAAAAATAATATTAACAAATGAAAAAAGAAAGTGGCCATTGTAATAACACTTTCTCACCAACTGTTATCAGCATAGTAAACCATTAACCCCATAAGCAATTTCCGTATATACTCCATTAATTTTATAACAACTCTGCAAAACTATGGGGAACGCATTGTAAGTCTTAGGTTGGGTATGGGTATTTCACCAAAGATACAGCACACTTCTGTTTCCCCCTTTCATATACTTCCCTGTCTATATTAGAACGATGCTTTAAAAACAGATATAACAGGATACCTATTCCATTAGCAGCCCAGATGTTCTTAGGATCGCACTTAAGGACTTGCTTATACATCTGTAATGCTCGCTCTTGATGTCGCTTTTCTTTTTCCTTGTCCCTACATGGTTGATAAAGGGTCTGCAGCCACACATTGCCTAAAGCCACAAGAGAGTATGTGTCACTAGCGGTCTGTGGTTGCTTCAAAATTCTTTCAAATTTCTTCTGGCCAGGACCCCACTCTTGTTTGGCTAAATGTAGATTTCCAATAAGGGACCAAGAATCAGCATGATCCTACATAAATCAAAGACCCACTAAATACCCTTTTCTTAAAAAATAAGCAGGAGTATACAGCAAAATTAAAAATAGTGTATAATATTTATAATTAAAACCGATATATATATATTTTTACATTTCCTAAAAGTTGTTAATAAGACCTGCAGTTTTCAGCTTTTAGGCCCAAAAGATCACACAACAGACCAATTGGGATGGGTCTGATGACTTCACATGACCTGCGAGCCATGGCAGATTTACATATGGCTTACTGGATAGCAAAATCAGTAGACCCTTTGTCAAGCAACATAAACAAATTACTGCAACTTCAAAGTAGTAATTGCAAATGTTTATGCTTATCAGGAGGAAACTGTACATCTGACAAATATATTATGAATTCATAATATTACAAAATATTGGTGCCAGAAGTTATGCCACAATATCATGTCAGATGGACAGAAGTGGTTGTAATGCAAGAGAATATATCATTGATACAATAGACGTACTAATGAACATACACAAGTTAAACCCTAATGAAGACACGGGGAACTACCTAGAACAGTTAAGTGTTTGACCGCCCCCTTCTCCAAGTTTTTGCAATCTGGAAACTTTTTGTAAGAAGGGTAAAAAAAAGTAATAAAAGTTGGTTGGTTGATTTCTATGGTGCAAGGACAACAAGGGTCATGATATGCTAAACTATACAGCAAGTGACAAGACAATGGATATATTAATATGGATATTTACTTGATTAACTTGAAGTGCTTCTTTAAACCAATCGGATGCTTCATAAATTTGGCCTCTATCTCTGGCCATACAACCCAAACGTAGATAACCTATAAGAATGAAACATATAGATAAAATAATAGTATTTACATACATAGGGGTAATTTAATAATATCATGGGTGCCACTATGGTTCTCTGGATAAGGCTGGAAATTAAAGTACACCAACCAAGAAAAGTCTGGCTTATGAATAAGGATTGTGTATGCCATAATCCTACCAGGGTACAAAAACGCCAGAAAATAAACGTCGTTTTAAAAAAAATGTACAAAAAGGGAGAACTGTTAAAGAGACATCCGACAATCAAGTTTTGAAGAGTTTCAAAAGACGGACTCATGTCTTGGGGATGGCAGAATAATACCCATGAAATAGACAAGCAAATAATAGAACAGACGATTTAATTAAAATGCAAAAAATCAAAACGGGTAATTTAATCTAAGGTTTGCATTTACGGAGTAAGGATAGGTAGAACCATGCTGCGTCAAGACCTACAATTTCCCAAAGTAATCCAAAATTTTAGATAAGTAAACCGCAGACTGTAGATTGGTAGAGAAAGTAACGCAAGTTCTGTGTACCTGCTACAATAAAACCTGGATTATTTTGTATGGCAGTCACATACACTGCCACTACATGGCAAGTGATTTAGACTCATTTGTAAACAGATTACAGTTGTACCAAGGCACACATAGATTGTTTCCAAATAGGAAATGTATCCACAACTTCAGATCCCTAGTCGTAAAAGTAATCTATACAGATAAGGTATTTTGACTATCATGCGCAGAACCTTAATTTAAACTTGCCAACACCAAAAGTTCTTGCCGTTTTTTCTTCCTAGCAATCTATATTCACCAGGGTCCGATTCCCCATGCCCGATTTAGATTCCAAACAGAAAAAAGCTTAGTTCTTAGCACAGCAGGACCTTAGTTGCCTTCGAGCTATAAGTGCAAACTTTAGATAACGAATATTCTCAAAAGATGACTGAAAACAAAAAAAATTAAGAGAAAATCTTTAAACTCATATGATGGCAAACTCAGATTTGACCTTTAGCGTAATAAACACATGACAGCAAGCTTAACCCCTTCACTACCAGCTATGTGAACGGCCAAACAAAATCACACCATGCGTGGTGTGCTTGGTAGTGAAGTGGTTAATCAAGTGAGCTCATGGTCCCCACTCTTTTGTCCTGATGAAATTCAAGGACTTTTTAAGGACTGAATAAATTTTTCGAGGACCTTACATTGTCAATTACAATATACTCATACATAAAACTCAATTAAAAATGCAAGACATTATAAGCATAACACTGAAATTAGAGTGTTTAATTATGTTGCTCCTTTTCAACTTGGCACACTGGTGGCAAAAGCCACCCTTATATCAGCCATGCACAGCAGGTGGGAGAGGAAGGGCGTGTGTCCGAAGTACTACTGACTTTGATTCGGAAATAAGAAAAAACGTCCGGTTTTTTTTTTTCTTTCCTTTGTTTTGCCAAAACTTGGAAAAAAACTTTTGAGAAAAATTCAAGGACTTTTCAAAGACCAACCACATTTTTGGCAGTTTTCAAGTACCCCAACTTATCAAAAAAATTCAAAGACTTTACTGCAGAGCATGATTGAGATATGCAATACACAGTATCACTTACAATCAATGTAATTGGGATGTTCAGTGAGTATAGCTTTGTAAAGACGTTCAGCTTTTTCCATCATGTTGAAAGATTCATAGACCCTGGCTAAATTATATGTTGTAGTCACTGATATAGCACTGTAATAATGTTCATCATGCTGCGATTCTGAGTGTGATCTTTCTAAAGAAGCTTCATAACATTTCTAAAAAAAAAAGTTAAACTAAATATTATACAGGCAGCACATACAAAGCTAAAACTGATGATTAAGAACAATTAGCAATCAACGGGGGTTCTCGCTATTTTTTGAAGTACGAAATAAGTTGTTTTCAAAGATTTTTAAAACCCCAAATGAGCTTTTATAAGGACTAATTCAGTTATGCTGAAAACCACATTGCCACCTCATTGTACCACTATCAACTAAATAAGATAAAAAATTAAGGATACACACCATTCAAAATTAAAATTTTTGATGGTATCTTAATGTTATTTATTATGTTGATAGCGGTTTTGGACATCTTGGCATAAACAAGTTGGAAGTTCTGATTGCATTATCACATCAATCATGTTACAATATCAGGGAATAATTGAAATACTGGGTCTTTTTTAAGGACTGTTTAGGACAATTAAGTACAAGGTACTTACAAAGGATCTTGCTAATCTGTTAGTTGAATAACTTACCAATGAGTAACAAACAGTTATTTTGACACTGGCGTAAGGTTTAACCTTATGCCAGTGTTGAAATAACTAAATATGTTTGTCATGTAATCTTCTGGTGAAACTCCGTATTGTTTCGCTATTAATAAGTGGCACTAGTGTCATAAAATTTTGAGAACATGCACAGGGGCTCAAATGAAACTTATTTACAGAGTCTAGTTCTTTTCTTCGAAAATTTAGTTTATGCCAAATTGGACCGATATTCAATCGAAGACTGTCTTTTTTTTTCAGTCAAAACTTTTTATCTTTGTGATGAGACGTGCAGAAACACTTGTGTAGTGGTCTAGTCTTTAAAAATTAGCCACAGCCATCATCAAGCATGTTAAATGCATTAATTGTTGAGTTTGAACAAACAGGTTCAATGGCTGATGATAAAAAGGGAGGGCATGAAGATTAAATGAAAGGCAGAAAGCAGGGTTCATACCCTTCTTTGAAGGGAAAAAAAAAAGCACTTTAAAGAACCTTACTACATGAAAATAAATAAAAAGGTACACATTAGTTTCACTAGTGGATATTTTTATCTCTTTTTACATTTGTAAACCATTCAAACTGCAATCAATATCTGAGCTTGCAAAACACACAAACAGCCAAAGCTTACTTCTTAATACAAGCAGTCACAGACCATTTGTGTGTTTTGTATGTTGTAAGGTATTGTTTCACTTTAAGTAGTGAACCAGCAATAATAAAACTGTGACAGTAGTTAAAGGGAGAAAAAAATCTAAAGTTTTGTATATATATTAAAAGGTTTAGATCAAGGTTTAAGCTGGCTCAAAACATGCTGTCGCAAAAATGCTAAAATGGGAAAAAAGTTGTAGCAAAATGCTAAAAAATATTAGTAGCTTTCGTTGCTCGAAAAATCGTATCAATAAAATTATTTATATCAACGATGCTTAACAGGTACTGTTAAGAATTTTGAAGAGGAAACGAAAAGGAACAAGAAAAGATCGCTGGTGTAAAATGGCAATTGCATAGGTGCATATGCAGTTGCATATTTTAGCCGTTTTTAGCATTTGTGCATATAAATGCACAAAAACCATGAATTTCCAGAATAAATGCATATTTTAAGGGTTTTAGTAATTTTAAGAATTTTATTATTTCCTCATCCGAAAAATTTCACCACAATACTAAAGTTAAACTTCCTCTTATTTTTTATCTGACAGGAAAGGCAATAGAATTTGTAAACGTACATGTTTAATCATGTCCTAGGGTGCCAAAAATGTTGTCATAGCTAAATTATAGCTACCATCCTTGTTACGAAAACCAAGTTAAACAACTGAGTTTTTTTTTTTAATATTAAAAAATCATACGAGATGGGTAAAGCCAATATTAGATAAAAAGTTAAAAATTATTTCATGTTTAAAAGAGTCATATAAAATGTCGCAAAGGGTAAAATTATTTTTATTAAAAGCTGATGAATGCTGCTAGTTAAAGATGCATAAAATATTTAATGGTTCACCATATGTGGAACACATCGGGACATGTTCTCCCTTTAAAAAGTGTTGATGGGAGAAGCATATATGCCCAATGAGAAGTCTGGCAAGAGTGACCTTTTTACGACGGTCACTCCTATAGCACTTGATTCCAATTTCCAGTTGTCCATCAATGGCCAGTTTTCTTTGCAATGTGTGGTCTATTAATAGGAAACAAACTTTTGCAACAATGCATTCGTTTAGCTATTCTCTTGATTATGGGGCTCTCTTTCAAGAATTCCTCTAATATAAAATAATTAAGTGGTATATATGTTAATCAGGGTTTAAGCTAGATCAAAAAAGATAAAAAAAAGTTGTAACAAAATGTTAAAAAATATTAGTTTTATTGTGCTATACTGGGAATTATTTGAAGGTCGGATTAAGACAAACACTTACTCTAAAATTTCACGTCATTTCCTCTCACATTTTAGACATGGGTCTATCGATAAACTACCCGTAATAGACAACCCGCACAAATTTATAAATGCTAGCCATTATCTTTTCTAGCTCTGGAAAGGACCTTTCGGCCAATTTTTTTTTTATCTTAAAATAAAGAAATAATATATATATATATTAGTCCAGCAAATGTTTTCTACATTTCTATTAAAAAAGGAATTTACATTTTATAGAATTTAAAAACGTATGCAATACAAACATATACATAAATATATGTGTATCTCCTGCCAAACATTTTTGATCAGCTGAAGGCTTGTTGCAGAACATTGCAAAACATTCTGCTTTGGAGACTCTAAGTAAACACAAAAAGTTGTCATTTTATATTACCGTTGGTTGTCTGGTGGTGGTGGCACTACTTATTGACAGAAAATATTGGAAGGACAAAAAAAAATGGAGAAAAGTGGAAACGGAAGGTAGGTGGTAACTAGGGACTGCAGTTTAATAGGAGCTTCCATGCAAAACTAAAGTTTGGAGAGAGGAGTTATGATAATGTGGCTTAACTGTTTGCATAGAAAGCTTCTAGAATGTCTAGCTCCAAAGGCAATCTAGAATCGTAATGTAAAACTTCAAAAAACTAAAATTATGACTACTCCCCCCCCACCTATCAGTGATGGAGGATTTTTGGAATTCAGTCTTAAAGACACTTTCTGTGGTAGGTTATCTAAAATTTAATTTACAACAATGGAATTTAAAACAGTGGACTCAGAAGAAAAGTACTGAGTAAAACCAACACGTGTGCAAATTAGGGTAAACATGGATAAAAAAAAGGCTATTTTTTGTTTGAAAGAGTAGTAGAATGTATCATGAAGGGGGGGAGCAATACAAAGTAAAATCAGAAATGACTAAAATATTGTTGACTTTTTTATTAATAAGGTGAGAAAGGAAGCTAGACTATTCTGTTCGTTCATTTACTTGTCACAATTCTACCAAATTGTAGCTAAAAGTTGTGGAAAAAAACCTAAAAAAAAAAGATAGAAACACTTGGCTTACTTTGGCATCGAGCAAATTTCCGAGACGAAAATGTAAAGCAGCAACGTTATTTAATATTTCAGGAGGGACGTCAGCTCCGACTTGATCTTTCAAAATAGACGTTGCAGTTCCATATGCAGACAGTGCTCCTTGTATATCAGACTGTTCTAGAATCTGTGCCATTTCGATCCAGGCTTCGACATCCTCGGGAAATTGGTCTGTCACCTTCTTTAAATGTATCTGCAATATTAGTTAAATTATACATACAACCCAACAAGACAGAAATTATAAAATATATATACACACACGCACATATATATATAGTTATTCTACAATTTTTTTATAAGAACTGCATGACTATTTTAATCAGGGCTTACCTTCGCTAGATCCCGTTTAGACTGACTGGTAGAATGGGCATATAAAGAGCCTAAGATTTTCATTGTTTCATAATTATTTGGCTGGGCTTTTAAAACTTTCTCAAAGCACTGAGCTGCCTATGTTAAAACAAACCAACATAATAAAAATTAAACATTTAACTAAACCACAAATAAATTAACGTTGAAAATGCTAGTTAGATATTGGGGAAGTTTGGCGAGAAATTTGGCACAAAAAGGGTGATAGAAAAATAATATGAGAAAATATTATTTTTATGGGTTTAAGCTTAGTATAAATATAGTCAATATTAATAATGATCAGCAAAGTGAGTTAAAAAAAAAATTAATACCACTTACATTTTCAGTGTCATCACGGTAAATGTACATTTGGCCAAGACCATAATGCGGGAGAACAAAATTGCTTGAAGCGAACTGTGTCGCTTGGTAATAATATTGAAAAGCTTGGTCATGATCATGCTGAATATGGAACGCTCGAGCTAACTGGTAACAGCTCTCGGCTCGCATAGCCTCGTTCTCCGTATTGTGAAATGCATGGAGAGCCAAATGCTGGACCTTGTCATAATCCTAAGTACATATCAAGAATAAAAAAAATACATAAACACAAAATAAAAAATAAGCATTAAAATTAGCGATGTTTGCATCAATGAAGAATTTCAAAATTATTTATGTGGGGAGGGGGGCACCACATAACTGTACGCTAATGGATGTTAGTAACCATTAGTGTAGATGCTGGGCAGCAAGTTAACAGTCATTTCAATCACCTAAAGATCAGCAATAATTAACGGAAACAGCTGTAATTTTTTTCTTCCCTTGGGAACAATTAACAGTATTGGCACCTACAATTTTCCGAGGAATCCAAACTTCTGTTGACTAAGGAGCCAAATCCTAGACCACAGAGAAAACCTGCATGCATTTTATGCTACCACTAAAATCAAACCCAAGTTGACAACACGACAGATGAAGGTGCTATGTCTGTGCCACCGTAGGGCTATGCAAGGTAAAACATACTAAAAGTACAGTATTAAATGTACAAACCGAAACAAAATAAATAAAAATCTTCAATGTTATTGAATATTAGAACGTTGAAAATGTATTCAATAACATTGAAGACTTTTTCTTTCAGGGTTTTTTTTTCTTTTTTATAAAGATTTCTTCATTGGTGAATGAAGAATAACATTTGAATTTAAGCGGAATAGTCCTGTCTGGGATAACTGGCCCGGCTCCGGCGGCCACCTTTCGCAAGGCAAGTAAGCAAAATAGGAAAATGACGTGCGTACCCGTCAAAACTTGAATGAATACTAATAAACAAAAGAGAAAAAACACCCCTGGCACCCATTTCGCACCTTTCCATGTCAACCAAAATTAAAAAAGTAAAGAATTAAGCACAATTGACTTTTTTTCAAGTAGCTATTATTGATTCCACCAGAATATAGTGGCAACAATCATTTTTCATTGGTTTCAACACAAATAATTATATTATTGATACAACTACAATAAAGTGGCAACAACAGCCTCCTACCTTTATTAAAAAATAACAAAAAAATTTGATGCTTTTTTTTCTAATTGACCTCCGTAAAAACGTTTTCAACTTTAAAAAATCATATGAGATGGGAATAGTGAATATTAGATAAAAAATTAAAAATGATTTCATGATTAAAAGAATCACATAAAATGTCACGAAGGGTAAAATTACTTTGATTAAAAGCCGATGAGCATTGCTGGTTAAAATTTATACAAGTGGTTAAAATGTGTAAAACATTTAATGGTTCACCACATGTGGCACACATCGGGGCATCTTCTCCCTTTAAAAGCTGCTGTTGGGAGAAGCATATATGCCCGATGCGAAGTCTAGCCAGAGTGACCTCTTTATGACAGTCACTACTATAGCACTCGATTCCAATTTCCAGTTGTCCATCAATGGCTAGTTAGTTTCCTTTGCAACGTGTGGTCTATAACCAGGAAACAAACTTTTGCAACAATGCATTCGTTTAGCTATTTTCTTGATCATGGGATTCTCTTTCAAGATTTCCTCTAATACAAAATAATCAAGCAGTGTATATGTTAACCAGTATTTAAACTGGCTCAAAAAATGCGTAGCAAAATGCTTAAAAACGATTAGTTACTGTCATCGCTCGAAAAATCGTACCTATAAAATTACTCACATCAACAATGCTTTGAGTTAATTAAGGGTTACTGCAAGAAACATACTTTAACATTAAAAAAAAAAAACGTAAATCAGAATTATTAAAAAGAAAGGGCAAGGTTCGTTGACAAGATATTAAACAACTGTTGTTTTTTGCGACGGACACAATTTTCTTTCTCGCATTTTAGATTAATTCGTCGCATTTTGCAAAAAAAGCAACAGCAGCTTAAACTTTGATGTTAACAATAACTTAATTAAATGTTTGCTTTCGCTTTCTTTTTGGTTTTACGGCTCAAAGACTACAGTGGTCATGCTGCGCCGGGACCTACTGTTTTCCGAGGAATCCGAACCTCTTAAGGCCTAGGGAACCAAACCCCGGACTACAGTGAGCAGTGCGATCTTTATGAGATCTCTGAGTAAGCGTTCTTTTTGCACTGCTGGGAGTCGAACCCGGATTAGCCGCGCAATAGGAGAACGCGTTACCACACTGCGCCACCGCAGGGCCTATTAAATGTTTGAACTTCTACAGTACAAAGACAGCAAGGGTCATATTGTACCAGACCCTAGTTTTCCAAAGAATATGAAACTGTTGTTAAGGGAACCAAGCCCCTGCCTACAGTGAGCATAAAACTGGCACACACACATTCCACGATACCAACAGAAGTCGAATCCGGGTCGATTGCAAGACAGGCGAATGCATTACATTGTGACTTACTATGTGTCTTGCATTTTTCCTAAAAATACAAATCTCACAAGTCCCATGGAACAAACCCCTGAATTACAATGAACAATTAGTTGGTAAGCATTTGTGGGGGGGGAGGAGAGGAGGCATCGAACCCAAATTAATAGTACGTTAGGCGAACATGTTACCACTGCGACTCCACAGAGCCGATTTAATAAAAACAGGGAGTTTCAAACATATAAGGTATATATAAAGATGCAAAGATGAACACCTTTTTGAAAAAGAAATGGTTCGCAAGATGATTCAGAACCATAGGGCACTTGTTGTCGATTGTGTAAGCTTTCGAAAGCATCTGCACGCCATTGCGGATGGCATTCGGATTCTTCAAGTTCAACTCCAGAACAGCAAGGCCTACCAGTGCTCCGACACACTGAGGATCAAGAGCCAGGGCTCTTTCAAATGCAAGTCTACCAAAAATATACAATACGTTAAAAACAAACATCACAGCACATTTTAAAAAATGCCATATACACATTAAATACACGTCAGAGAAGCTGAGACAATTCTGAAGGACTGAACGAAACAAACCTGGCTTTCTCAGTCCGACCAAGTTTGTATAAACAGTGACCCATACCCAATCTGACAGCAGCTGGACAGTTGGGGTTTGTTCGTAATGCTTTCTTATAAAGCAGTAAAGCACCTCTGTAATCCTTCTTATTAAAAGCAATGCAGGCTTTTCCGAGTAATGATGGAATGTTGCTGGGAGTCTGAAAAAGTCACATAATAAACAAATAATGCAACCACTGACAGTTACGGAATGCTAACTCTGACAACTACACAATGCAAATTAACAAAAGCTAAATAATGATAAAAAAAATCCTAATCTGCAACATATGGGTCCAGGGTTCATACTTTGTGGGTAAAAAAAATTTCACGACTTTTCCATGACTGTAAACTAAAAACATTTCGGGGCCGTAGAAACAATTCATGTTCACTTAAAATATAATTTTGACTCCCAGTATTAAATTAAATTCACAAATAAAAATGAAATATTAATTTTGACATGTATTCCACTGCAAAATATATAAAATAATGACCAAAATCAAATTATTATCCATTATCCTATATTAGAATAAACAATGAAGTTAGATTGAAGATTATTGCTTACACCTTGTAATGTATGCACACATTGCTTAAAAAAATATTCACACACTAATGATTGTACTAGGCATCTTTTAAGGAGGGCTTTTCCCATCCTGGTTCGAATCCAGGATGGGGAAAGCGTCTCTTTTTCTCCAAAACGAATAAAGCTCTAGTTTGAGCTATAATCTATACGTGGGTGGCAGAAATTATTGTATAGGCATCTTTTAGTTTTGCAATTTTCATAAAGTTGCATTTGCACATTAAAAATTTGAATCTTCTTTTTGGATACAATTCTATCTAAACCATTTGATTTTGAAATTGATGTGAAGTCATGGTTAGTTTCAACTGCAAAACTGTCTGCAGATCTTTAGAGTTCTAAAACATAAGATTCTAAATGCTTCAGCTACACAGAGTTTGAAAAATACCAGGTAATTACTATGCTGCACGTGTGAGACAAAGTGTACGTAGGCCACAAGCAGCGGCTGATTCCACTTGGAACCAAGAACAGACGGATACTCCCTCCTGCGTTTTGTGAGTTACGTAGTCACGTGCATTAGAAGACACTTTGGTGCCGTAAAATGATGATTCGATCTCGCGATGGCAGAATTTTTAATGCAGACCTTGAGTTTTAGGTTAAAATTGCTCCTAAACAAATATTTCATGACTTTTCTATGACTTCCATGTGTTTTTTTAAATTCCCTGACTTTTCCATACCTGGAAAATGCAAAATAAAATTCCATGACTTTCCAGGATTTCCATGATCCGTATGAACCCTGTGGGTCAAAGTTCTTTAGTTGAAGCCAGAAAATATACACACTTTAATTTGATTTCATTGATGACAATGAAAACACAATGCTAATTAAAAAATGCTGACTAATTACAACAGCTAATTATTACAGACTAATCACATTTCTAATAATGACAGCTACATGATGCCCGAGTTTAATAACGTGAACAATAAAAACTATGTATTGCTAATAATGAAAGCTACTAATTGAGCATATAGTCATACTAATACTAATTGAATAAAATGTCAATAGTTTATTCTATCAACAAAATCAAACTTCTTTTCTACACTTCTATTGATTTAAAATGTAGATTTTATATACATATAAGAATAGATATTTTATACGTCGGGAACTATAGTGGAGTGAAACAAAGGTATATATTCTCAATCAAGAAACATAAAACACAATGAAATTACGATTTTTCAAAAATTCACTAAAAGTCTTGTTCTTCCAACATAAAACAAGACAGTGAAACTCGCTAAAATAGGAACAAACGTAAATAGATTATTGCCAGGGTAGGTCTATTGCCTATATTAACATGGTTGGAAGCACCCAGGCAATAATTTGGTTGCATTTCATCATTTCCTCCTTTGGCGTCTTTTACAGGCACATTTTATGCTGGCATTGGTGAAAAACAAGACACTTTAGTAAAATTTTCAAAATATTAAAACCGTGGACAAATATATGATGCCATTAGTTCTCTCTCAACCACAGCTGAACAACCTTCTGGAGAAGATTCCCAAAGAGGAATCAAAACGACAAGTTTTAAAGAAACTAAAATTTTTTAAATTATGAATCAGTTCTCAACTAGGATGTCTACTAAAAACAAAAACTCAATTTTTTGACTTTTCTTAACTATTTTTGCACATTCCTTGACGTTAAAAAAGCTTTTAGACTTTTTTTTTTACAATTGATAAAATACCTATATAAAAAATAGTTGAAAATCCCTAAATATTGTTAAAATATGCTGCAATAAATAGCTGAAAATCACTAAAAATTGCCAAGTTATTACAAAAAATAGATGAAAATAGCTAGTAAAAATTCATTGAAGTACTAAAATATCATACAAAAATTACAATCCAACGCACATGCAAAAAAAAAAAAATAAAAAAAAAAAAAAAAAAAAAAAAAAAAAAAAAGGATAACAGTGACCTACTACATGATTTATTGACCATTTCTTGACTTATATATATGAGAAAAAGGTCATTAAAGTCAAGAAATCATGTTGTAGTTCACTGTTATCCTCACTTTTTTTTTTACAATTTTTGTATGATATTTTAATGAATTTTTACTAGTTTAGTTATTTTCAGCTATTTTTGTCGTAACCTTTCTTGACCTTTTTCTCATATCTTCATCTTTCCTTGACTTTGGTAACCTCCATGACCTGGTAGCCACCCTGTTAACTCAAACATACATCAATCCTAATTAATTGCAATGACATTTTTTTTTATTCCTTACATGCATGGACCAACACTGCCACCAAACCACAGCAATAGAAACATTGGCAAACATCTAAGTGGACTAGGAATCAAAGTCAGCACAATGATAGTATGTCACAGCATAAGGACAACGAAACATATGATGTGTCAAACCAATAATTGAATTTAAAACCGACTGTTATAATTATTGATTCATAGCGTAGCACATACTTGAGTAGCATTTTCAGAACATCAGTAAAATCCAAAGTCTAACTTATTATCAATACGAAATATACAAATTCTACATAACAGCATTACCTGGTTAAGTACGAAATTAAATTGGGCATCCGCTTGGTCCATTTTATCTCCCTCCAAGAGACAAAAGTATGCACGGCCGAGCAAATGGTTCTGCAGGAAACGAAGTAATGTGTTAGTTCACATTCATTTGGAAAAGTTATTTTTTTTTTTATGGCACAAGAGTGACTATAATTACGCTGAGGGGGGGAGCTGCAGTTTTCTGCGGGAAATTAAAGCTTACCTGATCGTACATAATGATTTTATCTGCAGTTGTGTATAGTAATGTAGCTTTGGTAAAGAATTCACGTTTCGTTTCCGGGGTGGTTTCTTTGTTGGCCAGCTGTACATAGTAGGCAGCAAGGGTATCGAGACAAGCCATTTGGTCATGCTCAAAATTTCTGTAGGCAATATGGGCTTCCATCCGGGATACATCGAGAATTTTAACAAAGTCATCTACCTGCCCTTTGCGATAATATGCCAGCTGCGAAAGAAATTGAATATTTAATAATAATATACAAATTTATTTTGGAGCTAGTAATTATTTATTTTTTTATATAAGTTATGTCCCAGAATTGGGAGCTGAAATTGTGAATTTACATATGAAAGTATATGATATATTGTCATTGCAAAAAGCCACGATATGCAAGCGACCGATTATTTGCAGACACAATGTCCAGGATGCATAGTGTAAGGGGTACAGGTAAACGTTTATGCTAACTAAAACTGCCTTTAGGGAATTACTTTAACCACGCCATTCATTAAAGCAATTTACAGGCTACTACTTCTCAACCAGTCCGTTGTCGTTTATATCGGTGGTCGCTAACTAGTGATCTGTGTGATTTAAAATTATGAATTTAGTGGTCCGTGGGGTCTGAAATGTTGGCGACCGCTGGTTTACATGACGCAATGTGACTACTCGCCACCTTCCTTCTGAAAAATTTTAACATGCATTATAATTTACATTAGTCTGTTTGCAAAA
This sequence comes from Dysdera silvatica, assembly GCA_006491805.2. Lineage (NCBI taxonomy): Eukaryota > Metazoa > Arthropoda > Arachnida > Araneae > Dysderidae > Dysdera > Dysdera silvatica. The sequence continues at coordinate 37,368,406 of QLNU02014802.1, forward strand.
TAATTATTTATATATTGTGGCTTTTTACCATAACAATAATAAAATGGATGCATTTAACGTTTTTCCTTTATTATAATTTTGCTCGAAATGTTAAATAGCTTCTAGGATTGAACTATTAAGGCATATCTTGTATATAGAATTATCAGTATTGTAATAATAATAATAAAAGACTTACTGCCAGTGTATACCAGATATTGAGTGGTGCTTGCTCTGATCGTAGAATACTGAGAACTTCATCGCCTTTAGGTAACTGATCCAAATCAAGCTCAATAACCTATAATGAAAATTCACAATGGCAATTTAAAAAAAAAAGACCAGCACAAGTGTATTTCAGGGTTCGAAATTAGCAGGTGCACGAGTGCGTTGTGCAAATGAAATCTTACCCATGCATGTAAATTTTTAATTTGGGTGCATGCAGTGCACCTAACTATTCAAAACCATGGCTACTTGCATTTATTTTTCAAGAACAGTGACCTATGGACTAATTTTATATAATTTTCTCAATGTATCTGCATTTGTCTTCTCCGTTTTCAATTAATTTTTCGCATTTTGCGAAAAAAACCAACTGTAGCTTAAACCCTGGTAATATTACATACATCAACTGATAGCATATAGAACGTGGATTTTTTTACTGTTAGTTTAACAATATCAGTTGATGTAATATTACCAGGGTTTAAGTTACAGTTGCTTTTTTTCGCAAAATGTGAAGAATTAATCTAAAATGGAGAAGACAAATGCAGATGCATTGAGAGAATTCTTTTATAGCACCAGGCTAATAATTAAGAGCCAGGACAAGTAGTGTTCGGATGGATTAAAACCTGAAGCCTACAGCAGTGGTTCCCAAATAGTAGGCTGTGTCGTTTACAGAATTAGAGAATATTTTTCATTATTAACTTTAGCTAATGAATTTCCTGATGTGTATAAATTTTTATACTTTTTCTGAGAAGGTACAGCATATCTAAAAATACTATGTCACTAAATGTTCTGGACTAAGTAAATTTAGTAGAATTGCCTGTATGTTTGGAAGCATGTGAGACTGCACTGGATCTATTACAAAGGCGATGAAATGGCAAAGAAACTGATCAACTGATGACTACTTTCAAAGATATCACTGAAAATGAACTTTTGTAAACTTGTTGTTTCTCATGAACATGCACATGGTCCTCATCAACTGTAAAATAATTTATAAAAGTAATTTAAAATACATGACCATTCATTAATTTATAAATTAATGGAGAGCAGATACTTTGTTCTGGTCAAACACTTCAAATGCCCTTGAAACGTTTTCCCTATATTTTTTCAGTTTTACCCCATATCCCAATTAGGCTCACCCCTATACTTTTGAATGAAGATGAAATGAACTCGCCCATTCTTTTTACCGACAAAACACCTTCAGTAAGCAGCCACACATGTATCATTTTTTACTCGATGCAACTCAGATTTTGTCTGCCCGATAATGATTGCTACAAAAGCATCTGATTTTATTATATTCTTTTTACTTTTCCACAAGCTTTAATTTTTTGCAAATCCTGTTTAGAAACTTGTTTATTCCATTTCATGTAGAATGACATTAACTGTCTCAGCACCATTAAAATTTAACTAACTATACAATTGTAATTAACTTTCAAAATGCACTTAGAATGCAACCATGAAATTAATACAATATATCAATATTTTAAAATTATTAATTACAGTGTCAGAATTTCACCGACTCCTTGAATGACACATCTAGGGATGCAACTATAGATGCATGTAATTTTATTTGTGCACATGCCCACTAAAATAAAACTATAACAAGGTATATGAATGTTGGTTTCTTAGTGTAATATGGTTAATTATCATGTTTTCATGAGCTTTATTATGCAAGGGTCAAGCTGTGACAGAACCTAGTTTTTAGAGCAGGGGTTATCAAATAGGATATGCGAAAGAAAATCAAGGGGTCTGCGAACAAGATAGCACTTCGCCCTTTTATATGATTTGAAGTTCATAGCCCTTTTTTCAATATAGAAAGAAGCAATTTGCTTTCTAAATTCAGTCCCCCCCTTGTTTCACTCCTCCCATATTGTTCTGACACTAGATCGCGTCCTAACACATAAAATATTTTAATAACAAAATTATAAACAATATTAGGGGATACTGCAGAACAATCTCACCATGCCAAGCACCAACTAATGTCGCCAAAACTCCTCCTATACTCTTAAAACTGAGAAGCGAAATTTTTGGGCATGGTAGAAGTGTGCATGTGTGTCATTTGTCTCGTAGATAGTACGTTTTGGGTGAGGGATGAGATTTTTTAAAAAGCGTATTTGTTAAAAAAATTCTGTTTCCTATATTAGTGAAAGAAGATTTGAAGTTATACCTGAGTCGTTGAATGTTATGTGCATATGTAATATTACCCATTGTGTTTTGGTTAGAGGGAAGTTATTTTTTATTTTTTTAAAACAGCGTACCTGTTGGAAAATTTATTTCCCGCATTAGTAAAGGAAGACGAAGTTATGGCCGAGTAGTTGAATTACTGATTAGTACCGATGATATCATTACTGTAGGCCACACCCTAATAAAGTAGGCTGTCCTCATAGCGTTTACTTGAGCCATGTTTGTTTTGAGAAATAATCAGTATCTACATGACATAGTGTAATGGAGGGGGGGGGTAACTGTTCGAGACATTACCAAATTCTCTAGAAATCATTGAAAAGTACACTAGATGGGATTGTGACATTACATACGTCTGTATGATGAAGTGACTAGCTGACATGTTGTTTATGGAATTTCTTGTAATTTTCGTGAATCAGTGATGGGGAGGTATTAGTGAAGGAGTTGTGGGGGGGAACCTCCAGCCTCCCTGCTTTGGGCTGCACCCTTGTTGTACATTCATATAGGATTCGAGTAAGAAACGACATGTGGGAGTAAAGGCTTGAGAACCCCTGTTTTAGAGGAGGCCGGTCTTCTTAAGACCTTAACTAGCCTAAACTACAGTGAGCAGTTAGTCGGTAAGGCACCATTGGGAATTAAATCCAGGTTTAGGGCACGCTTGACGAATAGATTACAATCTGCACCACTATAGAGTTTATACTATAATTTGTATGACAACGAAATCTATATATAAGGTCATTTTTTATGTAATCTACAACGATATGGTATATATTTTCCCGGTCCCTTTAGTATCGTCATACACAGATTTCACTAATAAATTACGAAGAATTGATATTTACCTCATCGGTATCTCGCAGGGGAATTTCCACGGAATTCACCATTTTTGTCGCTTATGGCATAAAAATTCCACAAAATGCTGTAATTAAAAAAAGTTCATACAAAACATCGAATAACATCAAAATAAAAACAATAGAGGCAACAAAATTCATCAACGCCAACAACCCATGATGCCAATACTTGCCATTCAGAAATCGAAACAGATATTGCCACCTTTAAGAGTATAATCTCGCAAACTTTTTTTTTTCCCGATTTTCAAACTTTCTAAAAAAATTTTGGTGTAATTTTTTTTCAACTTACATTTACTTAGCTCTTTTTCCAATTTATAATTTTTTTCAATTTATAATTTTTTTCAACTTGTATTTCATTGATAAATTCATTCTTTCATTGATGTTTGCGGGGGAATTAATGAGATCAGATTTTCATCAATAAATTTTAAATCCACACTTATTAATCGTTCGTCGAAAAATCGCCTCCAACATAAAAAGGCATGACTTTCATAAAATTCATGTTGTTTATATGCTCAATATTTTTTTTTTTTTTTTAATTTCATTACATATCAGAAACTATTAATAATAAAAAGTATCGCATGGACTATTCCGATACAAAGTAGTGGTGTGTTTTTAACGACCGCAATAAGCTGCTTTGGTCCAAATTTGATTATATTTATGAAAATCTTTTAATAGCTATCTTTTTAGCCTCCAATATTGATTAGAATAAACATGTCGCATAATTATGTCGTTACTGCTCACAAACCGACAGGAGTTTCTGCTTGTGCTACAGGTATGCCATTGTTAAACGTGCTTGTTCGTTAGCGGTTTTATTCACAGCAAAAATCATTGACATAAATTGTGAGGGATCGGGGACTTAGTTCCTCCTGTCCCTTAGAATTACGGAAATCACAAGTGCATGCTACGTAGTGAGCCTTCTAGGTGGGAGTTATAGCTCGCAACTAGTTCTCAAGATCAGTTACATCAGTGGCTAAGATGTATTGAAATCACCGCTTGAGATCAAGTTGATTATTTTAAAAGAAATCATCAAAAATTGTTATTTTGAAATGCCAAATTCGAGAAGACGGGATATTTCTATTGTATGTGTAATTTTGTATAACTATGTACACACAAAGGCACTTGCACTGGTGAAAATGCATAGGAGCATTCCAAGCAAAGTGGTCCTGTGGTCTACAATATTAAAATTAAAAAAAAATTCTTTTATGTAGTTGAAAGTGTATATTTTATTAAAATGGCAATGTAATTTGATATAAAGAAATTGGGGTAGTGAAATTGGAAATAATTGTACACGTTGAGGAATTCACTTTTTTTTTATGAAATCTTAATGGTGAGTACATTTTATATTTAAAATGCAATAAACATAATAAATAATAAAATATTAACATATATTATAACAACTACACCTATTCTTACAAAAAACATTTGTCAGAAAAAGTGTGTAGATTCTGCTTAAGTTTTGATCACTTTAAAGTGATTAGTTCTGGCTATCATTGTCACACTAAGTTAATATTTTTTATGTGATAACTTAGTAATAAACTTTATCATGCTGAAATTTTTTTATAAGTTTATTCAAGTTGAAAACATTAAAAAATTACAAATAACAATTAGTTCATATTCCTGAAACCCCTCTTTTGAATCTATACATATATATATGATTTAATGATAATAATTTTTATTTCTGTAAATGGTACAAGAATTCACAGAAATATTCGAAGAAGTTAAGAAAAGAGGGGAAAACGCTTGCAAAATGGTCACACACGTCACGCAAAATTAAAATTTTATATCTCACTATTCATGCAACATAACAAGTTTTCAATCAATCTAATTATATCTTAAGACATAAATCACAGATGTCAATTTATTACTTTCAAACCGGTAGTTGTTTTAGGGTCAAAATAATTACAAATGTACCAAAAACATTTGTCACACATATCATGTTGGAATGCTCCCATATTATGTTATAGGCTCGATGGTGGGGGTTACAGAGCTACAACTCATATATTCCTATGTTAAATATACAAAATTTCATTGCAATGGGAGGGTTACAACCCCCAAAACCACCCCCTGGCTATGCCTATGCCCCCTCATCTACTAAAGACATCAGGGTGCAAGTTTACAAGAAACCCCCATTCGCCAAAGTCAGTAACTTTTGAGGCTAACTTCCTTCTCTGGTAACCGTTCTTGGATGATGTGATCATGGATTTACGTTTTGAAATAAACTCACCAATGTTATTGCATGAAGTTTTCTGAAGTCAAAATATGACCATTGGGGTTTTGTTTTTTTGCATAAATATGTCTTGCTTTCCTTCAATCAACGTTAACAACCACTGCACTTACAGAGGCAAGTTTTTTTTATTATTATTGCAGGCTTTCGAATTGTGGGAGAGTACTATTCCGTGCTTTACTGATGTTTTTTCAGTGGTGGGGGCTGTGGGAGCACCCTGTGCTAGGCTTTCACTGATTCAGGAAAATACTGATTCGCAAACAATCCCCTTGCGTCTGAAAGAAACATGGTGATCACCCAGAGCTGTGTTTTAACAACATTCCAAGATACAAGCCAGGCTTTGCGTACGCTGGGATTCATACACAGGCAATGCTTACAACTCTCAGATTCAGTTTTAAGAGCCTTGAAGAGGGGGGTAATGGTTTTTCTCACCCCCTAGAATTCTGATATGGGTGCTACTGGAAGCAGTATGTTGGTTTTTTTTTTTGCTATTAGCAGTTCCAATGGTAACGTTGAATATTTTGTCATTTTTGTGGCCACCATGGATTGGAGTCTCATTCTCTAGGCTAGGGAGGGTTACAGGACTCATGACCACCTCACAAAAAATATTTTTTCACTGCAAAAAATTCCAACTTTCATGATAAATGAAGGGTGTTATTCCAAGACCATGGCAAATTCTGTCCTTGAACCCTCTCCCCCCCCAAATGGAAGTCTGTGTTCGCCCCTGATTCTGATACAATACAGCCTTAGATGTCCTTTTATGGTAAAGCACGAACAAATAAAAACGTCTGTTATACAAATTTTAAATTGTCAGGCACTTAAGTACATCACCAGTGGTAGATTGGAAGATGTTGAGTTAGAAAGAATTAAGAAGGTACTAGTGGAGAATGCATACATTAGCAATTTTGTTTCTCAAAGATCATCTGACGATAAAGATATGGAGGACCTGTGGAGCAGAGACTGACTATAGTGATCGTTGTTTATCTTACATGGAAAGAGTTTCAGCAGTATTTTAAAAAAAGTCAATATTAAGTGCTTTCACAAACCAGCTTCTCTACACTTATGTGACTTTAATTAGGGTAACATCATTATAACATCAGTACTATTGCTTTTATTAAAAAAAAAAACTTATAGGCCTACATTTCAAAACTTTTAAATTTCAAATTACCAATCATATTTTTTATATTTTTGTAATATAATTTTATATTATAATGATTATATAATGTGTCATTATATACATTCAAATACGTTATAAATTTTACCATGTAAGTATGTAATTTCAATTGTTTCCTGTTTATCCCACTCCCCTCAGCATAGACCTCCATTAAAAGACCATCTCTCTGAGTGACCCCTTGTCATGGAATGAAGAGTGGTCATCTTATGGAGGTTTTACTATACTTTCCCCACTTCCTTTTTATTTTATTTCATATCCCTTTTCTTTCGTTCCTTAACTATTCCTAATTCTTCCCCCATTTAATATTCCTATATTTTTTTTCTTCTTACTTCTTTCTACTTTCTTTTCATTCATTACTCTTGTTTATTTTTTTAATTATGTTGAGAATTTTTTTTTACTATTTAAAATTAAAAACTTTTTTTTTTTACAAATTAAACTTTACATTAAAAAAAAAAAATGGAAAGAAAGCAAATGCAGTGAAATCTGCCTGTAATGATATTGTAGGGACTAGGAAAAGATATTATAGACAAGGTGGAACATGATACACTCTATACTTGCCAAGACCATGGAAAATATCTTTATAGACATGTAGTTCACTATATTTTATTTTAATAAGCATTTTTTTTAAGGTCACTTCACATCAGCCGATGATTTAAATTTGATTTTATCAAAAAACACCCGTTTGGAGGTGTATCTAGTTACGCCAGAGGGTCTGCGATTGCTGAAAGAAGTTGGTGTGTATGGGCGGGTCACTCAAATGAAGTTGTTTCACCAACCGGTAAGTTTTCAACTTTTAACATTTCTATATCAAATAGACCAACTCTAATGCTAAGTGCATTAAGGTGGTGAGTAAAATTTTGTATGGCTGGTTGGAATGCAAAAGTGAAAAGTTAAGAAAATAAGAAGGAAGAATGAGTAAAGTAGAAATGGAAATAAGAATGATGAGAGCAACAAAGGGTGGAAAATAAGTTATCAAAAGTTACAGAAATTAGGGAAAATGAAGAACAAAGAAAGAGGGCTAAATAAAAAAGGAAATTAAATAGATAGGAAAAGAAACGGAGTAAAAGAAAACTGAGAATTCCTCGAAAAACTTTAGGTTCCAATGCAGCGTGATCATTGCTGTCCTTGCCCTATTAAAGAAACAAGCATATAGAACATAACTACTCGATATCTTTTGTGGGCATATACAGGGGTTGGACAAAAATATGGAAGCACCTTCCAAAAAGCATATAACCTTGACTAATATGGCGTAAGACCACGTTTGGCATTCAGAACTGATTGCCGTCCTGAAGCTATAGCACTTTTTGTTTAGGAGAAAAAGAGATGCCATCCCCATCCCGGAGTTGAACCAAGCTCCCCTCATTGAGCCCAGAGTGTCTTGACGACTGCCAGACGAACGAGGACAGTAACGACGTTCTCTTTCTCCGTATGCAAGATATTATTGCCCCTTGGGGGCACTCTAGCTTGAGCTTATATGTAGCTTTCAAAAATTATTAAGTACCGGGTGATCCAAATTAAACAGGAGGTGTTTAGACCTCTCTGTAGAGAAAACTACTCTGTCAATTTCACCCAAATTTCATACACATGCTCCCCTGAGTATGCGGTTTCGATTTCTGAAAGAAAAAATTGAGTTCATATTTCGGCCGCTAGGGGAGGAAATGGCGCTGCAGAGCAGGCAATTTACATATTACTTAACATGCGCAACATCCTCTGCCTATATAAGGAGTCGTGAAGCACTTTTTCACCATACGAGGACTCCGTCATGAAACTTACTTTACCAGATCGCGCGTTACTTGTTAAGCTCTTTTATCAACGAAATAACAATGCTTCTGCGGCACTTAAAGCATTTCGACAGGTAAAAGGTTTACGCAGAGGCACTCTCACAATTACAAATCTTCGAAAAATAATCTTGCATTCCGAAAAGAGCGGAACATTCACCGTTAAACCAGGACGATGCCGCAAACCAACTCGAGTGCAGCAATTTGAAGAAGTTGCAACTGCAGTAGTGGAGCAGGGAGCAGCAAGTGCACATGGTAGCAGTAGTGCACGTGCGATATCACGGGAATTGGACATGCCATATACGACAGTGTGGAGAGTTATGAGAAATGTCCTGAAGTTTTATCCATATAAGATAGCCCACACTCAGCAATTGCTTTCTGGTGATAATGACGTGCGGAAAACATTTGCTTTGATGTTCATTGCTCGGATGACAGTGGATGATGAATGGCCTTGGCAGATACTGTGGAGTGATGAGGCCCATTTCCACTTGAATGGCGCTGTAAACACACGTAACTGCCGTATTTGGTCTGACACAAATCCCCACGTTCATCAACAAATTCCGTTGCATGCTCCAAAAGTGACAGTGTGGTGTGGCTTCACCTCATCTTTCGTCATTGGTCCTTACTTCTTTGAAGAAAATACGGCCTCGGGGCCAATGACATGTTCTGTTACTGGCTCTAGGTATGCATTTATGCTCCGGAACTTTGTCATTCCTTCGCTTCAACAGAGAAATTGTCTTGACACTACAATTTTCATGCAAGATGGTGCACCCCCGCACATCGCGTTGCCTGTTCAAACATTATTACGGCAAAACTTTTCGGATGACAGAGTGATTAGCAGGTCATTTTCAACATCTTGGCCGCCTCGGTCACCCGATCTTAACCCTTGTGACTTTTGGCTGTGGGGATATTTAAAGAGCTGCGTTTATAAAGGCAATGTTCCGAACTTAGCAGTCTTAAAAGACAGAATTTCGCAACATGTATCCCACCTCCAAGCGAATGAGTTACGTTCTGCCGTGGAATGTGTTGTGCATCGAATGCAATTTCTAGAGCAAAGAGACGGCGGACATACCGAGCCGTATCTGTGATGATAGTGTGGTTCCACATGTGATAGCAATAAAGTTATTGCACAAATCTTTTTTTTAGTCATACCTACTGTCCTACGGTATACTGTAATTTGTAGTTAATTTCATGTGATTGCAATAAAGGTTATTGCATGTTAAAACACTTTTTCGTTGTTAATATTAATAAATTGCCTGCTCCGCAGCGCCATTTCCTTCCCTAGCGGCCGAAATATGAACTCAATGTTTTCTTTCAGAAATCAAAACCGCATACTCAGGAGAGCATGTGTACGAAATTTGGGTGAAATTGGCCGAGTAGTTTTCTCTGGGGAGAGATCTAAATACCTCCTGTTTAATTTGGATCACCCTGTATAATAAATTCCCCCCCATGAAAACTCACAATAAACTCGCCCTGATGGCTTTATGTGTTGATCATTATTGGGTAATTGTGTTATCCCTGGGAAGGGTAATAATATTTTGATACAGAGAAAAAGACTGTTGTTCCTGTCCTCGTTCATCTAGCAGTCAAGACACTTCAGGCTCAACGGAGAGACCCTGGTTTGACTCCAGGATCTGGACGGCGCCTTCTTTTCTCCTAAACAAAAAAAAAGCTTGAGCTTGAACTTATATGTGGGTATTGAAAATTATTAAGTATCATATAATATGTTCACACTTCAAAATTTAAAACATTAATTATTAATTAATGACACATCGTCATTTGTGAAAACTCTTTTTTTTTTTTTCCGTTTTCAATGAGCTGTTATAATGATGCCTTGTTGCATCTTACTTGTCCTGCAAATGCTATTGTTTTATTTACGTGTTTTCTTACAAACACACAAGGTAATTTTTTTGTCATACAACAATAGAGCTTTTTAAGCACCTTAAAATGATATATCACAAGATAGGGATTGTTATTTGGAATTTTAAAATTAGGGTTGCTACGGGGGGAGGGGGTTGAACAAAAAAATTACTTCATGATAATTTTGCAACTTCCCCCTCGAAAATAAAACGATGCACTTCAGCATTGTTTGTAAAACCCATTTTAACTACCCCAAAACCTGCCTGTTTTGTTTTCAACATACCACCTGTATGTACAATATTATACTTATTAGCCTATACTACACTGCACTTTTACAATGTTATTGATATATTGTATGGTAGCACGATAAATTGCCATTCTAACGTGTTATACTTAATCATATATGGGATATTGTACATGCTAAGTGATTATGCTTCATTTATTCATAGGGGGAGGAGAAAGATTTCTTGTTCTTTTTGACCTATAAGTACAATGCAGCTATCCTCGAATGTGTTAAGGATGAGGAAAATTTCGAGATTATCACCAGAGCTCATGGAAATGTGGCTGTAAGTAATTTTTAATTTTGTCGAAAATTTTATGGCTTTATGATTGGGATAAACCATGATTGTTCTTATTATTCCTATCAAGGTTTGTGAAAGGGCTTCAGAGCATGGACATACGCAGAAAGTTCATAAGGCGGAGTTATAGGCTCAATGGGGAGTCGCATATTCCTATATGAAATTTCAGTGCAGTGGGTGTTACAACCCTTATCAAACCCCCCTGCATACACCAGTACTTCAGAATTTTGATATCATAACCAAATTGTTATTTAAACTAGTTAATGTCGTCTTAACCAGGCTTGACTATATATATGTTCTTCGGAGTCTCGTGCCTACCAAATGTGTGTGTGTGTCGACTTTCAAATTCATTTTACATCACAAACTCCTGTGAGGTCTTGTTTAAACCGGAAATTGTATATATGAAAAAGTAATTTGGGTGTCCAATTTCTCCATAACTACCTAGATTTTAATGAGCCTCCTCTTCCTTCTGATAGTTCATCCTGCTGTGGTGTGATGGTAATGCATTTAGTCACTGCATGAATAAGCGAGGTTTTATTCTTGCTGGTGTTCAGTGTTTGCCTTGCCCCCATCCCCCCCCCACTAGACAAGAGCGATCCAGCTTCCTCAAACAATTGCGAGTCCTGGTTCGCCATGACCTTTGTGGACCTTGAATCATAAAAGGAAAATTAACTCTTCTAGCAATGAGACCAAAGGCCTTTTATGATGCAAGGGCTGTTCCTAAAACTAAGTGACTCTCAAGTCGGGAAATGTCAATCATATAGTATTGCCCTAATTTTGGCAGTCAGAATAGGTTTGTCTCTCTCTCTCTCTCTCTCTCTCTCTCTCTCTCTCTTTGAGGGCCCGGACTCACTTTGATGACCATCTGTGCCATCTTTTAATATAATGTTATGTACTTTATGACAATCATTTGCATAAATAAGTGAATCTCTTCCAAAGTCGGAGAACATGTCAAAATAGTTTTTTTTTTTTATATATATATATGTTTGCCTATAACCTCCAATGTTTAGTTGCATATATATATATACATCCATCTATCTTGATTGGCAGTTCTAAAACAAGAAATTAAAATGTGCATAAACTAAACAAATTATGGCGTTATTGCAAAAATTGTTCGTAGGTAGATTAGATTTCTTTTTGAATTTTATATAAAAGTGAAGTTTGTGATTATTGATAGTGGAATGCTTCTGTGAATTTTGATTGCAGGATGCTATTTCACGGCCATCAGAAACTGGCAGCCTTGCTATCATCGATCCTCAAAGTCGAGCCATTGGACTTCGGCTGTATGACGGGCTGTTCAAAGTGATACCACTGGAGAAAGATATGAAGGAATTAAAGGCATATAATCTTAGGTAAGTGAGAATTCGATGCAGGAATTGAAACCAGCTCAAAAGAATTTCAGATATATTCTTAGAATATATTAGAGGACAAAGAAAAATACTAGTCAACTAGCAAACAAAACGCTATGACATTTTTTTTAAAGTGGCAATCACAAATGCAATGGACCAGCCACTTCACCACAGAGACTGATCAATCAATCAATCAATCAGAATTTATTTATGCATAACATCTATAAAAATGAAATACATTGGATACAAGTTAAAAATAAGACTATTTAAAACACTTGCAACCATGGCACTTTGTTTAATTGACGCTCCAAAATATATTCTTTTAATTTGGTTTTAAATTTACTTTTTGATTTGATTTCTTTAATTGTTGGCGGGATATTGTTCCATATGTCTATTCCATAATAATTAATATTATTTTTACATATGTTGATTCTTATTTTTGTTTTATTTAATTCTTTTTTGTTTCTTGTATTATAATTATGTTCATTTTCACTTATTTTAATCAAAATTAGGTGTTTATTTTCGTATAATCTTTCGTAAATATATAATGCTACTTTTAAAATATTTATATTAGTTATGTTTAATATTTTGTTTTCGTAAATCAATTTATCTTTATGCTTACCTGTTTTGAAACATAATTTTTGATACGTTTTATCAAGTAGTTTATTGAGTTTAGTTAAATTTGTTTGGGATAAATTTCCCCATACTATATTTCCGTAATTTATATGACTAAATATTAATGCGTAGTACAAAATTTTTGTATTTAATATTAGTAATGAATTAAGTTTTGTTAGAATTCCATTAGATCTAATTTTTTTCTCAATATCAAACATTTTTAGGTTGCAGTTTAATTGATTTTCGATTGTAGTACTGTATAAACAAAATTCTCAGATCAATATCCAGTTATTCAATAATTATTACCAATGGCTCCGGGCCTGTTGGAACAAGCTTGACTACCAGTAAGCCTAATTGTATGTAAGTGTATTGTAATCCAGGGGCCACATCAAGCCCCCGATCAGGGAATCGACAGCTTAATATGAGTTATATCGGTTACATTATACGAGTTATATCAGTTATATTATATGAGTTGTATCCGTCTTAGCACATAAATTATGCAAACAGTTCAATATCAGGCGACCATCAAATTCAGAACATTTTCTTGAACCAAGTGATGATTATTTGTTGCATATATAATATTTGTTTTTATATAATGTTTATTTATTTCATTCTTAGAATGGAAGAACTGCACATTCAGGATATTCAGTTTTTGCATGGATATTCTGCTCCCACCATCTGTCAGATATATCAGGACACCCAAGCGAGGCATATTCGAACCTATGAAGTTTCTTCCCGCGATAAAGAGTTGCTCCCTGGCCCTTGGAAGCAAAACCACATCGAATGCCAGGCATCGATCATCATACCTGGTATACGCTTGGCATGTTTTTACAAATACAAAAAATTTAATCAAGTATTATCATAGTTGCCATTCTGGCAAGGAAAAGGATGGATGGTTATTAAGAAAATTATAGATAACTTCCTAGACTTTCAGTTATTAGTACCATGAACTACGACCTTTAAACCAATTTCTATAAGCTGATTGTGTAAATGATCGTTTTTTGGAGGTACCATGTTCAGCAATCGATTCTGTCTTTGAAGGTCCGTGATGCAGTTACATTAAATTATACCAAGAAACCTTATCCAATACACTAATTCAATCTGTTTATACAGGGTGTCCCGTCAAGACCGCATAAAATCTCCACAGCATGATTCGTTGCAAAATTCTAAGCAAAAAATGTTCATGCGAAAACGATGAGAAATCCGTATTTTTTTAGCTAATGTTTTAAGTCCAGCCAATGAGAACAAAATTTGACCACCCTTTTCTTGGTGAGAACCACTTACAAAACAAATCAATAAGCCCTGCCTGATATAGTAGAATGTGGGAACCTTATTGGGCTTCAAAGTGATTTCCCTTTTTTCAAGCACAACCCATTTTTTCTGAGAAAACTGGAATTGTGACACGAGACCTATTATGTAGCTTCACTTAAAGTTACCACAATTTTTCCAACTGTGGCAATTAGCATGTTTTGAAAAACATTTTATTTATTTACTATGCTAAGTACTTCACACACCTTTTGCACTATATGCAACACCATTTAAAGTACAGTGTTTGCTATAATTAGTCACAACATTATAGAATACTTCATGCACATTATTCTCTGTTTTATACAATAACAATTAAGAATGACAATCGTTGGTTATCGCAATACTGTGATTTAACAAATAACTTAATACTTAATACTGTATTATTTCAGTAGATAATGCCATAACATTACCACACGATTAGATGCTACGATACAAAAAACAAGCTGTAAAAGGAATTTACATAATTTTAAGGTGTTTGAATAAGTTTATATATTTACATTTGCAAACTGTGCCAAAGGTTTTCTGCAGTGGAACCGATAGCTTAACGTGACTTTGGGACCACAATACACTTCTATTCAATCAAACATTTTAGAAGTCGAACCCAATCCAGTGGACTCGAAGACTGGGATGGATCACTACTGAATTATTGAGGTATGCAGGGCTGATCATCATCATCATATTCAACCATTATCTATCCACTGCTGGATGAAGGTCTCTCCAAATGCTTTCCACACAAGTCTATCCTGAGCAATTCGCTTCCACGTCACCCCAACCTGTTTTCTTATTTCATCCACCCATCTAGTTTGAGGACGTTTTCTAGGTCTTCGGTGGTCTCTTGGAATCCAGTTCAGAATTTCTGTTGTCCATCGTTGATCAGTTCTTCTTGCAATATGCCCAGCCCATCGCCATTTCAGCCCTTTTACTTTAACAATGATGTCCTCTACTCTAGTTTGCTCTCTCACCCAAGTGTTTCTTTTTCGATCTCTCCTAGTTATTCCAAGCATGCACCTCTCCATGCTCCTTTGCGTTGTCTGTAACTTTCGTATTGCTCCAACTGTTAGACTCCATGTCTCTGATCCATAAGAGAGGACTGGCAATACACACTGGTTGAAGACCTTTCTTTTTAGACACAAAGGCAATTTCCCCTTCAGGATAAAACTGTTTCTTCCAAATGCACTCCAGCCAAGTTTAATACGTCTGTTGAGTTCTTTCATAATGTTGCCATCCATTGAAATCAGCTGGCCAAGGTAAATATATGAATCAGCAATTTCTAGCTCAATGTTGTCAACTTGTATTTTTGTTTCCTCTACAAAATTATTGAACATGATCTTAGTTTTTTGTAGGTTCATCTTGAGTCCAACTTCTTTACTTCTAGTTGAGAGCTCCTGTACCATGTCTTGGAGTTCTAATGGGTTCGTTGAAAAAATAACAATGTCATCAGCAAACCGCAAATGATTTAAATATTCACCATTTATTTTTATTCCCTTGTTATTCCAATTTATCAGCTGAAAAATCATCTGTAAAGCTGAAGTAAAAAGTTTTGGAGAAATGGTATCTCCCTGCCTCACACCTTTACCAATTTTGATAGTTTTGGTATCTTTATGTAACCGAAATTTTGCACTTGCATTTTTATACACACGTTTCACCATGTCAATGTACACATCCTCAATGTCTGTTGATCTTAAAGAGTTGATGACTGCTGATGTTTTAATAGAGTCAAAGGCCTTCTCATAGTCAATAAATGCAACACACAATGGAAGTTCATATTCATGTGTTCTTTCAATTAATTCTCTTAATACTTGAATATGGTCCACTGTACTGAATCCACTTCGAAATCCAGCTTGTTCTCTTGGTTGAGCTGCATCTAATTTTTTCTGCAGGCGATGTGTTAGCACTTTTGTGAAGATTTTATAAATAGCAGGTAACAAGCTAATTGGTCGGTAATTTTTCAAATCCTCTTTATCACCTTTTTTATGCAAAAGAATTACTGTTGCAGAATCCCATTGGTTTGGTATGTTACCGCTGTTAAGACATTTGGTAAAGAATTTTGCAAGTATGTCTTCTACATATTCTCCAGCTTCTTTTAGGATATCTAATGTAATACCATCATCGCCAGGGGCTCTTCCTTTCTTCATACTTTTTATTGCAAATGAAACTTCTTCTTTTAAGATTTTAGGAGCTGTTCCTTCGACTATTTCAGTGTCTTCGTTTAATCCACTGTTACTTTCATATAGTTTTTTGTAGAATTCTTCAACTCTTCTAAGTATTTCTTCCCTATTTCTTGTTACGGTGCCATCCTCTCCTTTTAATGCAATGATGTGTTTCTTCCCAACAGATAAACTTCCTTTAACAACCCTAAGGCTCTTGTTATTTTCAATGGCCTTCCTTACTAACTCACAGTTGAATTTTCTTATGTCTTCTTTCATGCTTTTGCGCAGAGTTTTACAAAGTTCTATGTACTCAATCCTGGAACTGGTATTTCGATTGTCCACCTTCATATCTCTTCGCCTTTTCATGAGCTGTTTCGTCTTCTCAGATAATTTGCTATTGTGCTTTTTACAGGTTACACCACCAATTTCCCCAGCAGTTTCAACTATTGTCTTAACAATGTTTTCATTTGCTTCTGAGATATCACTTTCATCAATAAGTCCTTCCAGTGCAGAAAAGCGATTTTTTAATTCCAACTTGAATGCCTCGGTATTTTCTTTTAATTTCTTTAAATCCACCCTCTTACTTACTTGTTTCCTAATGAGCTTCTGTCGTTCTAATTTAGTATTTAAGTGCACTTTACATCTCACCATTCGATGATCACTTCCAGTATTAAATCTG
>QLNU02014802.1:37385441-37397905 GCA_006491805.2 Dysdera silvatica
TTGGGTAATGTTGCTGGAAAATTGTTTCTCCTGCTCCTCGCGGAAGAAGATCAAATAGACGAAAGTGTTGTTATGAAACTGACTTTAGAGTTCCTTGGCGAAGTAAGTACCTTTATTCTACCTTTCGTTGCTTTTGGCGTTTTTCTATTACTGTTTATCCAAGCCGTTCATTTTAAGGTTTGTTCGCTGTTACAATTTTCGTTTTGTTATCTACTATTGCACTTTAAGTTTTTGCATTGCTGTTCATTTAGAATTTACCCTGCTGTGGGGCATAGAGATTCCCTGTTTTCTCCGATATTAAAATATCACACTTGGCACCCAATAATGCTCTAGGTTACTTGCCATTTTCCTACGGCCGCATAATCAGGGAGTTTAATTCCTTTGGTGTCAGAAGTTCAGTTCATTCAGAAAATATAATTCTTGCATCATTATTATTATTTTAAGCTGTGATTTATGGATATTAGCTGCTAAGACCATCAGAAATAATAGCAACTACTTAAGTAGATGTGAATATGTCTGAGTGCTTTTTTTTTTTCTTTACCAATACTTTCCAGGGGTTAATATATTAGAGAATAGGTTTGGATCATTCGGAAAACTGTCGTTCCCAGCACCACATCATATCCTTATGCCGTAAAACTAAAACTGGAAAATACAAACAATGGATGTGAATTTGGTTGTTAGCGATAATTTGTGATAGCACTAAATTTATTTCAATGATAGTTCTAGATAAGCATTTCAGCTTACATGACCCTCTCACATCTATCTGATCGATTGTTCTGCTTAATAATGTGTATGCTCCTTGTCATTCAGTTATTTGTTTTAGATAACGATTTCCGAAGGTATCAAATGCTTACATCAATCTCTCAATGACTGTTCTAGATCACAATACCAGAGTGCATCACATATTTGGATAATCGTGTGGTTTATGTGGGCTCCCGGCTTGGAGACAGTCATCTTATAAAGCTCAACGTTCAACCGGACAAGTTTGGATCCTTTGTGCAAACCATAGACACCTTCACGAATTTGGGGCCCATCGTCGACATGTGTGTTGTGGATTTGGAGAGACAAGGTCAAGGACAAGTAAGTGTTGCCACCCCTGCATCCTTCACATTGTTTTGCCGAGTGGTCGTAATAAATTCATGTATACATGGCTTTGGTATTACCATGTATCGGCTTTGGCAAAGTATTGTTGTTGGAAATGCTATTTTTGATTTTGCATTTGCTATATTGTTCGTTAATTTCCATAGCTTGTCACCTGCTCCGGTGCTGATAAATGTGGGTCTTTGAGAATCATTAGGAACGGTATTGGCATTCACGAACATGCAAGCATCGATCTGCCAGGGGTGAAGGGTATTTGGCCTTTGAAAGTGTATCCCAGTGACAGATATGACGACACGTTGGTTTTGTCTTTCGTCGGACAAACCAGGTTTGTCAAGCTTTTTATTTAATATATATATACTTTTTTTTAAATAGATTTTTTTTTATTATGTAAGTGCCATTTTCTAAGGATTACATTATATAGAATAGTTCACCTTAGTCCAGAGTTTGGTTCCCTGGATCTTAGTGGTTCAGATTCCTCGGAAAATTGTATGTTCTAGTGCACCATGACCCTTGTTGTCCTTACACCATAAAACTCAAACAGTATAAAATAATTAGATTTAATCCAAGAGAATATGGAAGGATGTTGAAACATTAGCAGAGGTCAAAATCTTGTAAGGAATTTTTCTCTTCCCCAGGGATTAGTTGATGTGGTAAGATTATGGGGTTGTAGGAAAAATGCTAGTGGTGGGACAAGGGGGGGGGGTTAACAGGACTTTCCTTGCATAATTTCGTTGTAGAAAAATAGGGAGACCTCCATTAGATATTTTTCTGTTGGCATTGACTAAAATAAGCAGAACAACTGTGTAATTAGTACTGAACTTATTATAACTGCGTAATTAGTACTTGGTGTTGAACCTCCGCATTGCAGCATTTTCTATTATCTGGTAATTTTAATTTACCAATGTGGATCCTGCAATAGTGCATTCACCTCGCATGCCATTCTCCTGGGTTTGCCTCCCAATAGGTTCCCCCCACCCAATGAATCTGGTTCCAACTAACTGACCACCATAGCCCAGCAGTTGGTTCCCTAGGCCATACGAGAATTGGATTCCTCAGAAAACTGTAGGTCCTAATGCGGCATGGCCCTTGCTGTCCTTGCACTGCAAAACTCACAAACAATTTACCAATATAGACCAGATTCCAATAATAGAGGTTCTACTGTATATATTCCAAGCCCATTACTATTTCAGCTTTTTTGGGGCTGGGAATACGTTAGGGACTGGATGATGTCTTAACTGAATTCTCAAGTGTATTCCAATAGATACCAACCTTTTTGGGCAGGGCCACTTGAAGTGGAATTAGCACAAGTACTTTGACACATTGAATTAAATTTCAGTGACGTAATTTTAAAATGTTTACAATATATTTAATATATATCATTGTTATATTTAATTAAATAGGTAATCAAATACACAATTCAAAAATTTAACTATTAGACACAAATTTAATCATTAAACATATGTATATGTTTTCGTGTTAACAAATATTGCTTTTAATACCCATACCCAAAAGGTATTTCAAAATTTTTTTTTTTTTTATATAATTTTTTTTTTTCATGAAGTGTATAACGAGACCATTAATATAAATAAAAATTTATGAAAATATGTATTAACAGGCTTAAATTTTTAAGGCTTCAGGGAATTTTAACTTAAATATAGGCGAAAGCCACTTAGAATATCCTCACTGGCCGCATGTGGCTCCCAGGCTATTGGTTGGACCACCATACGATAGATAATCATTGACATACGATGATGATGATGTGCATTCTATCTTGCCATTAACCGGGTTTGACTTCCAATAGTGCCAAAATAGTATCACGAATGGCTAGTTTCCACTAGTCATTAAACGACTATAATATAAAATTATATACTAATATAGAGAATGCTTAATTCGACTGTTACTAATATGCTAAATATTAAGTAGTATTAATCAGACGGTTACGGATTAAGTGTGATCAATATCAATAAACAAGATAGGGTTATACCTATTTAGCTGGGGTTTTACCTGTAAATAGCTAGTGAATAGCCAGGCGCTAAGATAGACTTAAGACTATTTGAAACAATAACAATTCTTTATTGTATTCTCAAGATTTAATAAAAACCACCATGATTCATATAGTATACAAATAAACGTTGGGACGGCAATAAGAAACTGAGTCTGATATATTCAATGTAGCAGGAAGCTATAATGGCAATATACTAAGGTTTTCACGCTGATTCCATAACCTCACAGTGCTTATGGGCTATGCCCGTGATTATTCCTTAAAAACCGATACAATTAATTTAAACACATACTGAAAAACACTCATTTCACTTAATGTACGCATGCAATATTGTAATATTTAAATGCAATGCAAATATTTATGCAACAAAAATTGTTTACTGCACTACATAAAAACCTTAACCTTATCTTCCCTTGTTCCTTGCCTATCTTACTCAAGGCCTGACTCTACAGACTATCCTTTACTACCAAACTGAAATACACCTCATATCAAACGTAAAAGAGATATAAAACTCACGTTACACAGGTCTCCTCCACCATCCATCTACGTCCGTCTTACGCGCAGTGAAAACACTCGGCTGACCAGTCCGAGAAAAAACGTGGCTCCCAGAATCGTCTCGTGAAGGGGTCCGACAAAAGTGGTCCCAGGAAATCATCTCTTGAACTGATCTGGTAAAAATGTGGCTTCATGAAATCATCTCGTGAACTGGTCCGGCAAATGTGTTTCCAGGAAAATCGTCTTGTGAACTGGTCCGGCAAAGGTGACTCCAGGAAATCGTCTGCTCCCTCCTATGTGCCGAAAAAATAATGACTCGAGTGCTACTGCTCCAATGCTATCGCAGCCAAAGATAGATGGGTACGAATCTTCGTACGCAGGATCTGGAAAAACGTTTTCCAACTTCTACCGGCGATTTTAAGGCTCATGCTTGTGTACATAATCTTAATTGTACTCCACCAACTCTCTTGCATCGCCGATTTTTTTTTCTCGATCCTTCGATCTCTCACCTCGAAGATACGATCCGTAATCCTCTCCAACCTTATTTCTCGAGAGACCAGACCCGCCCTCCTTCAAAAAATCTCGCATCACTCTCGACATCCATGAAACGACACACATGTCCATCAAACTATTTCTAGCCAATCTCTGCTTTGATCAATTCTCCCTTCCCAACCACTCAACCTATGGTTTGGTTTGCCCGCTCGGCCCTACGGAACCTTTTTCGTCTCGTGAATTTCCTCTTCGATTTTTAAGTCCTATCAATATATTACTCCGGCGCACTTTCGACATTTATATAGCTTGTTATTGTTCTATAACTTTTTTCCCTGGCACCTTTTTTGAAATAACTTCTGTCTGGACCGCAAGCTGACCTTCACCACCATCCTATTCCCTATACTCAAGCCTAATTCATCTTCCAACCTCCAACAGTCATTTTTCTCCAAGATTCCTTTAATATAAATTTTATTCCTGTATTAATTTCCACTTTACTATCATATCGTGAATAACGGTTCACGATAATGGAATGCTTACTGAAATTCGGTTTCCTACACCTTAAGAGGTTCGGATTTCTCAAAAGTTGTAGGTTCCAGTGCAATATGACCTTTGCTGTCCTTGCATTGTAAAACAAGAAGATACTTATATATTAAATTTTTGTGTATAATCTTTACAGAGTCCTTTCTTTAAATGGCTATGAAATCGAAGAGACGTCATTAGCAGGCTTCAATACTGATCAGCAGACATTCTATTGCGCAAATGTAAAAGACAATCAAATTTTGCATGTAAGTAATTTAGCAGTGTCCTAGCATGGCATTTAAAAAACTGTTTTAACCTTTCATTTCACCACAGAGATCTGAGACTCGACCCAGACGTCATTTTAACCGCGGATAATTTGACATGAATTGTATTTAGTACTACTTCCAAATGATCACGAATTGAATAAGTAACGAGTTTTTCAATGAAAACTGAATATATTCTAAATATCGGTCTCACAGATCTGTGGTGTGCAAACTTGAGAAAATAAATTGTAATGTATTTATAAGAATTAATGTGTGCATTTACAGTTTAAAATTCTATTATTAGGTAACATGTTCTTCTATACAACTGATTAATCGGATTTGTAAAACGGTCGTTGCTGAATGGAAGCCTCCTGCCCAGAATATATGTGTCGTTGCCGCCAACACTCTTCAGATTGCATGTGCTGTTCGAAACGAAGTATTTTATTTAGAAATCAGCGTGGGAAAGATTACTCAAGTCAGGTAATATTTTAATAATCTTAACGAACTTGGATTAATTTTTATCATCTTTTCGCCTTGTTACTGAAGTCATAGTAACTTTGGACAATTTCATATTTGTTAAATATGTATTGCCCCATTTTATTGTACTTTTTATATTTATTTTTAATATTTTAAATTTATTATTCTAAATATCTAATTTCATTTATGATTGTTAAAATATGATTGACTTACAGAATTGAGTTCCCCAGTCTGTCTCATGTGATATAACGATATGAGTATAACAAGTTTAAAAGTGGCTACACAATGACAGGTTTCCTCACCGTCCGAAAGCAGAGCATTCTTAGGAAACTTTTCATAAGCTGAAATTACGTTAAGTAAATAAATACCATTAATTTATGTGAGAAAATTGTTTTAACCTATTGCCTGACGAAAATAAATGAATAAAACAAATAACATATAAAACCTAATACTAATTGCCATAAACTCCTGGTTATCCATGAACAGATTATTGGCATTGTATATAATTTACACTCAAAAAATTGAAAAAAGCAAACATGGTTGATTGTTGATAACAATATAATTGCGCACCATGGGGGTTCACCGTTTAATCATGATGACAAAATTCAACTTAAAAATACTGCAGATAAAAATTTAGTCCTGTTTGAATCCTTGTCGTCATTTCAAGCCACAATCTATTCATATGATTTGAAAAGAAATGGGGAAATCCGAAAGTGCAGCGAATTATATTTAACATACAGACAACCAACTTCGTTTCCACATAATATACAATAGTGTTGCAGGCCTTTCAACATCGAGGAACACTATTGAGAAAATTCTCCCTATCGTTATGTGGTGGGTGTTCCTGGGACATCTGGGCCAAGTTTGTTAAAAAAAGAAGTGTTAAATTACAGTTTGTAATCCTTATGACTTCAGAGTTTGCCATATGACGTTTACATATCTGTGGTAATAAAGAGTAGTTTTAAAAATGTTAATGTCAGCTCAGTATTTCTATTATTGTTTTCAGAGTCTCCGCAATAGTAGTGCCATCCATCACCACAATAATCCAGAGTTTACTTGAAACATGGTACTATGTTGAACCACTTAGCCTTATGCAGTTCTTTGTAAGCACTTAACGCAGCAGGTTAACGTATCGTGTAAACCTGCCATACCCTACACATAATTTCGAAATTAATCTCAATCATGGATAAAATCTGGTAGTATTACTCTGGATGTGTGTTGCCTCTATGTTGAGGCATTGTAAAATGAATTCTGAATACTGTTTTTGCAAAAGAAAATCCCCTTCAATTGCTTTTGGTTTGCGAAAACAGGTAGGCCTTTCGTAAAAGCAAAATGACGTAAACTGTATTTTAAATGTGGCTAAACGGGGTTTGAAAATAATTTGCTTGGATGAACAATTAATCTGCTTCTTAGCAAATGTGAAGTTTTTATTTAAACAGAAAGGATTATATATACTTACTGGCAATTCGTAAAATAATATGCTTTTTTATCTGGAGAACTTTCTAGCAAGCTCTTATATTCTAGATATAAGTTATAGTATTTTTCTGACATATTTTTTTCTTGTACTTCAACGTAAGAACTTAAGAATTCCGCACCATTTGTATTAAAAAAAAAATTACTTGTGTTGAGTAAATCTTTCTTTATTATTGTTATTTTTAAAACAAAATTTACTTTTGGTTTATCATAGTACAACGAGTATGGAATATGAAGTGGCTTGTTTAGATGTAAATCCTTTAAATCAAGGTTCAGATATGACATCTATCTGTGCTGTTGGTTTCTGGACAGACATTTCTGTTTGCATTTTGAATCTTCCAACCCTTACACTGATGCATAAGGAGCCACTCTGTGGAGGTATAGATCTACGTGCTTGCTTGTTTATGAAAGTTAATCTGTGTATGTAGTTAAGTAATAACTGATATACTAATTTCTTCATCAGTATTGTAATTTCTCATTACATTTCTAGGATATGTCGTTGTTTTTTAGTCTATATATATATATATATATATATGTGTGTGTGTGTGTGTGTGTCCAAGTATTACAGAGGAGAAATTTGATTATTTTATATTCAGTTATGAAATATAAAATAATAATCAAATAAGACATCTTTTAGTAGCACATTTTTAAAAAGGCCCCTATAGTACTCCTTGGACGCTGAATAAGCTGATCAATTTCGCGAATGCATTTTCCAATTCGTTTAAAAGACGTAATTTCCACTTTCTCGAAATCCGTAAGTATTTTCCTTTCTGACATGACTACAAACGCTGTTTTCGCATAAACCTGTTTACATATGTATTTATACGAACCTACGCATCGAAAGAATACAATATGCAAATTTTTTAGCGCCTGCACTGCCATCTGTTAGTCAGGAATGATAGTGTCCCTTAAATTAACAAACAACATTTGTTACATAAATTTGCATTTTCCCCATTTATGTGACGATATATTTATATAAAAATTATTTTTCTACAAGACATTATGGTGTCTCGGCATTCTTCAAAAGCCAATTCGCAGTTTTTGTATTTTTTTAGCATTTATGGAAAAATATCAGGTGGCCACTAAAATACTTAACGAACTGTGTATATATATATCTAATTCATTCGATTTCTCTTTGGTAATAGGTCTTTAATTTTTTTTTTTATTTCTGGTCCATAAAAATTCTTGAAAAGTCCTTAAATTTCATGTAAAGAAATGTGTACAAACTCTGTGTTTGTTTGTTATATTGTGTATAATTACGAAATAAAAATATTGTATTATTGTTGAACTTTGGTCAAATCTGCTGCTGTCTCTGGAGCAGGGGCCCACCTGTTTGCATTCACACTTTCAAAAACTAATCTCTTAATAGTACTTCCAACTCCATTGGTGTTCCTTTATTGTGTGCTCATGCAAAATGCCAGCTGATTAGAGGAGACCCACATGTAATGTTACACGGTGTGTATCTCTGTTTAAAGTGAACAACAGCACCATCTGAGAAAACATGAATGAGAAAGTAGAACTGTAACTTTCCTCCCCTAAATCGTTAAATTAGCATTTGGTTGAAAGTACGAACTGCATATTTGTTATGATGCATGTAGTTGCCGATGACAACAAAACTCACACTTTCTTTTTTTCCCTTCCAATGGATACCAGGTGACAGCTGTGCAGGTTGTACACTGGGTATTATTCCAATCAGGAAAATGTTGAATTTTATCCTGATCAAAAAAAGTAAAATTCTCACTGAAGTTAACTTGCTCTGGATCGTTATACAATTTCTTGAAATATCCAGACTGCATTGACTTTCCATAAGCAGCGTTAGTAGCTACAGGAAGCAATGATCTGATTTACTCCCGCACTTCTGACAGTATACATTCTTTGATTACCTTCTCAAATGGTCCGTTTTCGGAGGTTTTAATTCACTGATTGTATGAAACACTTTCACAAATACCAACTCTGGCCTGTGAAATATTCAGTTACATATCATTCAAATAATGTCCCTTCTTTACATGTATTGCACTTGCTAGTCATGTGAGTAAAATTAAAACCACAAGTACTGACGTCCAGAAGCTCCTTATGGGTTTTTGGCATGTTTGCATCTTTTCAGCAAGGAACTGGTATTTGCATGTTGCATACAGATGCACACATTGTAAGGCATTTTACCGACTAGTAAGCTTGGTCGAAATTTAACAACCTTGGATTTCCCGATACTAGTATTGGAGTGGCTTGCTTTGAAATGGTTCATATTATGCAGCATTTACTTCTTTTGTTTCACAACTTTTCTTCCAATAGAATCTTTCAATACTATCCTTTCTTCTGGGTGCTTAATAAGATACCTTATCAGATTCGTGAAATTCACAACCACTGTATTTTTTGCCTACTATTATTAATTATTATTTTATTATTTATTTGGGAGTCAACCCGGCTTTGATAATTGAAAGTTCAGAAAATATCACACCTATAATCATTAAATAAGAGAAGAGAGAGATAATAATAATGGATATTTTATTTCTTATTATATGGAATCGATTATAACTTGTTGAATTTGGGTGCTCTGTTAACATATATTATAGTGTAATAAACTCAAATGCAATCTTTGTACAAGTAAAACATAGGATTAGTCTAAGTAAAATAAGTGTTTTATATTCAAAAACCATTGTTCCCGACATTAAATGCATGTACGAGTGAAATGAGGAATTCCTCGGATAACTATAAGAATGGTTATTTCATGTAGATATTATTCCTCGATCTATCCTTGCTACTTCATTCGAAAATGTTCATTATCTCCTATGTGCAATGGGTGATGGTGCACTGTTCTATTTTGTGCTAAATTCCACGACGGGGGACTTGTCTGATAAGAAAAAAGTAAGCATCACAAATTAATTTTTTTACTGACTCAAATTATTTTCTGACCCGTTTATTGGCTTGGGTTATTAAATATTTTTTCTTCAAGGTCACCTTGGGAACTCAACCTACAGTGCTAAGAACCTTTCGCTCTTTAGCAACTACCAACGTCTTTGCTTGCTCTGATCGACCTACAGTCATCTACTCCAGCAACCATAAACTCGTCTTCTCGAATGTTAACCTCAAAGAAGTCAACCACATGTGTCCTTTGAACTCTACCGGTTATCCTGACAGGTATATTTATTAATTAGTACAGGGGGTCGAGATTAACTTTTTAAATTAGGTGCACTAAATACTAGTTAGCTGTACAAGTAACTAACAGAATAGAAAGTAAACCTCAACATTAAAAATGGGTAAAATGTAAGTGCCCCTGGTCTTGAAAAACAAACATCAAGAGCCATAGTTTTGAATAGTTAGGTGCACTGCGTGCACCCAAATTAAAAATTTATGTGCACGGATAAAATTTCATGTGCACCCACTAATTTCGAACCCTGAATTAGTATTAGTTTGTGATGTAAACCGTGCTGATTAGTTGACTATCATAAAGATGATGACACATTGTGATGACAACCATGGTAACTAACTTATGAAATATTAGTTAATAAAACCGACTGTATATGCGGCTAGCTTCACCTCATTTGGTGTGAAATGACCTCATTCATGTGCCATTAAAATACAACCAACCATTAGTTAATACAAAATTAAATTCAAGTTTCAATGTCTTTTGGTGACATAGTGGTCGTAACACATTTGTCTACCGTGCTGAAAATCCAAGTTTTGCTCCAAATACAGTGTTACCTCAAGGACACCCATTAGACCAGATATTTTGTCCCTTAAATAGAGGTGTCCCTTCTTTGGAGGTACATATGTTGATACATATACTGGGGACCAGGGTAACTGCCCCTTATTCGGAGGCATCCCTCGTGGGAGGTAACGCTGTAGTATCCAATGCTTACTGATCCATTAGACTTGGAAACTTCCTGCCTCATCATCTGTCATTATGTTTCTGCTGACAAAAGTTTTATAGGACCAAACAGCTGGAAAGGTTGACATCATTGCAAGGTTCCTACACAACATGGAATTGTCAGGAAATTTGCAATCATACCGAAAAGCCAGGGGAAAAATTAAAATTTTTTGGTCAAACCTAGAGAGGTCAGTGAAAACCTTCCTAACTTGTTCTTAATAGCTAAATTCCACTCCAACATAAGGTTAGTCTTCCCCGAACCCGAAGTTCAATTCAGGGTTTTTTGTGCAATCAATTAGGGAATTTTGTCCGGAATGTCAAGGAATTTTTTTCTCCACAGTGAATGGGAACTCTGGTATTGTTTGGAAATAAAAAATCTTGTTAGGTATAACACGATCTTGTGTCATGAAAGACATGGAAAGAACTGACATGTACCCAACTTTTGCAACACCCAGCTCCAAGCTAATGTTATAACTGGTAAATTTAACTTGCATAACATGTCCCATGGTAATGCTGAGATGATGTGTTTGTTTGTATTATGCCGTTGATCTGAATTCGATACCAGTGTTAGTACAGAACAGGGGTCGGCAACCTTTTAAAGGTGGCGTGCCAGTAATACTTTGATCTCCTTTCGCCTGCCCGCCTCAGGGGTGTTTACGATTCAGGATTTCCATAAATTC
Organism: Dysdera silvatica; assembly: GCA_006491805.2. NCBI lineage: Eukaryota > Metazoa > Arthropoda > Arachnida > Araneae > Dysderidae > Dysdera > Dysdera silvatica. Next base: position 37,396,809 of record QLNU02014802.1, read on the forward strand.
CTGGAATTTCAATTTACCTATTGTGGGATTTCTTTTTTTAAAAGTTACAAAAATTTTGTTTCGTTTCCTATAATTTTATATATATATCTCCCTTTTGGAAATCAGTGTCTTCAGCAAAAATATTACTTAACTTTTCATATAATTTTCTGTTATATTCAGGAAATCTTGTTTGGACTTACAATTACCCCTGCGTCCTACACCCATCCAAATTGCGAAAGTTTAGTTCACTACCTCTTAATGAAAATTAATAGATTAGTTAAGTAAGAGAATAAAAACGAATAATTAGTAATTTAGGGAGATACAAATTAATAATTAATCAATTTATAATAAATGAAAAGCTCTTAGTCAGAGAGGGGATTCTTTACAAAGGATTTTATTTTAAAATCACTCCATGTGCCAAGTGTGGCACACATGCCATAGGTTGCTGATGTCTGACATAGAATATATGCCATTTTTTTCTACCTATCACAGTTCAGGATTTAGCTCCCTATGTGACAGGGTTACAGACTCTTCAGAAAACTGTAGGTGACTGCCCCAGCATGACCTTAGTTATTGTTGCACCATAAAGGATAAACAAACTTGTGTAATGCGACATTTAAATAACCCTACTGGCATTATCGGGTGCCATGCTGGAAGTTATACATCTGTATCATATTATCTCATATAATATTTGTCATATGAGTGATTTTGTGTGCTCAAACTTCATTAACAAAGTTCCTTCTTATTTATTATAAAATAAACTGTATTCATTTTGGTAGTCTGGCATTAACAACCAATGGGACGCTGTTGATAGGAACTATAGACGAGATACAGAAGTTACACATTAGAACTGTTCCTCTTGGTGAATCGCCTCGGTAAAGAATTTTACTTTTCTTAATTTTCATATTTCCTGCAGTTCTTGAGGTGTTTGTGTATGACAGAAAGAAATTTATTCTTGTACAGGCGGATTGCGTATCAGGAATCGTCACAGACATTTGGTGTCATTACAACACGCATCGATCTTCAAGACAATGAAGGCTTGACACCAATTAGAAACAGTGCTAGCACTATGGCACAAATGATTACCTATAGGTATGTGCTTTTATCCAGTAATCAAC
>QLNU02014802.1:37406753-37417726 GCA_006491805.2 Dysdera silvatica
TTGGTTTAATTGAAAACATGGAACCATACTCTCTCAGCTTAAGCTGAGAGGAAGAGGGGAGCTTTTAAAGAAATAGAATAGTGGAAAGCAGTTATCTTTATGGAAAATTATGCTTTGAAATGCTATTTATTTATGCTGAAAAACTTTAAACGTACCCAGTTATCTAAAAATTAATGTGATTATGTTGCTGAACTCTGTGAGGGTAGAAGTTTCAGCCTTTTAAAGCCATTCAATTTATGAAATATATAGTTATATGTAACTTATGCATGTTTGATTCCTTCTACTGACACAGCCAACCTTTTAAGAGTTTGTCTGTGCATATGTAATAATAATTAAATTCTTTAGGTTTTTCATAGTTTACTATCTTTCAATCAAAGAAAATATACCATGGCTTTTTATACACATTTTTTTTATTTTATTGTTTGTCAAAGGATTAAGGTTGGACATCATTTATTTAAATTTACTACAACCCCTGGCGAAAAGTATCCGATCACCTGTTTCTGTAATGTCACCTCAAGCATATAATTTTTTCTATTTTTTATACATTTGCATTTTAAGAAATGTAGATATAGAATGAACAGAAACACATATCAAAGAATAGAAATATATATAAACTGAATTATATATTACAGTTTTGATGGTGAAAACTTAATGAAAACAACGTTACTTCGAAGGAGAAAGTATCCGATCACTAAATTTAATATTTCGTGAATCCTCCTCTGGCACGAATGACAGCTTTTATTCTATTCGTTGTGAGACTCGTACAATATTCTGGAGTAATTTCATCCCAACTTCCTCTTATTGCTTGTCGTAATGCAATTGAATTCGTGAGTCTTCTCGAATTTATTTTCTTCTTCAAAATGTTCTACACATTTTCAATGGGATTGATATCCAGGCTATTTGAAGGCCACATCAGAACATTATGTTCATTGTTTTGAAGACAGATTTTCACTCGTCTGCTACAGTGGCACAATGCATTGTCATCTTGGGAAATGAAATCATTGGTATTACCAAACCGTTCTTCGATGTTAGGAAGGAAGAAGCGTTTCAAAATGGTAGCGTAAATTCGGAATTTTCAGATGTGAGATTTATACATAGTTTCCCAACTCCATAGATCGTCATGCAATCCCATACAGTAAATGACACGGGAAACTTTGCTTTAGTATTTGCACATTCTTCGCTGAATTTTTCATTCTCTTTTCCAAATAAATGCTCTGTTATCATCACTGGTCCCTAAACAAGTATGTGATTCATCACTGAATATAAAATTTGCCCATTCACTAATTCCTCATTTTACATGTTCTTTACACCACTTTAAATGAAACTTTTTATGCTTAAATGTTAAATAAGCTTTTGTTTCTACTTTACAAAAGTGAAACCCTTTTGAATTTAGTCAGTTTCTCACCATGCGGTTACTTAATTTTATGCAGTATTTAGATCATTCGGAATTCAGCTGTTTGGAAGTGGAGCAACGTTTCTTTTTAGCATGATCATAAGGTTTTCAGCCCTGTCTTGGTGAAGTAGATGGCGGGCGATCGCTACGGTGCAAGGTCCCCACTTTACAAGTCATGCTATACTTTTTCCACAGCATATTGCACGCCTAGTGCGCCGCTAATCCGGGTTCGACTCCCAGCAGTGCAAAAAGAACGCTTACTCAGAGATCTCATAAAGATCGCACTGCTCACTGTAGTCCGGGGTTTGGTTCCCTAGGCCTTAAGAGGTTCGGATTCCTCGGAAAACTGTAGATCTAAGATGTTCAGATTCTTCGGAAAACAGTAGGTTCTCATGCAGCATGACCACCATAGTCCTTGAGCCATCACAAACAAACGAAACCATTTATCATGTCACCTTTAAGATCTTTAAAGACAGTGTCAAGCATCTTTGTTTCATTTTATGAAAATAAAAAATATTTCTTCTTAAAGGAAAAACAGTTTATGCAGTCATTTTCGGGATTCTGAAACAATGAAATGCATTGTTTCGTTGCCGGTTACAGTAACTAAAATAATAATACAATGAAAAAAACATCTCCCATTACATTCATTAACAATAATTCGTAAAGTCTAGAATGTAAGATTTCTGTGGAATATAGTTTGCAACAGCTTAATGAAATTGGGAAAAATTCCAAATATGTGGTTTCTGCATTTTTAAATATACCAACTCAAAATCATTTTTCTTTCACCCCCTCCCTCCCAATAAGTAGGTTTGAATGCTTTAAGACACGAGTTGGCAACTTGTAGTTTGTAGATTACTTTTGGATGTCACGTGGTTTGATTTTAAAGTAAAACTCATTGTAACGAATCCCCTCCCTGACTAAGAGTTTTTTATTTCTAATATTGATTAATTATTAATTTGCAATTACTAATTTTCATTATGGCTAGTAAACTAAACTTTTACAATTTGGGCGAGTGCATGCTGACACATGGATGGAAATTGCAGTATTATTTCGACAAAGTACCTTTAAAGGGTTTCCAACCCCTGCTTTAGGAGATTGTGGATGCTTTTTCATTTATGAAGAGTATATAATTGTTTGACATTATACAACGATTAATATTCATTTCTGCGTTTTTCAGTTCGATGATGGAAGTGGAATGAAAAGGGAAACAACAGTGGACGATCTAATAAAAGTTGTCGAGGACTTAACTCGAATACATTAAAAATGTGTGCAGTCTTCAGTTTTTCATACATCTGCCTTCTTTTTCATGAACCGACTGTTTAGCTTATTTCTTGTAAATAAAGTATGCTTAATTGCTATGTATTTATTTTAAAATGTGTGGAATGGTTAATTGCATTTTTAGAACCATAATTTAATACTTAAAACTAAACGATTTATTTAATTATTTTAAGAGTAATATGGGTATAAGAGGTTGCCTTGCTTCGCTGTCTTTTACTCAGGAAGCGAAAAAATCCATGAAGGCGCTGAAGAATCGAATTGATTTAATCCCATCGTAAACCACAACTTCTGTATTTTATTGATGAGATTACTTCTTAATATTCCCCCCAATAGTTATGGCCACCATCTTTGGGCCCATTGGGTTCATGTTGTGTAAATGTACCATTATCTGGAGGTCACGATGGGTCATATGTCCCAGCCTAGATTATCCATAGCATCACCTTGATGTATATAATGCAGAAATACCATATGACTATATAGGTACAGAAATAAAACCATGCAAAGCTGGTTTCATCGTAGCCAAAGCATCGAAATTTAAACTTTGACGATGTGTTGCTGTTTGGGTTTATCTTTTTGTGATGCCAGAACCAAAAAGGCCATGGTGCTAGGTTGATTATGGATCTGGAAAACCTGGAAAAGTCAGGAAAATTTGAAATTCATTGTTATAATAAATAGCTTATTAAAATAATTTTTCTGAACTATGCTTTTCATACCACATTGCATACTGAAAATTTTGAAAAACTTATACTTTTGACTAAACTTCTTCCAAAAATTACCCTTTTGCACCAAAACTAATATAATTTATATAAAATTATTAAGCCCATATATATTTCTCAGGAGAAAATGTTTGCCAAATATGTAACTAAAACTTGGAAAAAAAAAGTTTTTAGCTAAATTATCCAATCTACAAAAGGTTTTGATCATGCCACTCTCCTTTACCTTATTTATATGGTCATACACATGTTAAATGGAATAGAAGCTGAAGCATCGGCTTTGTGATTACATAGTTAAACTCCTTTATAACGAACTCAAAAAGGGCCGGATGAAAGTGTTGTTGTAAATATTTAATTAATAGAAGTTTTTAGTGTAAAGAAATGCAATTTTTTTAATAGCTTTTGTATTTGTAAATTCACTGTAATTGAGTTATAAATGGCTTTGGGGTTTGTGTTGGTGGATTTTATGACCTTGAAACTTGTTTTAATTATGCAAATTATAATGCATTATGTTGTTTACTAAAATTAGTGACTGGAAATTAAGATTTGGTCTGGAAAAGTCAGGGAAGTTTGAAACAGAATTTGGGTAGACACCCTGTGTTGCGCCGAAATCTACAGTTTTCCAAAGAATTGGAGCTGCTGCCAAAGAACCAGAACCAGACTGCAGTAGGCAGAAAAAAAATGACATGCATTTCAGGATATCATTGAGAATCAACCCAAGGTCAATGATGTGATGTAGTCCAATCACCAAAAGAAGTCCAATGGTACTGTTAGAAAATAAGGGGAGCTGACGTCACAAACGGCCTAGCCGATTACAGCAAAGGGGAGGGCGTCAGCTCCTCCCCTCCTGAACTGGTTTTTGGCGCAGACAAACGTTCTCTAAAAACCAGTTCTGAAATGACGTCCTGCATTCTGCTGGAACCGGATAGGAAGTTGAGATGTCAGCTCCCCTTATTTTCTAACGGTACGATTTTTTTCCATAAATGAACTATAAATGCGTTGCCATTACAGGGCACTAGACCTACATTTTCCCAAGGAAACCGAACCTTTTAAATTCTAGAGAACCAACTCCCAGACTACATTGATAATGGCTCATTCACTGTTTCGGAGAGCGGTCAATGAAAAGCTTTGATTTGAGCCTTAAACTGAAGTTGGATTTCATTATCATATGGACACTGGAGAATCTGAGGAGGTGATGGGGAGATTGTCCCCCCCTCCTTGAGCAGAGATTATATAATGGAAAATGAAAAGTACCAAACACTCGGTTAAAAATAGGAATCTGAAATAAATTGCACCCCACCTTGAAAGATTTCTAAATCTGCATTTGTGTACGGGTGACATTTTTCTATGATGCAAATAATCTGGATCTGACCCTCACTAGTATTAGTCGTGTACTTTTCTACACTGACTCGTATTGGGGATTTGATTCTTTGGACAACAGATTCAAATGCTACGGAAAAACATCGGTCCCAATTCAGAATTATCTGAACGGTGCCCTTGTACCGTAAAACACTAACTTATCCCCTTACTTTACATTCTGTTGATTGTGGCATTTGGAACCATGAAGTTAGAACAAGACTTGAATATTGTTGGTGTAATCCAGGGGCTGACTACATCAAGACACACTTGGTATATTCCGGGGCTACAAGAGGTTTGGATTCCTCGGAAATCTGTAGGTTCATCATGACCCTTGTTGTCTTTCTGCCATAAAACTCACAAATAAAATATTCTGGACCAAAGTAGCATTCCCAGTCTTTATTTGAGGAAATGGTGGGCTGTTGTCCCCCACCCTAACTTGAATTTTCATAAGGTTATCTGATCATCTACTTGACCATCAAGGGAAGGATAGTTGTGCAATTTAATTTGGCCTGCTGGCATTAGTCATTTTTAAAACATGAAAAACAAATGCACCTGACAAGTGTAAATATAGTCAGCAATTTTTCGCCTATTTGGTGTCCATATAATTTGTTGACCTGGCGGCCTTTAAATTTGGAAAATAAGCTCGACTTTGAAAATCGTTTTATAAAACAAGTACATGTAAATTTCAAAACTGAATCGTTACAAATCAAATGATTTCTTTAAAAAAAACCTGCAGAGAGAGTGTCGGAAATTAATTGTTCCATGAACCTTTACGAAGTTGCTTGTTTGACAAACATATTATAGTGACTATGTATGAGAATAAGTGCTGAATTAGTATAATGATCTTTTTTTTATCTGCTTTTGTTTTATATTATTTGGATTGTGGTACTTTTCGCTTATTTGGCTGTAATGCTGCAATTCCAGAATAAGAAATATTGAACAACCAAAACAGCAATGTAATCTTAGGGATACTCACAGGCATGGATGCAGAATGTGCCGTATTCTGGCATTCTGACTACCAGACAAAATTGGCCGCCAGCCGACAATTTCCCAGGCTGGGGGGGGGGAGAAGAAAAATGTCAGATTGACTGTGGTTGCTCATATGGTTTTTAAGTGAGAAGCAAGCTAAAGACTAATAATAGGCGTGTCTTTTACAAGGTCAGTGTTCATTACCACATTGTTTTGAAGAGAAAACAGAATGGAGAGAGGTAATGGGCGTGAACCTCTGCTCATCCTATTATCAGAGGCATCTTAACAATGGAATCTAGGCCCAAATTGACAAAGTTGTATTTTTTTTTAATTGCAAAAAATTGGTGATTTACAGTTTTGTGATAAAAGCAAGCCCATAGCCAACGCAAAAGTTTAGGGGGGACATTCGAACCTTAGGGGGAGCCAGAATTAAAAAAAGTTGCCATTTTATTAACATTTTTTGGGGCCACAAAATATTTAGGGGGAGGCCAGGCCCATCCTACAAGCCTGGATAAAAAGGCCACCAAAAGTGATTAGGTCCAAGGACTACAAACACGTTAGGACATCGCTGCCTATTATTGTGACATAAAACTCACCAGACAAATTTTGGTACCACTGCCAGACAGTTTGGAACTTTATGCCCGTATGCTCACAGGGGCGGCTCGAGGTTGATTTTGAACCCGGGCAGCCTGGCACAGATTGTGTTTTGGCCCCACCTCCGGCAAAACAGGAGATTTTTATAGGCCAAAAGTCTATGAAAGAATCTTTCTAAAGATGCCTCTATAAATTGCCCTGAACTTTTCTCTTTTTAGAGAGATTTTCTACTGTTGGGTCAATTAAAAAATTTGACTTTAGTTTGGCGCACCCATCCAAATGGGGACCCAGTCGCCTGGCCCTTAAGCCACCCCTGGATACTCATGTTACTTTTAAAATTACAAGATGCCTTATTGCGCATACATAGTCATCTACTAAGAAATCATGTATAAGCTAGTTTGATTATTTTGTAACTTTCAAATGTATTTGAACAAACATCTACGTTGTAATCAACATTGAAACATTAACACCATAATGGAACAAACATCTATCTTAATACTGTGTTCAATTTTTTTTAAAGTTTGCTTTGAGTTATAAGGTTGTATCGTATTTTTGGATGAAATGTGACTACATCTATTTCTTCCTAATATTCTTCTTTCCCGTTTAAACATCTTTTCTTTCATTTGAAGAGTTTTTAGTTCGTTTGGTGTCATATTGCTACTGGCTTCATTTTTATGCTTCCTGTCTTTTTCTTTCATTTTATCATGCAAACCTTTACTTTTGATCCGCTCCTTATAAAGACGCTGTTTTTTTGCTGCAGATAGAGGCATTTTATTCATAGACGTATCAAAAGAAATTAATCAAAATTCAACCAAATTTAAGAAGTAATGTTTATGCACAATGTTTGATTTACACAAAGGACATTGGTTTTGGTTATTAAACAAGAGTTTCTACAGTTCAGGTTACTGGGTAAAAGTTGTCATAGTTAAGGTTAGTGTATCTGTCATGGTTAAAAGTTATTTTCTGTCCACATTAAATTACAGTCAAAATCGTAAATTTCTTTCAGTCAAAAGGAACATGTACTGAATTTTAAATATATGCTAAGTTAATTTGATAAATTTGTATTAATTCAATGCAATAATTAAATTATTTTGTAAATAGATCTCATTTTTTACAATAATAATATGGTGGTTTGATTTTGCAATTTGAAGTCGATATTCAACATTTTGAAGCATTAACTACAAGAATAAAAGAACTAATTCCATGTTGTTCTTCCGTTACCAGTAAAAAAAATTGTAAACAAAAGTAATTACCAAAACATAAATAATTCTCATTAATTTACATCCCAAACCTTTTTTGTAAAAAAAAAAAAATAATGTCATAAACTTGATAGGTCTTTTTTAAGACAATTGGTAAGTAGTATTTTGGTAACAGAAGGACATCTAATTTCAAAGTTTTAGGAGCATTGCTTAATAAGAAATAGAGTTCTCTGAATAAAATATTTTAATGAATAAATAAACTACACTATCCAAAGTTTTAAAATAACATAATTGCAGCTTTTAAATTGAAATAATATTCATGTTTTAGTATATATTGAAAATAGCACATTTTACTAATTTAACAATATGAATATAAGTAGCAATTTTGATCGTGAATTGCCCAAGGTCATCAACTTGTTTGGCTAAACTTTTATTAAATATTAGAACTTCATAATTTTTTAAAAAGATTGACAAATATCACTATGCCATTGTAAAAAAATATATTTTTTTTAAGCGTCATATCTACTTTTTTCTGGAATTGACCATATACAATCTAACCTTGATTTAATGATTTTCATGGAACCAGTGAAAATGATAGTTAAATTGGGAGAACACATTGGAACTAATGACATACAGACTGGACGGGGATCCCGGGCTCTTCCTTGGGTTGAAAGTTTACGTGTAAAATACTTTAAAAAGTTTACATGTAAAATACCTTAAAAAGTTTTATACATGTAAAATACCTTAAAAGTTTACATGCAAAAATACCTTTAAAAGTTTACATGCAAATACCTTAAAAGTTTACATGTAAAATACCTAAAAAGTTTTACATGTAAAATACTCAAAAGTTTCATGTAAAATACCTCAAAAGTTTACATGTAAAATACTCAAAAGTTTACATGTAAAATACCTTAAAAAGTTTTCATATGTAAATACCTTTTAAAAAGTTTATATGTAAAATACCCAAAAGTTTACATGTAACACGTAGAAGCCTATATAAATACCTTAAAAGTTTACATGTAAAATACATTAAAAATAACTATTACAATAAAAAATAACAATACTTTTTTACATTTTCGGCCTTCTCCCAAGCCAAAATCATAGGTGTGCTGTTCATAGGCATAGGCAGAAAGTTCATAAAGTGGAGTTATAGGCTTAATGAGAGGGGTTACAGAGCTACAACTCATATATTCCTATGTTAAATATACAAAATTTCATTGTGGGGGGGGGGATAACAACCCTCAAAACCACAATCCTAGGGTGCTATTAATTGGAACTGAAATAAGAAATTATCGAAAAGGAGAACAATAAAAATGCTTACCAGCATTCTGAAGAATACATGTTAATTTTAATAAACATAAAACACAAGTATGTGCTTAATTACTGCTTCGAAAAGAAATCTTTGATGCTTGTTTCGGTTTTCTTGGGAGTTGGCATTTAACATTGCCTTTTCAATTTTTTCAAATGCATCGACAAGATCATTGTTGACGTCAAAACGCAGTAAATTCTTTACACACTGTAAATCAGCATTCACTTTAACTGAAGTTGACTCTCTGACAACTGTTGATTTTCTAACTAAAGTTCTACTTGCAGCTACAGGATAATGACAAAGAGTTATCATTAAAACGAAGAAAATATAACGCTGAACTGAATGTAACTCAATCCAGACCAATAAAAGCAATCGTTAAATCGAAGGTAGATTGCGTTTAGCAGCTAAATTTGGAATTGAAAATTTTCGATCTTCATGCTACAGTAGGTGCTCTTTAATCCGGTACGTTCGGGACCACGGCCGTGCCGGATTACCGAACGTCAATGTGGTTTTAACGGGAATAGCAAAGAAAAATAAATACAGTACAATGATATTTAAAACAAATTGTAATAAGTTGCTGTATAGCAAGAAAAAAATACATATAAGCTTTACTGTTTAAAAAAGTCTCACCATACACAAATTTATGGGTTCCGCAGAGTTGTAGCTTTTGTTGGATTCAGCAAATTTTACAAATATATTTAATACGTCAGAAGCCTGTTTCCACGTGACTTCAGCTTCATCTGCCATGTCTTCTTCTTCATCCGTCCTGGCGGACAAGGTCCACAAACGCCCGAATCCACCCGAAAAAAACCGAACTCAAGCGGTTCGATCAGTGCCTGATTATAGAATGTGCCAAACCAAAGAATGCCTGATTAAAGAGCTTCTACTGTAGTTGGTTATTGAAGTTCAAAGCAAGATATAGACATAGTTTGAAATTTTGTGCAATTTGCTTTATTACGATGGTCTGAAACTAAATCCATACTATCTCGGAAATATGCCTTTATAATCACCCTCTCTCTCTCTCTCTCTCTATATATATCATCAACAACCATTTTCAAAGCACTATGATATAGAGGTCCTTCTCTGTCTCATCTTACATACATGTGGCATGGCAAAAGAAACACAGAAGATTTAGTTATAAACTCACCACAACGGTCAGACGGCTGTGTAATTGCATTGTCACACTCCCCAAACAGATGCTCTTCTTCTGACTGCTGCAAATTCCTCTACCAAACAAGAGCTGGTGTTTCCAGCAGAGCATAGCTATGGAAATCAGACACGTATACACTAAAAGCTCCTTAAAAATATCCATTAAATTAATGGACATTTTTCAGTCACAACGCTCATTATCCCCTCCCAACATTCCTGAATATTGGACATATGCTCAAGTCCCAAGATGACCATTATTTTCAGAGGTTTTACTGTTCATATAAATAGATCTATTTATTGAATGTAAGTTATTTTACAAAATAATATTGAACTAGATTTAATATTCAACTTGATGAAATAAAAGTTTTGAACAGCAGAGCATTATTGAAGCTATTTGGAATCAAATTCCAATAATCAAACTGTAACACGTATCACATGAAAATGAAAAACAATTTTATTTGTTTCACAAAACTGCCGATAGCTAAATCGCAAATGATTCTTTAATATATTAATATGATCTTGAGAAATCATTGTAACTTAGAAAGTTACAATCAATGGTGATTAACTTTCAAACTATCATGAGCAGTTCTTTCTAATAATCTCTCCCTACACTCTGCTCTAACTTTTAAATAATAACAATAATTGATATTGATTCTGAGAGTAAGAGAAGCATATCCAACTTAAATCTGCTTTTATAATAATAGTTCATCTGGGATAAAACAAACAGTTAAACAGAACATCCGAAATATACATTCATGCATGCATGCCTGTATCCAGAGAGGAGATCTTAGAGACCAGTCTCATCCTGAAACTAAATTTTTAATGGGATTTAGCTACAGTCTTGTATTCGTGCATAATTCATCTTAACTATGAATCGAGCTTACAGATCATTGTTGTAGTCACAAAAACCCATAAATTGACCGATCCTTCATTTTATTAAAATATTGTTAATGAACAATACATTTTAACTAAATAAATAATGGCCATTATATTAGAAATATTTAAAAAAA
>QLNU02014802.1:37417826-37442889 GCA_006491805.2 Dysdera silvatica
TATTTAATTACTTATTATTTACTTTATTTTATTTAATTACTCATTATTATATTATTTACTATTATTCAACGTCATACAGAAAAGCATAACATAGTTTGCGCAACAATATAGAGTATATTATAGACCCATACCTTGCTATAAGACCAAGACATGTTCCTGAAAAGCTCAAAAAGTAAAGCACAATGTTGTATAACGAATCATTTATTTTCATATAAAGTAATACAAATTCCATAAGATCCCTTCCAATGTTGTAAAAAGTTTAGGAAACCACTAGTTTTATGATTGAAAATACGTGGTTCGCTTTTTATTTCGTTGTCAAATATAATTTTCATTAGTTATTAAAAACAAGGATATAAAAATCACCATGTAATAAAACAGAAATAATGTATGTAACAAATTAATAATAATAATAAAATTATTCAATGCATGGATGTATATTTTTTTTATTACAGATAAAATAAATTGACGATGTATGCAGTTTCAAGTTTGCAGTTATTTTATGAAAAAACATTAATATTTAAAAATTAATAACTGATATAAAAGCTTTTAAATTTGTACTTAAAATTGTAAATGCGTAGATAAACATTTTTTTTTATTATTGATAAAATACGGATAATCCACGCAATTTAAAGCTGCCATTATTTTAAAAACAAATGTGCAAATAAAAGTTGTTTAAAACATTAATGATAGAGAGGCATTGACACTTTTATTTTACATGGTAAAATTACGGGTCAAATTTATTCCCAATATTATCTCATATCGTAATACTTTCAGATATGTACAAAAAATTATAAAGCGTGTGGCACATTTTTTACTAAAAAAAAACTTACTTCACACAAACAGGTACTTTTCACGAAGTTAAAATCTTTTTGTTTTATTTTGGCGAACCAAATTTTGCGCCGTTCTTGATCATTTTTTCCATTTGGAATGTATAAATAATTTTACTCCTTGACCACTTCGATTCTTGCAATTTACAGTGCAACAACCAACTATTTTTCACAATGAATAAGCTCCGATTATATTGAATATTAAAACACTCGTTATCTGTACCAGCCAAGAGTATGCTAACACAGTACTGAGAGCGCGCGATGATGGAGCCATAATGGCCGCTGTCTGTCACTTGCCCATCAGTTAACCAATCAAGCAGCCTGAGCTCGACAACAATACATGACAGAACTTTCCCCATATATGGCTCTGGGTCATGTGCCCCCTCGACCCCGCAAGATTACGCCTACGTTCACAGGTAATCGATAATTTATCAGCTGTATTTCAGTTACTACAGGATTTTTTTTCCCCTGCGGTGATGAAGTGACAATAGGTTCGTCTAGTGTGTCGTTAACCCGGGTTCGATTCCAAATGGTGCCAAAATAGAACGCTTGTCCACAAACTGTTCACTGTGGAACCCGAGATTGATTTTGTAAATCTTGAGGGGTTCGAATTCCTCGGAAAACTGTAGTTCTCAGGATGACGTAACGTATTCTGTCCTTGCGCTTTACAATAAACAAGCAAAATTCTACTTTCTTGCAATGGCATCATCTTCCCACAAAATTAAAAATTTCAATAAAAAAAAAAAAATAATCTGGTACGTAATCTCGGGATTGAACTTTGGACTATTTCAATGAGACTTGACTTTCGAAGATAGTCGATGATTCTTAGCTTTTTTGCAGTTATTACCCGTTTTAATTTCTTTCCATTATCATTTAACAGTCACATACTTTTAATTATTATTTAATAATTGTAATGAAGTAGACTGTATTGCAATGTAGTTTATAATAAAATATGCATTTCCTTTTATTAAAATTTTAATTAGGGATTATATAAAAAGTATGAATCAATTTAATAACCTCAATACGCGCTTCATTTACGATTTCTTTATAATTTTAAAAATAACAAAATTAATAATACAATATGATGCTGTTTATTAAACACAATTTGACAAATATCAATAATTATACTATAAAAAAAAATCACGAAACAGAATTAAAATGTTCCTTTTGACTTTTTATTTGTAGAACAATTATTAATATCGTTAAAACTAATTTTACTAGCACTTTTATGCTCAACAGCCAACTCTGAAAGATTGGAAAATGACTTTGGCGAAAATCACATCCCATCACCAACTGGTAGGACTTACAAGCTTTACTTATGTTATATTAATGTATACTATAACACAAACATAGTAAAAGTTTCTAACAAACAATTTTCTAGAATGCTATATTTTGAAACTGGGGGAAAAAATAACAAATTTAGTAACAGATGCACGCACAATAAATTAGTTAGGGACAGAATGTGAAGGGTTACTGTTTTTCGCTTTACCAGATTTTCACACTTATTTACGTTCTCAATATTTGACAGAACATTGAATGTTTTTTCGGTTTTAGTATTGCACAATAATAGTTTAATAACTTCGTAATTTTGAAAAAAAAAATAGTTTATGTCATAATTTTGTATAGAATATAATAAACAGCATTTTGTGTTTTTAAAATATTAATCTCCATCTTGAAACAGGTATCAAAGGGAATGAGGCTGCTGATGCAGCTGCGAAGGCAATGAACTCACCACTTGCTTTTAGCCAGCTTCTTCCTTTCTCTGACCTGAAGCCAATTATCAAGACCTGTGTGAATCAAAGGTGGCAAGAAGAATGGGATCATCAAACCAATAACAAATTGAATAATATTAAACATACAATTGGTAACTGGCCCTCCTCATACCGTAAAAATCGGAAAGAGGAGGTTCTCCTTGCCAGACTTCGCATTGGGCATTCCCATCTCACCCATAGACATCTGTTGGAAGGAAAACCAGCACCAATTTGCCAAATGTTCAATGAACCCTTGAGTGTTTTACACATTTTAACTCAATGCCCTTATTTTAACCTTGCTAGTAACATTTTAAACGACCATACGGACCACACACATATATTTAACTTTTTACAGAGAACTGGCTTTTACAATAGTCTTTGATTTTACCATGTTTGGCGCAGTATAGCCCAGATGCTCTTGCGCCATAAAAAATCCAAACAAACAAACAAATCTTTCTTGGAACAAAGACATTTGAATCTAATTAATCCAAGTCTATTTTTTATGTCATCGTTTGCATTCAAATTCTACTCTGTGGAGATTTTGCAGCATAATTAATTTCGTGTATTATAACAAAAGAATATAACAACTAACCAGTATTTACCATAACTAGTGAAGTTTTTTACTGGTTCCATGTAGAGGGTGTCTGCTAGAATATTTGCTCAGGGCGGTATC
Source organism: Dysdera silvatica (assembly GCA_006491805.2). Taxonomy (NCBI): domain Eukaryota; kingdom Metazoa; phylum Arthropoda; class Arachnida; order Araneae; family Dysderidae; genus Dysdera; species Dysdera silvatica. The sequence continues at coordinate 37,421,078 of QLNU02014802.1, forward strand.
AAACTTCGTTTGGGGGGGGGGTGAAATCTACCTTTAAGATTTTAATTTTTTTTATAAAATGTACTTACCGGAAAAGAAACGAAATAAAATATTCAGTAGCAATGAAATAATTCGTCCATATTTACACATAAAAGGTAATTTTTTATTAGGAGGAAAACAAACTTCAAGCATTTCTTCTTAGGTACTTAATCCATTTACAGATAGTTGATAATATAGGATTTTCATTCATATGGTATCTTTCTCCCTCTTGGTATCTTTATCCATATTTTTCTTTGAAAAATTGCTGCACATAAAAGATTATTACAATTTACATATGCAGAAAATTATAGAAAATGAATAAAATAATAAATAAATTAAATAATAAATAAAATAATAAATTAATTAATAATAAATTAAATAATAAATAAATTAAATAATAAATAAATTAAATAATAAATAAAATATTAATAATTATTAATTGTTAAACATTAATAATTATCGAGCGTTAATAATTAATTGCCAAGCATTAATGGTAATTACTTGTTGAGGATTAAAAGTAATTACTTGTTGAGGATTAAAAGTACTGAGGATGAAGAGTAATGAATTGTTGAGTATTAATAATAATTAATTCTTGAGTATCAATAGTAATTAATTGTTGAGTATTAATAGTAATTAATTGTTGAGTAATAATAATAATTAATTGTTAAGTATTAATAGTAATTAATTGTTGAGTATTAATAATAATTAAGTGTTAAATATTAATGGCCATTTTTCGATAATAAATTTAAGATCCAGCGTTAGTATTTGCAACCTATCAATGATCACCGAATTCGGAAGAATAAAGAATTAAATATCGGCTATCTAAAGCCTTATTTTTGTTATATAAACCATACTTATTCTGCGGCTATCTTCTTAGGAACATCAAGAGAGCAGGAATTCGGTTTCATAAAATTGATGTTATTTTCTCCTGGCCTAGCCTTAAAAAACTGGTTTTAGGTGGCCAGTTTGTAAATGCCCTTAATTGTATTTTTTTTTCTTTTTTTTAAAATCTCGTATGGGTATAGAAGAAAATAACATTTTAAGTATAAAAATGTTCTCGAGAGTATATTTATATTTAATGTTCTCCATGTGCTGGGTTGGACTCCCAGCTCAGTTCGGATATGTGTAAATGTGGAATAGTTTGGAAGTTACTGTGAGATGACAATCCCTTCCTATTTTAGTAGATGACCTATAGCAGTAGTTACCAATCTGGGGGTCGCCGTAATTATTCTTAGTTGCAATTATTTTTATAAGGTATTTCATAATAAATTGCTCCAACGTTTTAATATTTCAACATGGCTACACACATTGCAATATTCTACTAATCGTTGTTAAATTTATATCTATAATATACATTAATATATATAATTAATATAATATACATATCATCATCATCATCATCATATTCAACCATTATCTATCCACTGCTGGATGAAGGTCTCTCCAAATGCTTTCCACACAAGTCTATCCTGGGCCATTCGTTTCCACGTCACCCCAACCTGTTTTCTTATTTCATCCACCCATCTAGTTTGAGGACGTTTTCTAGGTCTTCGGTGGTCTCTTGGAATCCAGTTCAGAATTTCTGTTGTCCATCGTTGATCAGTTCTTCTTGCAATATGCCCAGCCCATCGCCATTTCAGCCCTTTTACTTTAACAATGATGTCCTCTACTCTAGTTTGCTATTAAAGTAACGTATATAATTAATATAATATAATTTTGTATTTAATGTGTTTTCTTTACTCTGTTAAAAATGCTTTTATTATGCAAATGTTGCGGTGGCGGACAGAGGGGGTCACGGATCTTTTGGTTACTATAAAAGGGGGTCTCGGCTTGAGAAAGGTTGGAAACTACCTATAGGGACGTACCTATAGTTAGGACCTATAGTTAGGACGCGTAAAATAATGCAAACCTATTTTTCTCAAAGAAATATGATGCGGGTTTTTTAAAAAAATCTATATATATTCGAAAAAATCTATACTAATCTTTTATCAAGTTTCAGAAAAGAATTTAATCAAAACTAGAAAACTGGTGAAAAAATATTTTTATAATTGCTTTTGAAATAACGAAAGGCATTTTTCTTAACGTTTAGAAATTGTGAGATTGAAAAAAAAAGAGAGAAAAAGTAATTTCGTAGTTTCCATATTCTTATCAACTTCAGCAGAAGTTTCAAAACAACAGAGATTCATTTACGTTATGACCAACCATGTTTCGTTTTAGTGATTTGTTTTGGTAGTTTTGACTTCAAGTCGTTGAAGCATGTCCAAGGAAAGATGCGGATGTATCCATTCTTTCAACAATCGCCATAAGTATTACTAACTGCTTCTTGTTTATCGTCTTTTTACGTCAGACTTCGCTATTAGTGTATTTCTTTACCGCTGTCTTGTTGACCAGGTAGCTTCAAATTTTTCCTCTTTTCATTACGACAAGGGCGACCCATTGCTAGAGGCGCCTAGCTCGTCTTGCCAGCTTGAAAGCAGAGTTGTGTGACCGACCTTCTTGGCTGCCACTCCGAGGGCGACGAGGAAAACACAGGACTAATAACTTGCTGTTGCAGACGCTGTACGGCCACTTTGGAAATCAGCTGCCCGTATCGCAGCTCTTCTTGTTCGTGAGTTGGTGGAAGCCTGTCCTGTCTGGATGGCTTGTTCGGCGGTGGCTCTTTCTGTGGCTACGGTATCGGCTGTGGTGGCTATCGCTTGTACTGCCATTGCCTTTGGTACGGATAACTGGTACGAAGTTCGAGTTAATCCAGATGGAAATGAACGTTTAGCCAGTTTGCAGGAATTCGAGTCGGATATCCGGTATTATAATCGGGATGAAGGAATTTTCAGGATATGCTTCCCGGATAAAAGACCGAAAGCAGGTTAGTACTTTAGAATTTTCATTGAGTACTTTTGATATGGCAAATATCAAATATTAGCGATTTTCAAGCAACCAATTTCGAAAGTTTAAGCAAAAGATGCTGATTGGTGATGAAGGGGGGGGGGATCAAACACGGGTGACAGCAAATTAAATTTTAGGGTAAGAAATGGTCAGCTGTTCGTATATTAAACGTAAGACTAACGTAAAATTCGAATACTTGTCCATTATATGTTAAATGGAATATAACGTAGAAAAAGAAAGAATTAGTAGATTTTTCAATTATACGTTAAATATAATATAAGTTACATGCAGTGGTGGAACTAGGTTTCAGGGGGGAGTTGTGTTTTAACAAAGTGTTAATCGTTTGGCAGGGAGTAGGGCAAACGCAGCCGAATTTTAAACTAAGTGGGGGGGGAATGAGTTAAAAGTGAGATCACGAGGTGATCATAGGGGAGACTCACAACGATCACTAAGGATTACGAAGAGGCATGATGCATTGCCTCACGTTTGGGCTATAAATTCCCCAACTGCATAAATTTGGCCATGGGAAGTTATTTTGGACTATAGTAAGTAGTGAAACCTTTTCCAATATGGTTCTAGGCTGGAACGGCAAATTTTCCAAATTTTGTTACATGATCGACTAATGTGGATGCAAATAATAGCAGCCCTATAGTTCCAGAACGGCTCATTTTCGGACATTGTTTCACTGGACCAAAGTTGTTTCTTTTGATCTCCTTCACCTATTACACATGCTTAACAATTCCCAATTGCCTCCAGTATGGTAAAACAATCGTTTTCCATACCTTTGATGACTAAATTGCAACACTACTCAGGACCAAGGAAGAAAAGTTCCGATTTTTTTAATCTCTACTGTATTATTATGTCAAAATTTTTTTTTTAAATTACTGTAATTGCCTACATAGCAATGATGTGGATGTAAATAATACTTTCACTGTACAGCCAAATCGGATCCTTTGCGGACCTGATTTCGCCAAATATGGCTTATTTGGCGTCCTTTACCACCCCTTTCAGTTTGTTCCATTAGTTTTGAATCACTCTGTATGTATGTATTTTATTTTACCTTCCTGCTTTGTATGCCATTCTTTTCTTCTTACCGATTCTTATTCCGGATTCTTTAGGCGTCTGGTTGTTCGCCTAAAATTATAGATCTTTACACAGCATGATCTCAAATATCTTTACGAAAATGAAAAATAATATTAAATAAATAAAAAGTGCTTTTGCTTCATATAGCTTACACAGCTGAAGGTTTAAAACGAACTTTAGTAAAATACTTTAAACTGTTATTTTAACATGTTGTAAAATACATCGTACGTTCAGATTACTTGCATCTTGACCACTCTCATAAAAGGGGGTCACATTTCTTTGAAACAATCAAGTTCAGATTATCAAATTAACGTAATTTTATCCATTTACCGCTGCTTACTACTATGTCTTTAAGGAAATTCACATTTTTCTCATTTGAACATTGCTTACGAATATGATTTTAAATTATGTGGTCTATAGTCCAGCATTCGATTTGCATGTTACAGACCATATATTGAAATGATATAAATTTTATGAAGTCGCAGCTCTAGACTGTTACTTCACACTCGTTTCCATAGTCCTGTTCCATCATTTTACGTTGGTCTTAATTTTTCTTTTTTAACTTACTTTGAAAACATTTTGCTTTGCACCCGAGATCTTTATTCTATGATTCATAGAATTCTCAAATGGGGTTTTTAAACTATCTAACTAGGTGGTAAACAACCCCCTCTCCAGGGGGCAAATGTGCCACATTGTCACGCGGAGATGCGTTGTGCGACATGCGGAAACCTAATATATTTGCATGTTTTCAGAAGACATATTTGTTATATGCTGCTTAATTAAATAAGCTATAAGGCGGCTTAAATGGCTCTGCCGGCGGTATAAAAGGCTGAAAGTGGCTCTTTAACATGCGGTTTGAATTTCTTTTTTTGTGTTATCAATAAATGTTTTAGGTTGTATAATAACAAAGTTACTTTTATCTCAAACCAGATATCCTAAAAAAATCTATTGTGTTTTCCTTATAAGCTTTAAGTTGACGAATAACAAGGGAAGACATTAATAAAAATATATAATAACTTTTATGTAAGGTTTTCTTCGAAAATAAATATTTTTTCAAGGGTAAAAATGTTGAGAAACACTTATCTAAATCATGAAAAAGGATTAACTGAAAAGGGTTTGAAAAAACTGCCACTTTTTATACGTATGAAAGGGTATACATTTTGAGGTTAGTGGAAAATAATAAAACCATTGAAGATTCAACAAAAGACCCTTATATGGTTTGTATACATAATGAGAATGAGTGATAAAAGATGGCCGAAAAAAATGTGCCAGTGAAGAGAAGAAAAAGAGGAAGACCACGTAAAACATGGATGGCAGGGATAAAAGAGGAGATGGAAAAAAGGAATATTGATGCAGACACTTGGAGGAACAGAGACAAGTGGAAGAAATGCATTGCATAATGGAGGGTACCCCATTGGGGAAAGGTCTTGTAAACTGAACTGAAAAAAATATAGTGTATTTTTTTCTCTTTTTTATTGGTCTCATAAAAGCTTATTTTCATTAATTTCTTGCGCTTTTTTTTGATGAATAAGCAAAATATTTCGTCAAATTGAATGATTTTTTTTTTTATTTCTTGCTCGGATGTTTATTTTGATATTGTTCTACAATATTGATTCTTTAGAAATATGTTCCAAGGATACTTTATTTTATCTATGTAAATTTTTCAGTGTTACGTTTAATAACGTTGATTATCGTTCTCTGTCATTCAATTCCGGTCCAAGAGCATCTTAAGATGTGTGAGATTTCTCTAGATATTGTCTGCACCAGATTGAAATAACTTTTTAAGGTCTCATTGACCTCTCCGAAGAAAGCACTTCTTTGGTGCTCTAGATTTCCTATCTAAATATAAGTCGTTACCTTCGATACTATTTAGCTGGCCAACTCAAGTCAATCCTAGACAATAAGCCACTTTTTTTTTCCAATAAGCTTAGGTTTCATAAGGTTTAATCTGAATCAACTAGTGTTATTCAATTCCTATTTATTCTTTGTAACTATGAATTATTTATTTCTTTATACTGGAAAATAAATAATTTATTGCTTTGTGCCTAGCGATATTTCGTGAGGAGAGATCTTATCTCACTATATCGTGATTTTATTCTGCTCTTATAATAGATCTTTAAGCTTCACTGATTCTGGTTCGAGAGTAACAGAATCCAGGTTAAACATTCCTCTTTATATATATATGTAGGGAGGTAAATAACTTATTTACTATAATTAATTTTAAATTCTCACGGTATTAATAACATGTTTGTATGCAACGCTATTTAATTTATATACAGGGTATTTGTAAACTGTTTTGACAACATAAGAGTAATGATAGTACCATTGGCGTACGCAGAAATTTCGTAAGGGGAGTTATAGGTCCAATGGGTTACAGAATTACAACTCACATATTCTTATGTAAAATATACAAAATTTCATTGCAATGGGGAGGGGGTTACATCCTCCATCCACACCCTCCTGCGTACGCAAATGGATAGTACCCATCAAAACGAACAATATGTGTCATAGAACCTAGGGTCGCAAACCACTCACAGCGCTAGTTCTAAAACCGTCCAACATGCATGAATTTTTACAACAAAGTGCATGAGAATCGCAAAATGCAATATTGTGATGTCCTAATCATCTATGCACTTGATTAGTTGACCTGAATTTCTTCTAGCGCTTTTCATGTACTAGCTCATTTCACAGTCTGCGTTACTTTGTTAGTGCGAAGTATTTCCAACACGCTATTTTATCATAATACGTTTTTAATAAGTTACTTTATCATAATAAAATTTCTTTACAAGTTATTTTATCATAATAAGGTTTTTAACAAATTTCTTTGTTATAACAATGTATTTTTAATTAGCTACTGCGTCGTAAGAAAGTTGTTTTTAACAAGTTACTATATTCTATCAGTTTTTAGTATGTTTTTTAAATTTTGAGCACCAATATTGCTTTTCAGTTTCTTTTCGACATCGATCAGTAATTTAAACACATCAGTTCAGTGATCCCAATTCCATTCAATACAAAAAAAAAAAATCATCATCTTATTGCTATAGAAAATAAAACTATCATCTTAAACAACTTTATAATGCATTTCTATCGATGTTGGTTTAAACCAGCGCCATTACGGTCAGTATTACAACGAATATAGTTTGTATTTACCGCCATCAAAGCGAAATGAGGCGTTTGTGTATCGCATCATTTTGTTGTTTATTTTTTTTTTTTTTTGTTGCATAGCTTCAAGTTATATTTTTTCTAACAACAGCACATCGTAAGGAGACCATCAGGGAATTATAATATCATATAAAACAGTAGTTTACCACCTTTTTCTGTCAGCACTCCTTTAAATATTTGTCAGATTCTTGCGCCCTAAACCCTCACTATCAGAAAGAATATAGTTATACAATACCTTGTTTAAGATAATAATATATTTTTAAGACAAGATAAAAATTTAAACGTTGTACGTACCATGTGTGAATGTGTTTTGTTAATTCCTTCCGTGCGATTATTAATGCATTCAGAAAGTTTGTAAAGGGGGTCATGGAGCTACAATTCTATATGTTCATATGTACATATACAAAACTGCATTGCAATGGAGGTTATGACCCCCCATTAACCCCATTCACCTGCATACGATTACAGACGTCTATCTGTGGTAGCACCATCTGTGACCAAAGTGTCGCGTTCTGATGGCGAACGTTCGTCTGTCCATATTGACCATAGGCTTACGCAAAAGGCTCATAAAGAGGCTACAAGCTTTCAATGGGCGTTAGAGAGATACAATTCCATGTATTTATGTGTATATATACAAAATTTTATTGCAATAGGGAGTTACAACCCTATCATCCCCCGGCAATACGTACCAGTGATATTAACATTGGTCATTTATAATATATAATACTATAGGAACATACATGAAGCATACTTCTCAGGGGCTGCTACGAACTTTATTATATTCACAAAGCTTGATGTAATGTAATTGTAAAGTCATAGACGTAGAGTTAGATGGGCCGGTGGGTCACGAGCACACCTAAAAATTTAAAATAAATTGCAATCTTACTTATATTGTAATTTGCGTATGTATATAAGTGGTTGGGTTCCCAATAATTTTGAAAACTCTACCTTACAGTATAGAGTTTATTATAAATGTCGTTTTACTGTTAATAATTACGTGACACTGTCATTATATTTAATAAATGTTTTCTGATGTAATGGATATTTTGCATCTTCTGTTAACTCCCGTTAAACCTGTGAATATTATTGGCCCGTCTATTAGGTGGATTTAAACAGTGTTAACACATTTGCGAGTTCCTTGACTCCAGAATATTTTGGGACCCTTTCTGCACTAATTTTCAAATTCCTAAGCTTTTGGAGTAAGGAATATATGATACTCAAACGAACAATAATCTGTTTATAAAAACAAACTCAAAATAACACACAAACAAACGAACAGTAGTATAAATGAACAGACGTTGCTAATTCGGAACTGCTGGGTCTGGGCTGAGTTAGTCTACACTTAAAGTAGCACTGAATTGACCCAGGCGCAAAGTTTTCAAAGGCATTTTCCCAAAAAAATACAATTTTTTAGTAATTTAGTTAGATGGGAGCACTTATTTCAATTTTGGGGATCTTTTTTAATCTCACTTGGGGCACTTGAATATGGCATAGAATCGTGAATCAAATTCTTTCTTTGTCCCTGTAAGTACAGAGGTTATACCGCTTTCGATGCAGTACTTGTGACCAGAGCTGTTCTGAAGAAAATTATTGAGAGTGTGCTGTCTTAATTAAAGAGTATTGAAATTGCGGGGTTACTGGACTTGGAGACGCCATCGCGTCACTCTGACTGGCATTTGACTGGTCGTCTATCTTCTATCCAAGCCCAAGTTGGCTGTTGCCACTTTCAGGTTTGTATTCTTCTCCTAGTAGTACGGAGGATATTATTTCGAGGCTTGAGAGGTTCAGGGATTTTCCTCATTTGTTTCCATTCAAGTTTGTAAATGACTAGGGGAAAAAAAAGATGAAGTTTGTTGAAAGATGAGGAAATCCAGAAAATACAAAAACTTTATTGAGATCTTGAGAGTATGCGTCCCGTACTCGGTATTTTTCAAAATTTCTTGAGAGTACGCGGCGCACACAGCGCGTACCCTTTGGTGACAGCCCTGTTTGTGATCATTTTCGTGAATTGAAATGACCGATTTCGAATTCAAATGAAAGAATAACATAAACAAATGGGTGGGTCCCTGATATATGTCAAGGTAGATGTGAAAAAATTCAATTCAGAGTTAAACGAGATATTCTTTTTATGCTATTGTTCCATTTATTTTATTTATTTATATTTTTTAGTAGTTTATTTTGCATTCAACAGTGGTTTTGCTTTCACTCAAAATAGACTAATGTTATGATAACTATATCAGCTAAGAAAAAAATAGGTGAAAAGGATAAGATTAGCTGTGATATATATCTTTATTGTTTGCTGGAGGAAGATGGATTATGATTCGAGGTAAGGGAAAAAATGACACGTTTTTGAGTTAGTTTGTGGTACGTGTGTGTGTAGGTTGGTGAGTTTTAGTAAATTTTAGTTAGCTGCTAAGTTTCAGCAAGTTTTAGCTTTTTACTAAATTTTGACAAGTTTTAGCTGGTTGTTAAGTTTCAACTTTTAACTAATTGCTGAGCTTCTCCTTCTTCCCTCGACACCAAAGATTACTAAAAGGGTTATCAGAGATTAGATGGTTGTTTTTGAGCTAGTGATCCAGCAGGTTTAATCACTGCCTCCTGATCTACTGAAGTTGGATTTGACTCCCAAGTAAGCTCAGTCAGTATCTGCATGCAGGCCCGTATCCAGAGGGGGGATTTTAGGGACCGGTCCCCCCCCCGAAATTAAATTTTTAAAGGGGCTTGGTTACGACCTTGCATGCTCTGATCCTATCAATACATTCTGAAAATTTTTTGAACCCCTTCCCACCACGAAATTAAATTTTGGCCACGGTCTTGTTGCATGTATAGTGGGGTAATATCAATCGCCTTTATAGTGCCCCTGCAAAGAAACCATCGACATTATCTCACCTTTAGTTGAGAGGAAAAAACCGTCAGACACCAACATGGTTAAAATAACTACTATAGTTTGGCGTAAAAAAAAAAAAGTAATTGACTCAATGTGCCATTGGTAACACGGCATAAACGTTTGGGTCTTAGATACAAACTACCAACTGCTACTTAAGTTCGGAGATCCAATGAGAAATAGCGATTTCATCTTGGAATTAGTTAACTGTAACTGAATTGGTTTTTATCGGAATACAGTTCCAGTTTACTTTTATTCCCTACTCGCTTACATTTACCCATCAGTTTATGAATTTCATTTATTATTTTGTTTATGAACTTGCATTCGTTATTTATTTTATGAAATTGCATTTATTCTTTATTTTATGAATTTGCATTTAATATTTAGTTTATGAACTCATATCTCCAATTGGGTTTATTAATTTACATTCGTAGTTTAATTTATCATCTTGTTTGAGGTTTTGTTTATGTATTTAGGTGCGGCTTTTATACATTATGTGGTGCTTAAGAATGGCATTAGTAATGTGTCATTTGATCTAATGCAACCATATGAAATTTTTTCATTATCTTGATGACATTAAGATGATCGAGGGCCGCACTTCTGAGGATAGAACAGCACATCAAACGTGCCATTAGAGTAAGGCCATACTTATTTTCCCATTATCTTTGTTTGATATCTACCTACCTCATTCCGGCCTAAAGTCATTACCTTCTAACATAGTGACCTCAAACAATGGCAAACATGTTGTAGCATTGACATGTTTAGCGCATAAACGTTTTATAGTGGAACTATCAACTCATGACATGAATATTTTTTTATGAATGCGTCCCTTATTATTAATAATAATTGTGATGATGATGACAATATAACTTATTTTAGAATACAAGGCACGAACGAATAGGCATTAACATTGTTTTAGTACTTGTAGCCTTAATGGATCAAATTATATTCGCCAAATCGGTGGTAATAATAATACTCAATTGGTGCCTTAAAGCATGATGGTTCGGTGCTACATAACGAGCGTGTCTCAAATTATTACATATTCCCTCTGTCACCTAGTTTATATTATTAGAAGGTTTTTTCTTTTCTAAGTACTCGGGATGTTTTGGCATATAATGAGGATAATGAAAGAGAGGAGGTGCTTTTTCCCCCGTCGAACCACGTAAGTACTATCACATTCAATCACTGTCCATCCATCGACAGATGGTTGGCCGTATACTCACCGTCTTGGCTAGAAAGAGGTAGTAAGTTCTGTAATCTTTTTCTTTTCCACATATATCCACGAATCAAGAACGCAACAATTCAAAGCAGGGTGGGGGGGCGAGGGGGGGCTCTAAAATAGATTCTAAACTGATCATATGGTTTGGCGTTAAAGTGAAAAGTGTGTTTTGATATTCAGTATAAGACGCTTGGGCCTCTTGCGTGAGCCCCCTTTCATTACGTCACTCGAAAAAGGCCTTTCGTAGATAGAAACGGCTTTCAGTTGGGTTGCGATACTCGGTCACAGCTCTGTTATTTCCTCACATCTGCACTAGCGTTCAACCTGCTTCTGACACATTTCTTTAATTAACTTTCCATCAGTTCCAGTTCCAATTAAAATGAAACCATTTTCGTGTTGGATTATGTTAGATATCCTGCCCTTCGGATTTCAAACGCCATTTTTCATAATTTTTACTATAATTATTTTATTTTTAATGAAATTTTTTAAGGAAAGAAGGATTTTTAACCCTGTGAAGGGTAGTAATCTCTCATATATAAAAAAAATTATCGTCCATTAATGGAATGTTTGTGGCGGGCTTAAATTTCACTTTATGCCTGACCCCTGTATTTGAGAAATAAACTATTCGACTGTACATGTATTGAGCAGAACTGCAGGCATGCACGGCCGACTAGATAGTCCATTTTGCAGGCCATGACAGGCATGCGTGTGACGTCATAGCGGCCATCCTAGCGCTTGATTTTACTCTACTTCACTCACAGATGCCAATCTAACAACACGTTTCATATGTCAAGCTGGCATTAATCTACTAATCGAATATGTATAACTTGAATATATCTGAATATCAGTTTTAATCATCTTGCATTACGAATCTACAAATGATCTGCTACATTATCAGTAACGTGTTGGCATCATTTGGCCATCAATGAAAGCCAACAACTCGATTATACAGACTCATATATACTTATATAAAATAGTTCACACAATTACTTAACTTATCGCTACCGCGTTAGACACAAAAGTCTTATACTACAAATCAACGGACTAATTAACCCGTAAAGGTTAAATGAGCCTCCGAACCATGATATATTTAAGGACATCAAATTTGAGTTGAATTTTCAGTTCAATTTAAGCCAGTGGCGGATTTATAAAATTGCCGCCCTTAGGCACAGCCTGTACTGCCGCCCCCTCCCTCCTTTACAAAGAAAGGAATATTTGTTTAAAAAAAACGCATATCATACTCTTAACATTTGATATGTAAAGGAGATTTTTCATATAATTATTCAAACTAATAAGATACAACTCGAAATTATTGCTACCATTGTCTCCGACTTGGTGGATTCGAGACATTTTTTGAATCCACAATAATTTTAGTATGGATTCCTGGAGCCTCTGATAATTTTGTGTATATTTTGCGTATTTGGGAAAAATACACGTACGCATCCTTGCATGAATTTTTTCGTTATCAGTTCAAGTTTTTCATTATTCATTCATTTACTATTAGTATATATAAAAAGCGTGTTAAGCCTAAATTTATAAATGGGCACTCTGGGCAAATGACCAGGGCCCAAAATTTTTAGGGCCCTTTGTCTTTCGATTCTGTAGTTTGTATTTGCAGGCAAGTTAAAGTAATCGCTTATATGTCATCGCTATTGGGGAAACAGGGCAATAATTAAAAGAAACATTATTTTTTCAACATTGTCGAGTTCGGAAAATTTTATGTTTAAGCACTTTGATGCCGCCCCGCCGATAAGTGCCGCCCCTAGGCCTGTGCCTTGTGCGTCTGGTTAAAAATCCGCCATTGCAGTAAGCTGAATAAAGCGGTGCATTGAAGCCAGTGGCGGATACACGGGAGATTAAAATTAGATTTCCCCTCCCAAATGCATAAAAATGCGATGAATATTGATTATAACGACCAACCGCATATAACGACGGAATTTTTATAAAAACTTTAATTCCCTATTTTATTTTGTTTTTCAATTGCTCATTAAATCCAGGGTAAAAAAAGACGTTAGCTAAAAGCGGTTAAATTGCATTGCGCTTAATCATTATACCAAACAAAATCCATATTTTCCTCGCTGTATCCAGAAACTCGCTAAATACAGGCTTGTAATAAGTGGTGGCTCCTACTATATTTTACATTCCCCCCCAAAATCCTTTTCTGGATCCCCCTCTGATTTAAGTACTAAGCTACTGGAGCATTAAGATGAATGATAAAAACAGAGAAAGAGAGAGCGAGAGAGAAATAATTTATATATAGGATTAATGTGCATTTAGTTTACATAATTTTTGGATTAGGAAGATCGTTTCGAAGCAATCGCGTTTTTTAAATCTGCCTCAAGCAACTCCCCGAGCCATACAACCCATTCTTGTATTACATAAACCTGTTATTTGGTTGTATTCGACATGGAATTCATTGAGCATGCATATTAAAATGAAGTGACTGAAAAAAATTACTATCATCGGTTGGTAATTTTCCGCAATTTTACAAAAATGAGTGCGTTTCTTCCTTTTCGGGGAATGCTTTCACTTACTCAAACAACGAGTAGCTTTTGCCACTGGCAATTGCTCGACAAAATAACAATAATTTTTGAAAATGAGAGTCAGCCATTTTGTTTTTTAAGGGAAATTAGAACGATGTGTAGGTTTTGAGGTCTTCAAAATTTCTTCGGATTATTCAAGATTACACGTAAGCTAGAATAGAGATTCTAGTCTCGTGCAACCTCCGAAGCAAGACTGCTTCCATCGATATCTCTCGATGACACATCCATATTGCAAAAGCCTTGTTGACTCCTGTAATTAGCGAATAGTAAAAAAAAAAAAAAGTTACGTTGAAATCTGGAACAAATATAATCATACACCAACTTTGATTACCAGTCATTCAAGGAACTAATTTAACAGCTTATAATTTATGCCATGGATTTGAAAATTCCTAGCCAATCAATTTGAAGGTGATGGATGTTTCCTGAAGAGCGATTGGGTTTTCTCTCCTGTTTGTGAGCTGCATTACAAGTTTCTTCCAAGTGCATTTTGTTTGACAATGAGTTTAATTTTGTGGAGATTGTAGCTGGCGTCCTTTGTTTCTCCATCCTTGACCAACACTTTTTAATCATGCTTCTATGCTCACTCAAAACAAGGGTGCGGTCAACATTCTCCTTCATTAATTGCATCATTTCTAGACATCTTTTTCTGAAAACTCGCATCACTTTTTTTTTTTTAAATGAAAGTTGAATTTGAGTATGTGGTAGGAGGGATTACATCGTCTGTTATTACTTTATAATTCGAAATGTTAAACTGGTTTGCTTGGAGAGTCTCTGTGTGGTTAAAATATTTTGAACGGTATGTTTTTACTTCGTGATTAGGGATGTTAAACTGGTGCGCTTTGAAGGTCATAAATATGTAGCTAACGTATTTTGCTTATGGTACTTTTCCACTTTATAATTAAGAATGTTAAACTGGCTCGCTTATAGTGGGCTACGAGCAAATACTTCTTATTTATGCTAGTTATAAATCTTAATATAAAGCTTATCACTAATATAATATTTTAATCGGTTTTCTGGTTAGTTTGATGCCTCAAGATTTTCCCGAGCTGTTTAAGATGGGATTGATATAGGAAAATGCAATCTTCAAACTATGTTTACGTTTTTGTGATATTCCAAGTAAAAAAAAAAAAAAATGAAGTTAAAATTTAGACAGAATGGATGCTATATGAACGAAATCTCAAACTCAAAGAAATAAAATTGTATCTTTAACGTAGTTCCTAGTCAATGAAAGATTTTGCGATTAATCGTAAATTTTGTTCATTAAATTTGAATTATTGTTTTAAAGCAAACTAATTCTTTAATGGTTAAAAACGAGCAGATTGATTGGTGTTTATGTCGCCCTTGAAGGAAGAAAGGATAGATGGATGGTTGGTTAGTTGGCTGGTTAGTTAGCTCGCTGGCTGGCGGTCGAGCGGGCAGCGTTATTTTCTTTACAGTTTTTACGTCATCTTCCACCTCGAGTTGAGAACTTTGTTCAAGAACTCTCCTCTCTAGGGTCCTAGTGTTACAGCCTTTCTAGGGTCCTAGTGTTACAGCCTTTCTAGGGTCCTAGTGTTACAGCCTTTCTGAGAAAACAGAGCCGCTTTGGGTGGTTCACCATTCCCAAACATGAACGGAGTCACAATTAAAAAAAATTAAAAAACGACCTTTACCTCATGAGTTTAAATGCTTCGTTGCCGAATCCGCATAATATAAAAGTTGATTTTACTAACGCAAGTTGATTTCAAGTCGTTTATTTCATTAAATGGCATTTTTTACCTTTACTTTTTCGAACGATTGTTAATTACATTATAGTCTCCACTCTTCGTTAATGCGGACAGTTAAAGGCTGCCAATTTTTGTTCGTATTGACGGGAGTCCGCACTATAAGGAGGATATATTCGAGTAGTTAAAATTTCAAACTATTCAGCAATAACGTTTATAGTAATGTAATATGATTATACAACGTAAATCGATGAATTAATATAATAAAAAAATATTATGAATGAATATTTAGGCAGCATTCAGAGCGAAACAAATATGTAAGTACATACAGTGTAAGAATTTGTAAATTCTCAATTAATTCCATATAAGGAATTAACGGATTTTACATTGGTAATTCTCAATTAAAAAACAAATGTAATCTTTTTTTGAGTCACTAAAGACATAATGACCCGCTTTCAGCATCTTTCCCCCGTTATTTTTTGACCCTGGGGTCACCGGGGTTGTGATGGGGTTGCGATGGGGCGATCGATCCCCCCATCTTGTGCCGGGATTATATGATGGAAAAAGAATTGAAAAGTACTGGACACTTGGCTAAAAATAGGAATCGGAAACAAATCTGCCCTTCCCCACCCAGGAAAGAGTTCTGGATCCGCTCTTGTCTGGAGTCTTGCCTGTCTCAAAACTGTCCAAAGTTCATTTTCGTGGCGCAGCTCACCATTCCAGACAAGAGATAAAAGAAAATCGAAAAAAAATTCACAATCTTGTTCTTGAAAAACAGGTGAACACAACTCAATAAACAAAAATCGTGCTTCTCTCGACACTACCGATTATGTATGATTTTTTCGATTTTTTGTTGTTGTTGTTGCATATACGCAATTGTTTAGTTTTGTACCAACAGAATACAAGAATATTTAATTTTATTTATTTCCAACTTAAATTCCACGTGAATTTATTTTTTATTTTTACCACATTTGATCTTCCATCATTGAATTGACACCAGAAACGAAACTAAAATTTTACCTTCAAACGTAAAATAAATAACTATCCCTCGAAAACCAGAAATGGAAAGAAAAAAAAAAGGGAATCCAAAGAAAAATTGACTCGCATCACGCCAGGGGGCCATTTCAAAGTTCGACGACCTGAATCTCAATTACAAAGTTCTACGACTCTTCGTGGGTTGCAATTTAAAAAGCGAGATGCAATCGAATCCTGTTGAGCGGATTAAAACAAGCAGACGATATCTCTGTTGCCAGTATTCCAAACACAAAGTTTTCTAATAGAATTGCCTTTGTAACGGCTTTTACAAAAAGATTAAAAATCGTCTTTTATTTAAGGAGCCTTTACAGTATTAAAAAGCAAGCTGGACACTATCTGGCAACTCTTGTATTCTCGAAGGATTTGCATTGTTCAGTTGCTGCACCATTAATTTCTTAGAGGTTTCAATGATTATCTTAACCATCTTTTCACGTGTTCTTCTTTATAATTTCGTTCTAATTAAAGACCATTCACGTTTAACGATATTATTTTGTGGTTCTGGAAAATGTTCATAGGTTTATAAATATTCTAACTAACGTCTTTTTCTGTTTAATGATGGTTCGCCTCTTTCCCTTGAAAGTCCTTAATGGGAAAGTTTTATCTGTACATATTTATTATATATGTATAAATTACTTACTTAGTTCTATCAGTCACATTTTTATGTATTGTTGCCAAAGATAGAAATTAAAATAATGGTGATGCACAAAAACCAAAAACAAACTACTGTTTCTAACATATCTGTAATAAATTCCAAGTTGCCATTTATACAGGAAAAAAAACAATAATTAAAGCGTGTTACGGCAAAAGAATTTACATTCATTTTATAATTTTTTTTAAAATCGAGGTAATACTTGTCCATAAATATATATAATGCAGACGGTGACTAATAGCGATGCCACATTGACAAAGAGAAAAACATAACATTTTATCCATGAATAAGATGAGGATAAATTTATTCAACCTATTTGCAGTTTTGGCGATACGTTACGTGATATTTTTGATGTTACGCTGATGGTTTCAAGGTTAAAGATGTTGACTGGTGATTAGGTTAGAAATGGAGGAAAGCAGAAAGCTATAGCTTGCTACATGACCCTCCATCATGGAGAGGATCTAGAAAATGTTTTTTGAAAATACTAAAAAAAAAAGGAAATAAGCACCTTTGTCATGAGCTGTTCTAATTATAAAAGTTAAATAAATTCCATAAATTTAGTGGCAACGGTTCATGCAACAATGAATCTCATAAAACGAAAGGTTGCATTTTTGATTATTCCTGTGGAATACAGTATGTCACAATAACATATGAAACAAGATAAAATTAATAAAAACAAAGGTTTTATGTATTTTTATTTAAATTACACTCTATAACAAACAAATCGACGCACCAAGAAGGAGTTGTCCGATTGCGATAAAAATTGGTGGATGTGAAGAACATACATAGAAAAAGAAACGATTAAAATTTCAGAACAATTGAATGATTTATTGCAGAGTTTGACCGTTACAAAGGGAGGAAGTCAATAAGGCGTTGGTCCACCTCTGGCCTGGATGCAAGCTGTCACCCGGCGTGGCATAGACTGATAAAGATCCCGGATGGTGTCCTGCGGAATTTCTTGCCAAATTGTCTCCAACTGTCGGGCTAAATCGTCAACATTCCGGGATGGTTGCAATCGCCTTCCCATAGCGTCCCAAATGTGCTCTATGGGAGAGAGATCAGGAGACCTAGCTTGCCAAGGAAGTGTTGGGCAAGCTTGAAGACAATTCATAGCAACACGTGCCGTGTGCGGCCGGGCATTGTCTTGTTGAAACGTAAGTCCAGGGTGTCGCAAAAGGAACGGTAACACAACCGGTCGTAGAATGTCGTCTACGTACCGCTGTGCTGTAAGTGTGCCAGAAATGACCACCAAAGGGGTCCGGCTATCAAAGGAGATGGCACCCCAGACCATAACGCCCTGTTGTGGGCATGTGTGGCGTGCGATAGTAAGGGCAGGATCCCCACGCTGCCCTGGACGTCTCCAGACACGTCTGCGGTTGTCGTCAGGACACAGTTGGAAACGGGACTCGTCACTAAAGACTATACGTCCCCAGTCAGCGCAGTTCCAAGTTGATCGAGCCCGGCACCACTGTAATCGGACTTGACGGTGTAAAGGCGTGAGAGGTAAGCGGCGTAACGGTCGGCGCGAGCGTAAATTCCGCTCTCTCAGTCGTCTGCAGAGGGTCATGTTGGACACATGTGTGCGGGCCACACGTTGGATAGTTGATAACGACGAATCCGGTGCTGTGACATCTGCTCTGACAATCGCTCTGTCTTCCCGTTCTGTTGTGGCCCTAGGTCGACCGCTGCCGTCCCGACGCTGACATCTGCCGTTGTTGACCCACTCTTGCCAGCACCGTCCAATCGCCGCATCGCTTCGACCCACATGTCCAGCGATTCTTCGATTCGTCCAACCAGCCTCTTTCAATCCGATAGCACAACCTCTTTCAAACTCTGACATATGCTCGTAATGAGCACGAATCTTTCGGCGAGGCATTGTTACAGTCGACGTAAGATATCCGCAGTCAAAATGCAACAGAAATTTTGACCACATATTGAGAATCGCTCCTTATATACACCTGCTGAATGCGCAGTTCCGATGCGCTGGAGTTCCCGCTATTCATTCATTGGACACCAAATTTTAATCATTTGCATGTTCGGTCAAAATGTCTTTGCATACGAAATTTCATTACAATCGGACAACTCCTTCTTGGTGCGTCGATTTTTTTGTTATAGAGTGTATATATAACTTTGCGTTCAGACTATATATATACACTTTATTTAAAATAAATTGTTAATTTTTTTGAGTTCGATGATGAATTAATGATACGTATCATTAAATAAATTTAGAAAACGCAGTAAATTCCGGATCATCTGCACTCAAAAAATGAAAGAATTAAAGCAAGTAAGCGTAAAGGCACGTTTTCCTAGATGCACATACTTTGCGGCGCAACAATATAAAACGTCGAGACCTGACACCGACAATAGGTTTGTTTGTTTGGCTTTTTTATGGCGCAAGAGCATCTGGGCTATACTGCGCCAAACATGGTAAAATCAAAGACTGTTGTAAAGCGACAATACGAAACCAATGGAAAGTTTTTCCCAGAATGCGTAAAACGCTCCCATTGTTTTTTTTTTTGTTTTTTTTCTGAATCTGATCTCGAAGTTTTCCATTGTTACGACGCAAAATATGCGCATCCAGGAAAACGGACCTTCACTGATTGTTGAAAACAATGTAATTGCGCACCATGGCACTCAGGTTAGAAATATTGTATGTAAAAATTGAATTCTCGACAAACCATACTTCATTCATGCGATTTTGGAGAAACCTGTGAAGTCCAAAAGTACGATGAATCGTAGTTTACAGACGACTCATTGCGTTTCCACATAATATACAATAGCTTGTGGACCTTTTAGTATAAGAGACCATTATGGAAAGAACTTTCCCAATCTTGCAACCGTTACCTGGTGGTCGCTACCGCGACATCCATGGGTAGATTTACCATTTTGCCGCCCCTTCCTACCCATCCACCTCCCTCCAATCAGTGGTAGGAACATAAAAATTGTTACATTCAATATACGCTACAAAAGTTTATATTAACAATAAATATGTTGAAAAACAAACTCATAAATTGAAACATAAACATTAAACAATATTAACTTATATTGAAGTATTATCTCTTCTTGGTATATAATAAATCAAATTCAATTTTATTGAAATAAATTTTAATTTTAGCAAAAAATAAAAGCCTATCGAACACTGGTATTTAAATGGAAAGCATGACGTCTAGCTTTCTTCTCGGCAAAACATCTGATTATATCATCATATGGTATTGATTTTGTTATATCAGACTTCATACACAAAATTTTGCCGCCCTAGTCTATAGCCTAGTATAGCCTATTGGGAAATACGGCACTGTCGACATCTGGACAAAGACTATTTCAAATCATGTATTAAGTTATTATTATTGTTTTTACGGCGGTTTGAGATTTTGCTATATAATTTATATATATATTTATAGTAATAATATTTAGTTCTTCAAATTTTTAATCTTTGCTCAATATTTCTGCTATTACTTTTCGATTTTTGGATTATCCGTGTAAATCGTATTATTACTGTGGATATTTGCGAGTTTACTGTACATAAACTAAACTATTTCAGTGGCAACATAGAAACTGTTTTGATTCAGATTTCTTTTTTCAAGCGATGCCGTTTGGTGACGAACATTTTGTAAAAATTTGCGTGAGTAGGTAAGGGCAGGGGATTGGGAAAGGTGGCCACCGGAGGCGGCACTGTAATCCCAGACAGGACGCTCAAACAGCGGTAAAAAATTGCCTTATGTAAAGGGAAATATCATTGAAGCGAGTTACCTTGCACCTAAGTTATGTCAACACTGTCCCTTCGTAACCTTTAACGCGATTCAAGAGACGTAACAACAAATTTATGGTATAACACAAAGATACCTTTACACACTTTGCCATCTCAGAAACTTTGCAATTGAGATTATTAATATTTCCGTGGCCTGAATTTCAGCTTCTTTAAACAATGTGTGAATAAACACATCGCGAGAGTGGACGAAACGCTTTGCACATTCACTGCATTGTCTGGAAGCTACAAAAGAAAATTTTCTCATTCATTATTTGAATGTATACCGAAATCGTCTGACCCGAAAAAGTAGGGGGAAAGTGTTGCCACACGGCTACGAGTAAATTCGTCATAATTAAAAATAAAGAAAATATGAAAAGAAAACAGCTATACGTGGAAAAGTTCTTTGTTGTCCACTCCTTTCCCACTAGAACTAACAGCTCGTTCATATAACGAGCCCGCGCTTAAAATGCCAGAAGTGCTTTAATGTAATTACAGCATTGAAATATCGCGGGCCCAGTTAAGACATGCGTTAAAATTTCGATAAATAATGCAGACATTGCATATTACTAACGCAGTATGTTTAAGTGGCGCGAATTCTTGTTAACATATCCTCATTTTAACATCATCATTATAAGAGTTTCGAATTAAAGTTTAACGCATACGGATGCTTGTAATTATGCAGAGTTTGGTAGAAATTTTAAGAGGAGTTTATGTTCAACTGAAGAATGGGGAAGTTAGTGACGCCAGTAATTTCACCATAGACGTATATTAATGCTATTCATCCCAATTCTTTGTATTATACTCCATTGCACTATCTTTCTTTTTTCTTCTTTTTTTTTTCGTTCACTCGCAAGTCGTTTTGTATTTTCTTCGTTATTTGTTAGC
>QLNU02014802.1:37442989-37459062 GCA_006491805.2 Dysdera silvatica
CCTTCTTCTTTGTCGTCGTTCACAGGTGATTGGAAAAGTTGGCCGCTTCTGCAGCCTGTATTTCTAGAAAAGATATGGGAAAGAAATAATGATGAAGTTTCATTATTAATTATTCATCATGAAGTGAGTTTAGTAATTGGCAGATCATTTAATGAGTTTATTCCTAGGCAGACGATAAACGCATTGAATTATATCTCGATTCGATAATTCCTTCTTAAAATGTTTTTAAATTTTTGTCAAGGAGTGTATTATAAATTTATTGTTTTAATCTATCACGGCATTTTCGTTTGATATCGACGTGACTTCGAGAAGATAAAAAAATCATAATAAATGGTAAATATTTATCAATGAAAAGTAATAATAGATGTTAATATAATTCCTATTAAGAAACTATTCATGAAAAACAAGACACGCAAAACGTTTAAATAATAAAATGTAAAACCTTTCCTTTGATTATAGCCAATAATATAAAATAATCTTAATATATAATTACATCTATACTCGCAGCAAAGCTAAAATGGTGCACTGACAAGGCGCAGAGCAGTATGATTTCGCCAGTGCAATATAGTTCGCCCTTTCTTACGTTAACAGAGTTAATAGAAGATACATTTATTAATAACGGATTAATAACGGAAGGTGATGTCACAAACCGGCTAGCCGCTTACTGCAGAGTAGGACTCCAATTTCAGAACTTGATTTTGGCCGTCGCCAAAAACGAGTGAAGACCTTGGAGTCCTATATTGTCGTAAGCGTACAGTCGGTTTGTGACGTCACCTCCCGATATTTCTAACTGTACCATCGGACTTCTTTTCGTGAACAGACAGTACAAAAGGTACATGAGAATAGTACTGAGACGTAAAAAATGTCAGGGCTGCAGTGCCTTTGGAGGTGGGTAGTTAAGAAGCAGTAAAATCTATTCGATTTAAAATTACATTAATTAAAACGTTAAATGCTTAAAATTATTACGCCATGGCAAAGCCGTAGCCAGGCTTTAATCTCGGGGGTGGGGGTTCAAAAAATTTTGCCGCATGTGTCGATGCAATCACAGCATGCAAACCTATAGACAAGTCTCATTAAAAAAATTTTTTGGGGGGGCCGGTCACTAAGATCCCCCCCTCCCCCACTTTTGATACGGGCATGCGCCATGGTAAATAATGAAAATAATAACGTCAAAATATTTTAGTACATTTTGGCGGAACTTTCGAAAATTCGTATGCACTGGTTGACGACAAGACGAAGACTATTTTTTTTTTCTTTTCAGGGTGCGGAATACAGTTGTATACATGTTGCCAAATATCAAAAGTTAAATACTGGACAGTAGTCGCGAAAAAAAAAAAAATCGTACTGTTGCCACTGGCTAAAATTGTTATTATAAAATTACGTTGTGAAGCTATCAAAATTCCAGCCGTCTACGAAGCTCACTATTAATCCCCATTATAATTACAGAAATAAAACCGAAAAGTGAATTTAAAACTATGATAAAAGACTATTTACTGGAGCATCAAACAAATTAGTCGCCACGGTTGCAACCTGGGCTATCCTGAAGAAAATTGTTGAGAGTATGCAGTGTTGTCTTAATTAAGGAGTATTGAAATTGAGGGGTTACTGGACTTGGTGACGTCATCGCGCCGCGCTGACTGGCATTTGACTGGTCGTTTATCGCCTATCCAAGCCCAAGGTGGCAGTTGCTATTTTCATCAGTTTTTCATTCCTCTCCTGGTCGTACGCAGGATATTATTTTGAGGCTTGGTGGATTCAGGGGGCTTCCTCGTTTGTTTTCATTCAAGTTTGTAAATGACTAGGGGAAAAAAAAAAAGGCTGAACTTTGTTGAAAGTTGCCCCAAAAACCAGCAAATACAAAAGTTTCCGTGAGACCTTGAGAGTACGCGGCGCACACAGCGCGTACCCTTTAGGGAAAGCTCTGGTTGCAAGCGTTTTTAAATTCTTGGTTTTAACTTGTATCCTTTGTATACCATTGTTTGTACATGATATACATAAATCAAATTTATATTGATTGATTACAGTGTTTTAAGCCCAGCAAGAGGATCCATCAATTTCTCAGAGGCTTGATTTTTGACACAGCTCTTATCAGTTACATGTAATTACAATTTCTTAGAACACCGGGTGATCCATAACTTGTTTTCACAAGAACACTTCCGACCGCGAAGTTTGCGCATGTCTGTTGCTGTGGTAACGAGCATTAGTCCATTTTCGATAGGGGGCGCGCCGTTATGAATGCATTTCTTCAAGTACTGTTCGTTCGCGAAAAGAAGTCCGATGGAACAGTTAGAAATAACGGGAGGTGACGTCACAAACGGGTTAGTTCACTACAGCAGAGGAGGACTACGATTTCAGAATTGGCTTTTTGGTGAACGTTTGTCGGCGCCAAAATCAAGTTCTGAAATTGGAGTCCTCTGCTGTAATGGGATAGGCCGTTTGTGACGTCACCTCCCGTTATTTTCGACTGTACCATTGGACTTCTTTTCGTGAACGAACAGTGCCTTCAACTGAAAATGGGCTAAGATTAATTTCCACAGAAATATACAGGCACGGACTTAGTGGCAGGAGTTCTCCTGGAAGTCAAACAGCACTTTTGTACAATATCAATGATGCCGATAGCTTTCTTGCTGTAATGTGTTCAATAATTGATTGTCGTGATAATTTGGCATTTCAATAATCGTCATTTTCATATCCTGCTACGAGGACTCAGTAGAACCTCCTTTCTGTCATATATCTCTTCTTCTCTGGCACAAGGCGTTTTCGTTAAAGCCCCACTACCTTTTATTCTTTTTCTCTTGTTGTTTTTCAACTTTTGTTGGAACTCCATCATTATTATTTAATTTCTCTCAATCCCTCTTTTAACTAGAACAGATTTTGTGCTCTGATCCACCTTCTCCGGGCTTTTGTACAATCTCTGTATTATCCATCTCTTCTCCCTTTTCTTTCAAGCGAAGTCCATCCAAACACCAATTCACTTCGTATCTTTATGAATCCATTTCTGGAAATACTGTGTCGCCACTTGCCACCAACACTCCCAATATTTCTTCATGGGCATAAAGCACTAACAATCATTGTTTTAATGTGATATAAATCAACTGTAATCCATCAACAAGTGCATCTAATAATGATCAATAGCAGTATTTAAAGAATGTCGTCCATCAATGTATTTTGATAAATAATTTATGATGTATTTTATATTTATTACTTTCACAAAATACTTTTCTTCATTCTATGTTTGAATCAACCTTCAAATAAACCTTAATTATCCCGGTCCGTTGATTGTATGAACCTTGGCAACAGTAGTTTCTTTGTTATGATGAAACAGTTTTTTCCAAATGCATTCCAAATTATACACCTATCGAGTTCATTCACAATGTTGCTGTCCATTGATGCATTATGGTCAGGATAAATATGTGGCCTTCTGGAATTTTCAGATTCCACCCGAATTCTCCCTTCATGAAACGTTTAATTTTTTTTTTCCCGAACCTTTATAAGCAACCATCCTTGAGTTCAACATCTTTGCTTTTAGCAAAGTTTTTATATCATATATATGTAGCGGCAGAGCGTATGCGTTGCGTTTATTCAAAAGGCAACAAATTTCATCATAATAGATATGTAACTTTGAATCCATCCATCTAATATTAGCTATCTCAATTCTTTAACGTCATTCACTTTAACAAGGTTAAACTCATAACCTGTAGTAATGTGTAATGTGGTATTACATTCCCACGATATATATTCATGATATTGTGTACATTCTTTTTATTAAGACTTTCTTTCATTCATGATAGGTTCATTTATAATATAATCATTTATGATATGTAGATTTTCTTATTAAAGTTTTCGTACTCCCCATTTCAATATTGTAAAAATGCTATATGAGACGTGGTAGGGAAATGCAAGTATAGAAGTGCATTGTAGCTTAAACCTCTGCACCGAAAGAACATTGGTTTTGAATTGTAGGAAAATGGTCAAATTTAAATCTGTGATGGAAAATTCTCCATACCATGCGGGCGAATGTATTTTTATGCCTGTTAAATGAAATTGTTTCCCAAATATAAGAAAAAATTGGCTTTATATTACTATACTCTATGCATAGTTTGGAAACCTCAGCCTTAATACCACACACACACACACACACACACTACTCCTAAAAACGAATGACAGAACCAAACACTTACGTCAGTCACAGCACTTGGATAAGGCAATACATTTTAACATACAATACCAAAAGTTTTCTAGATATCGCTTGCAAACATGGCAGGTCCGTCTCAAGACATTACATGAAAGTATGAGAACACTTATTAAACATTAAAAAGAGAACGTATATCTCAAATAGGTAGCAAGCATAGATCGGCATAATAATGAATGCATTTCAAAACATGAATTCATTTTCCTTTAACCACTTTTTTAACGACCCATTCCAACACCATATTCAAGCATTTGCCTGCTACTTAGAACATCTTGCACACGTACATCCACAACCTTTAAGCATCTTATAAACACCTTCATGCTTTGCATCTGATCGAGAGTTAGCACGCTCATCAGCAATTAATCACATACAATGGTGAAAATATGTTAATGTGTTTGCTGATGCTCGTATGCGCCATATTTCTGAAGTTGGAAAAACCATAGATACCAAACGATTCGTCTTGATGTAGAGAGTTTAATGTTGGACAAGTTTGTTTTTCGCCGCAGGAGAAACCGCTTGTCACAAGGTCGTCCGGGTCACCAGTTGGAGAATCCTCAGGAAGGCAGATTCTAAGCAGGACTGCAAATGAATCCAGAAACCTTCAACATACAAATTAAAAGTTCCGAACTACTACGGATTCCAACTCCACGCTAATTAAGAACGCTATTATACATGCCATTTGCATAGAATGAAACTCTTGGTTTTTGAAACATTCTCTTTCAAAAAAATTGAAAACCTAGTTTTGCAGATTAATTGGCTGTCGTGAACTCTCCTTGCCTCATATCTGTAACATTTCAAGCTTTCACAAGCAGCAGCGCTCTTTCTCTAAACCCGGAAAAGTGAAAAAATAAATTATTATTTTAATTTGCTTTGGCAGATGAAATAAATGTTTTGAGGTCATCTTCTGCCCGTCCATGCCAAAAAGTTTTATCGTTAGATGGCGCATGAGTGAGTATGTGGGTTTGGTATTTAAGAAATTTGAGATGAGAGGTGTTTCGTATTAACTAGGACAGATAGGAGAGGGTTTGGTTTAGGCCCGGAGGCACATGCTTGCAAGAAAATCGTAATGCATGAAAGTCTGGTGTCGTTGTTCGCAGAAAGGAATATAAATTATACATACTGCTGTTAGCACTACAAGACCTGCATCGATGATCTATGGTGAGGGTGACGCCCACTTCATCTAAATGACTGACTAACTATATTTGTGATGCCAAACGATGCATTGTGTAGATGTTTTTTCTTCTTCTTTATAAAATAGAGAAACGTCAGCTTATAATTATTAGAATTAAAAAAATAAATCTTAAAATGTCAACGGCCACAATAATGGATTTCAACGAGAGGGTGGTAGTTTAGTTTCATTAAGTTTGTCCAGTGTACTTTTATATTATCTTGTCTACCTTTTAAGTCAAAAATCGAAAGTCAAGTCAAACGTTAGAGTTTCCATTCCACGTTACCATTCATGGAAAGAGAAATATGAAAAAAAAGGAAGAAAAAGAGAGAGAGATGATCATACAGTAAAAGAAATATTATTTAGCGGACTTTATGCAATCAGTAATAATATCATTACCTGTAACGTCATCATCAGAAGTCTTTCTTGATTACCCCTTCGTTATTTTTAAACTTAAAATTCGAAATAATTATTTTAAATTATTTCTAAATTTGAAAAGTAATAAAGGAGTATATATGTTATAGAGATATTAATGACAATAAAAGTAAGGACATTATTATTAATCGTATAAGGGGTTCGCTTTCATCCTCAAATAGAACTTTTGATCTAACTAAATATTGAAAATTTGACGAGAAGCCGTGATACAAGAACTACATCACGAAGAAATTCCGTGATACGATAATTGTTGCCAAACAGACTCCAATAAAAACTAACTTATACCGTCTTTCAAAAGCTTTCCAGTAAAAATTTTCTATACGCGCATTCAGGAATTTTTCCAAGAGCTTAATAATAAGTTTTCGTTATATGATATCACGATTCTGCTGTGAGTGATGGAGTTGAACGTCCTCAACAAAAATCACGCTCTTTCAAAACAGTTTCTTGAAAAAACAGTTCCAACTCTTTTCTGCTATTCGTGCATAAAGTTTTTCCATCACGCTCCATTGGGCACAAGGCACGCGAGAGGGGCAATTGTCACTGTAATTGTTTTTTTCTTCTATGAAGAATAGAACGATTTTTCGGTCTCTACACTACAACAGCCATTCTTTTGATCTGTCGAACGTAACACAATTGACAAGACCACGCCAAACCGTTCGCGATTATTTCAATCTGTGAAGAGAAAAAAAAAATCTTATAATTCTATATCCTCCCCTTTTCTTTCTTATCTACAGCATCTTCATCGAAACATGCAATGAAAAAAATAAACTTTACAGCTGACAATGGATTTTATAAAGCGTTGAATAATAATTGAAGAATTTACAACAGGAAACAGTGTTCTTTTTCTTTTTTTTTAAATTTTGTAACTTGTATAAGGTCACAGATGCTTCTCAATTTACCTACGAGTAAAGCGATGAGTCGCGTAGCTACAGGAAAATGTTAAGTTACGAAGGTACAGGAAAACGTTTGAGAGTTGTGGAGTTACAGGAAGCGTTTATAAGTTATGGAGCTACAGGGAAATCTTTAAAGGTTATGGAGTAACAGGAAAAAGTTCAGAGACAAGAGTTATAACGGAACAGTTTTGTATGATAATACAGGCAGTATCAGGTAAAAAACACCCCGGCATTCCTGAAAAATCTGACCTTATAAGCTGGGCGACAGCACACATACATGTATATAATATGTACAGGGTGCTCTCTAAAGTCTGGTGTTTCGTAAATAACTTTTGAACGAAGGCTCGTAGAGCTGTAAAAGTTAGGTATGGGTATAGTGAAGTGCCCATGGCCGATGAAATGAGATCGACGGCAGCGTCATCTGTGGCAAAATCGGGAAATTATTGCACCTAATTCTGGAACTAAGGGAGATACAGAAAATTTTTCAATTACAAAGTTGTTAAGCACTAACTAATTTGTAAGAAACGTGTTTTTTTCACCACCTTAATAGGGCAAAATTCGTGATTCAATAGGTTTTAAAGGTATCCGTCCAGCAATGGCGTTGTTGGTCAAAATTCCTGTTTAACTTCAATCATTAACTTCAATTTTCAAAATTCACGTTAACTTCAATCATTCTTTAAATTCACGTTAATTCTTTAAATCCACATGAATTCTTTTAATTCACGTTAAATTCGATTCATTCTTATAATTCCGTAAAATTTCATTTATTACGTAAGTACAGATTCATGTTACGTACTACGTACAGTATGGTGAAAAATTTGTTATTAATGCTCTTGTAGAAATATTATCATTTTGTGTTATCATGATTATTTGGTGTTATATAGTAGCGACGATAACCCCATTCTGCCATAGGCGTACCAGTGGCGTAGTTGGTTAAGGCATTAGCCTGGAAACTAATTGGGTTGTCGTCGCAACCGCATCATACCAAATAATCATGATAACACAAAATAGTAACATTTGGACAATAGATATAAATATAACATAATAAATAATAACATCGTAATAATACTAATATAAATAAATATACCATAATATATAATAACATCGATTTTTTGCACTATACTCTGTCAGTAGTTCTTAAAGCGTGTGTCGCAAAATTGCGTGACTGTGTCGCGAAAAAGTAAATATCTTGAAGAACCTTATTTATTAATAAAAAAATACATAAGTAAATTATGGAAACTGGAATGGCTGAAGTGAATGAGTCAAAAATACATTTTTTTAGTTCAATGAGAAATGTATGCTTGTTTATTTTTGCCCAATTGATCAATACGGGGTCGAATCACAGACAAACGCAAACACACCCGTAATTCTTGATCAAGAGAAAGAAGCTTCACCAGTTTCTTATTTTTAATGTTTGTCATTGCGGAAAATCCCTGTTAGGGCAGGTAAGTTTTAGAAAACTGAAGTAGTATAGACAGGGCTTCTTCTGATATGACTGAAAACTCTTTTTTCGTCGAATTCCAGAGTTGAAATAGTGTTGATTCTCTAAATTTGAGCTGAAAGGTTCGATCGGTCTGAAGTTCTGCCAAATCTGCTGCCTTTTTTAATGATAGGTGTTGGGAGTCTACTATAGTCACGACAAAGAGCTTGCGAACCAAATCGTGTTCATTGACATTTAGGGAAGGAAAGTAAGGACGTAATTTGTCCTCAAAAACAGAGATGTTCTGAGATCAAATAAAAAGCAATCTCTGGATCAGTTTCAGCTATGAGCTTAAATATTTCCAGGTAATTCTTTGCAGATTTAGCCTTCCATATTTCGATTTTTCCTAGGAACCCATTCTGTTTATCACATGATGTAAAGAGGATTTCCTCCTTCTCCTGCATACTGGCATTAAGGCTGTTTAAATATCCAAAACTGTCAGTCAGGTGTGCAACTTTTGCACATTAGGTCTAGGTTTTTTCTGTAGCAAAAATTTCTAATAACTCATTCTTGAGTTCGTAAAATCTGGAGAGTAAACTGTCTTTAAACATCCAGTGAATTTCAGTGTGAAGGATCAGCGTTTTATGGAGAGTTCCTACATCCTGGCACGTGAATTTAAGAGGTTTAGTTTTAACTGCTTTAAACCATAGCAATGATTAGCTGTTTTAACCATAGCAATGACTGAGTAAATTACGCTTTTTACAGCTGCAGGAATCATTTTAGCTACCACAGCTTTTCCATATAAGAAACAGGGTACTAATGTCCGGAAAATCTTAATTTAATCTTGAGATAAAACCTTCAATTTTATTGCTGGCGCACCATCAGCGCACACCGAAATACAATCTTTCCATTATAGTTTATTTTCTTCCAACGTAACTGTTATAGAATTAAATATATCTAATCCTGTCGAAATCACAGGTAATTCCGTGCACGATAAGAAATACTCCACGATAGAATCTCCGTCTAAAAATCTTATATAGCTCATTAGTTGTCATTTTTGGCTTATCGACCCATCCAGTTGAAACGAAAAATTTTACCATCTTGTTTTTCAGGTATTTATTTCTGGATGTTAGAGGACATGTCTCCTGTGTGGCGAGAGATAATACTATTTGCCAAAGGCACATTCAATATCTTCCTTTCGGCAGCCTCTCCTAACACAGATTTAACTATTTCTTTACAAGCAAGTAAAATAGAGGTTTCTCCTATTGTATGTGGCTGCATTCTCCTGGCAATTATTTCAACCACTTATAACTCGCTACTTGTACGTTTTGTTTGGATTTTTTATGGCGCAAGAGCATCTAGGCTATACTGCGCCAAATGTGCCTTTTGTACAATTATTGCTATGTTTTCCATTAACTTGGCATGCCTTGCCTGCGAAGAAAGCAAACGACTGAAATGGGATGTGTCTTTCCATATTAAATGACTGTGTACATGAGTGACTCTTCAGTCTACTTGGAGCCATACTTTCATTGCCAAATATTTCACATTTCACATTTCACACATATTCGGAAAGAGGATAATTTTTAGAACCAGTGTAAGTAAATCTATAACTTAAATATGAATCATGATATTTACGCACATAAGAAGATGACGTGACATTTTTACTCAGCCCGAGGAAATTGCTACTTGTATTTTCATGACGAACATCATCTTGGATGTTCAGTCTTTAACGTTTAACCAAAAACTTCTCCATATTGAACAAAAATATAAAACACGGTCATAAAATGTATAAATGTATAATGGTCATAAAGGTATACAGTCCCCTCCAATATTTTCATGCCGTCAGCGAGGATGCAACGAACTTCCATACAGCGAAATTTTCTACATAACAAAGGTTTGGCAAATCCCCATAGTCATTACATATGAAAGTGTTTCTATATAACGAAATAAATTTTTATATAATAAAATTTTTAACGACCAAAACAGAAAATTAAGTGGTCACGTCAGCTACCTTGGGTTCCCTAATACCATTGGAACACAATATGCACACTTAAAAACATCTATTTTTAAATGGCTCAATGTTATTTATGAGAAACAGTCGTTTACTGAAAAACGGGATTTTAATTGTAGTATGACCGTTTTTAATTTTTATTGACCGATTTTAATTGTAGAATGCACCGTTTCCACTTACCGAATTTTCTATATAATGAATTTTTTCATGGAACCGTCCATTTCGTTATATGGAGGTTCTACTGTATATGTATATTCGGTTCCAGCGGCAGATCAAGAAAATATTTCCGGGGTGGGGGGACCAAGACCAATATAGAGATCTAAAAAAACAAAAAAGCGAATCCAGGGGAATCAACCCTTACGCCCCCCCCCAGATCCGCCTTTGTTCAGTCTTAATATTGCCGGTAGAGTAATGCGGCCCGCGGGCCAACAAGAATAAGCAAAATTGGCCCTTGGACTGAAAAAGGTTGAAGACCCCCCTGCTGTGGTCCCTCTAATCTTCAAATTCGTGTTTTAAAAATCGATTATCTATAATATTCTCTTATCAAAATGGAGAATCAGTTTTTAAAGTGAGTGATAAGCGTCGTTTGTAAATACATATGTATAACCTTTCTCTTTCGTATCCCCTCCCAGTGAATACGTATAAAATGTCGCACTCAAAAATCGTTTCCCAGAACGATGATGATAAAGCAAGTTTTAAAATACGACCCGCAAGTCATCTTGATATTCACACTTCGTCGATTATTCCCAAGCTACCTGTTCGATACTGAAGGATGAACGTAACCCTGTTTTGTTCGTTTGAAAATGAAGTTCACGAGGTCTTCAGGGGACTTCAAAACGTAGCAGGCTGTGACTGTTTTCCACGCTGTTATCACACATCTCAAATTACTCTGAAGGCAACGAGGAAATAGTGTTGCCATAACTTGAGTGTAGGGTAATTCTCTGCGGGGATATTTCCCTCCGTAATGGCATGATATTTTATAGCACTTTCAATATCAAATAGCAGAAAAAAAGTAGAACTTCCAAAATAATTACAACATTGTAAAAAAATAAAAAATAAATAAAAAATAAATGGAGAGAGAGAGAGAAACAAATCGGAACATATATTTTCTTACGAAAATATTATTACCCTTTATAGGGATGACACTTCATGAGATAGCAGTATCTTACATCTTTATACAGGGTGTCCCAAAAAACCTTGACCGCCCCTCTAATTCCTTAAATATTGATCCTAGACATATATATATTAAATTACAAAGTGAAAACGGTGCAGAATTTTGTGAAATCGATTAAAATTGCAGAGGATTATTTTTCAAAGAAATACAAAATTTAAATTTTTGTATGGTCCCTGTACACAAAAATTTCCAATAAGTGAAATGTGCCCCATACTCCAATAGCTCAATATACAAAATTTCAGCATTCTAGTGGATAAAAGAACCAGAGATATGAAGACCCAAAATAACGTATAACGTGACTTAGTAGTATAATTTTCCCTCTTCCCGGTATGTACTCTTTTCAAAAAGTGGTGTAAGTCAGTTAATTAACACATATGTCTAAGATCAAGATTTAAGGAATTAGAACAGCGATCAATGTTTTTGGGAGACCCTGTATACGGAGAATGATAGCGTCGTTTCTGCCCTCGTTCGCCTAGTGGTCAAGACACTCCGGGCTCAACTGAGGGACCCTGGTTCGAATGAGGACGGCGTCTTATTTTTCCTAAACGAAAAAAGCTCTAGTTTGAGTTTATTTATACGTGGGTTTGAAAATTATTGTAATATATATTTTTAATATTTTTTACTAATATATATTACTAATTCTTCTTCTTTTCGTCATTTTCTTATTTAGTCCGCGACATTGCATTGTCGCTTCTATTGTTTCCAGGTTAAGGCATCGCCGGATATCAAATTGAGATCAGACACATATTGGGCTTTCGCTTATATTGTTAGCCTTGGTCTTCCTATTTTTCTGTTGCAGAAGACTTTGAAGCAGATGGTTCAATTTCCTTCTCGGAACATGCCTTTACCATCAAAGTCTTCCTTTACTGGTCTTTCTTATTCATGTCGATATTGTGCTTTCTGTTTTAAAGGTCACCCCTAAAAGCATTCTGTTGTACAAAGCATTCTTCCTTTCCTTACTTTTAAAGCCCAACACCAACAGTCATACCTAATACACAGTCTGATTATTTACTTGTATAATTTTGACGTAACCCCAATACATCCTGATGTGGTATCTTTTTAACTTGGAATCCTTTACATATTTTTTAAAATCTATTGTGTACCGATTAAACGATTGAAATTTTAAGAATAACTAAAACGGTTGATATAAGGAAGGATAGTGAATTTGGTTATTCATTTAAATAATATCCTATATAACCGTTAATGATCGAACATCCACAATAATGTGCAAGCCTGGATCTGATATAATCATAATAATAATCATAAGAAATAATAAAATGATAAGTATGATGTAGGGTCCGTCTTTATGGAATAGTATACTGCTTTTCTGCAGGAATTTTGTTCTATTCCTCATTTAGCATGACAAACCGGTTTGGTTTTTTTTGGACGGTTTGATCTGGTTCTAAACCGGTGCTCCAACTTACCACAAATGTGTTTAGAGGGGTTGAGGTCAGAACTTTGGGTCAACCTGTCAAGTTTATCCCCAATATCACTTTCCCCTTAAACCACTAAGATACAGATCATGCCCATATTCGGGGGGGGATTTTAGAGACTGCCCCCATCCGAAACTGCATTTTTAATGGGACTTGGCTACGGCCTTGCATGCTATGATTGTATCGATACATGCTGTAAAAATTTTTGAACCCCCCCAAAAATTAAATCCTGGCTACGGTCTTGATAAGGTCTTTATAAACTGATGCATTGTCGAGCTGTCGATTAAATAGACCATTTTTAAATTATTGCCACAGTCTGGATGGTATTGAATTGTCCAAAATTGCTTCATAGACGCTCGCTTTCACGGATTCGGAAAACAATACCATACCATGATTTCACCATTTCCATAGGGAAAATGCAGTCCTGTAGGCAACATTCGCCAAATATTCGCCACATCTACGTTCATTCATCAGATTGCCGCCACATGTAATGCGATTCGTTTGTCCAATGGCGACGTGTTTTTCCACCACTGTACACGGTGGGCGACATTCCGTGTTGTAATAATAGGCTTATAGGTTATAGCTCGCCTATGGAATCTAAGAGTAAACATCTTTCCGCGGATAGTACTATTACATCATATCACGATTACAGTCGAAAGCCTCTGGCTTGTTTGTAACGAAGTCTAACGCTCCGACTTCACCACACGTTGTGGGCTTCAGCGGTCTAGGTTTTTCAATGTTTTAGGTTTACCGGGTCTGGGTTGAAATGCTATCATTTCCTTACATTTCCATTTCATAACCACCTCACCCATTGTTGCACAAGTTATCTGGAGCTTTTGCTTGAAATCTCACGGATAGAATGACTGAACCTAGAGGTACTAATTATCATGCCCCGTTTTACATCACTACACTAGTGTTATGCGTTCATAAGGGCAAATGTCGCTGATATACACGTCTACTGAATGCTTAAGTTCCCTTTGTATGGTCGTTATATATATACCAGTGATGTATAGATGATTCTGCTTGCTATACAATAGGTGTTCGATGATTAATGGTAATCTAGAGTGTGTGTGTGATTCCTTAAAATAATTAGTGTGGATTAAAACTGGAAGGGAAAGAGGTCTCGAGACAAACATAATCATCATGCAGTGCCCTCACCAATTTAGAGGTTGGCGACCAACATGGACAACATTTCCCTGTCTCCACCCACATGGATTATGTCTTCTATGTTTATACGAGGGCGAATCAGAAAGTCTTTGCCCCTATTTTTTATTAGCCAAAATAAGGTACATACAGGTAATTACAAATATACGTACTATTCTACGTACCTTACACTATTTTTCCACATAGTCCCCACACCGATTCAGACATTTGTCCCATCGCAGCACTCGTATTCCAGTCTAAGACTTTAAATCGTCAATTATAAAGAGACAGACGTAAGCACTTCAAATATACTTAATGTAAAATGTTACCAACAACGTAGTGATGCTGAGATTTTGACGTTGGAAACAACAGCGTTAATGATTATAAGTTAACTCCTAATATCATCAATGTATGGAAAGTTCTATTAAATTCCACTCATTAATTACATCCTTCTCCTTTTTCAATTCCCCCCTTAATTACTCGCGAGTTTCTGTTAAATAGCAGGTTCCGATAATGAAAAATTAATTGAACTACTTTAAATCACAGTCAAATGTTTTTCGCCATCATTTAGCGAATAAATATTGTTTCAATACTTTAATGAATTAAATTTTCATAAAGATTCAATTTTAGTATTGTTTAATTACTTTTCGGAACTTTATTCATATCTGTGGAAATTATGGTACAGCCCTAAAGGAAAGCCTTAAAATTATTGAGAAAGGTTAAGATTTACTGTCCGAGAGGAAAAAGCATATCAGAGAACTTGAATTTACCTTTACCTGAGCAAGTTGTGATACTTAGATCACGATATTTTAAAATAAACTATTTTAAAATTGCAATGGCGTCCTGATGGAAGAAGTATAAGCCTCCTGAATAAATGTCGATAATTTTAAGTTATCGATGTTTATTCAGCTAACATGTGAACGCGGAAGCTTTTAAAAGTCGTTTTTAATAATGTTTAAAGAGTAATACTGGTAGACAGGACTTTCCTGAAGAAAATTATTGAGACTGTACTATACTATACTGTCTTAATTAAAGAGAACTGAAATTGCGGGGTTACTGGACTTGGTGGCATCATCGCGCCGCGACGGGTTGACTAGCATTTGACTGGTCGTCTATCATCCATCCAAGCCAAATATGGCAGTTGCCACTTTCATCAGTTTTTCATTCCTCCCTTGGTCGTACGCAAGATATTATTTTGAGGTTTGGGATTGTCCTAATTTGTCTCCATTCAAGTTTGTTTTGTAAAAAAAGACTAGGGAAATAAAAAAAAGCTGAACTTCATTGAAAGTTGCCCAAAAACTAGCAAATACAAAAACTTTCTTGAGATTTTGAGAGTACGCGGTGAGTACTCGATATTTTTTAAAATTTTTTGAGAGTACGCGGCGCACACACAGCGCGTACTCTTCGAGGACAGCCTTGTTAGTAGAAAAAGCATTGTTCGTTGCTGAAATGTAAATTATTTGAGAAGACTTTTGATCGTTAAAAATTTATGAGGCATTTGGGACAGCCCTTGGTTGAATGATTTGAGAAAGACCTTGATCTCTACTCAATTGCAAATCATTTGAGAAAGACCTTGATCTTTAATCAATTGTGAATTATTTGAGAAAAACCTTCATCTCAACTGAATTGTGAATTATTTGAGAAAAACCTTCATCTCAACTGAATTGTGAATTATTTGAGAAAGGCATTGAGCTTAACTGAATTGTGAATCATTAAGCGGCAATGAAGAATATAATACCATATGCTTTTTAAATGAATAAAATAGGAACAAGCAATTGAAAAAAAGCAGATACATATACTCGTAAGTCATGGATCTGCTAAATTTTGTCTGAGTTGCCAAATTTTTTATAACAAGTTTTCTGAATTGCAAATTTTTTTTAACAAATCAGAAACCAATTCCCATTATTAAAAATATTGTAACACTCGGTTTGCGTAAACTGTCCCCTGCTCACGACTGGATGTAAGTGAATAAAAACAACTATGGATATGATAGAAAAATGTCAAAACTCTGGGAGGAGCGTGGACACTTGTGCCACAAAACGCAAAGGAAGAGCCCACTGTTCTTGCCCCACAAAACTCAAAGGAAGAGTCCACTGTTCTTGCCCCACAAAACGCAAAGGAAGAGCACACTGTTCTTGCCCCACAAAATGCAAAGGAAGAGCCCACTGTTCTTGCTCCACAAAACGCAAAGAGATAAGCCACTG
>QLNU02014802.1:37459162-37477015 GCA_006491805.2 Dysdera silvatica
CCTCACTGTGAAAATTTTTAGTTTTGGACAGTTAAATAGTTTAGGTAAATGTTGTTATATTACTAGCCTTCCTTTATACCAGGATTGTCCAACATTCGGCCCGCGAATAATATTAATTCTGCCCGCCTACAACTGTTTGAAATAAAAAAAAATTCCCAAACAAAAATTTTAGATTTTTTTCAGAAATAAGGAAAATTCGTGGGGACAGTATAAGCGATCACTTTCTATATCACAAGTGCACAAACAAATAACTGGAAGAAACTCTAAAGGGAGGCTGTTAAGTGTAAGTTTTTTTCCTTTTTTTTAAGAAACCGCTGGCCCACGGGATCCGTGAAAATTCTTTAAGTGGCCCGCTACCCAAAAAGGTTGGACAACCCTGCTTTATACTCACCAAAATATTTAATTTACGACAATGAATTAAAGCTGGGCTTTTCTTTAATTAAACTATATGGTTTAGGGTAGATTATAGTCAAGTATGACAGAAGGATAACCTAGTAAAGGAGACATATACAATAACCAAAAACGATAATTTACAATGTAATTAATAGAACAAGTTTAAATTTAAACTACAAAAACATTGTAATTATTTTACTTTTTTTATAACAAGCAACTTTTTAAAAAATTTGAAGTTTATAGTGCAAAGTCGAGCCATCTTGGTTTCTTTGAAAATTTGTCAATCACTTTATTTACATCAATATGAATGTCTCTGTGGGTGTGTATTAAAAGTCTCTTCTGTCATCCGCGTTCGAAGCCAAGTTTGACGGCGCTTCAACGATAAAAAACTACGTTATGCTGAAGCAACACTTACTGAAAACGTAGTTTGAAAGACGAGTAGCTTGTAGATTCGTGGAAAAACGTCTTGATCGCATTTCTCCAAGACTTAGATACTTTGGACACCAGTATAAGACTTTTATTTATTACAGTCGTAACAAACAATACATAAAATATTCTTCATCGTCTTTATTTTTTTCCATTTAATCTTGACCAGGGGCGATCTCCCCCTCCGCCCCTCGTTGGATCCACCACTGACTGAACTCCAGCATCGCATTACTGCTGCGCTGATGAACATTGACAGGAACATGCTCGGACACGTATGGGTCGAACTTGACTACCGCATAGATGTTTGTCGTGTAACACGAGAAAAGCACATAGAACATTTGTAACGATGTGTAAGAAACTTGAAAATGTGCTTTTTCATACAATGATACATTGTATGAAAAAGCACAATGAATCATTCACTATCTTTTTATGTGATACTTTGTGAAATGCATTCATCCAAAACCCGATGGATCATTTGTAATCACCCTGTATATATATTGCTTAAGTTTATCTTTTGTTTTATTACACTCATTGTTCAGCCTATATGAATTGTATTTACTTCTTTTTTAAATTTTTTATCCGTGTTTTGCCAATATCTCTATTAATCCATACATGTTACCATGTTTAATTAAATCATTGATGTAAATATAATTACAACGTTTAGAGAAATTATCGCACCTTGTAAATAATATAATATATACACATAAAATATTTTTTTAGATATGGCTCGATCAGTTGTAGCACTTTTTATAGTAGCCTTCCTGTTTTCTTCTATTTCCTGCTTTCCTGGTCTTGTGGGATGCTGGAAGCGATCGCACAGTAACATCGTTGCTACAGGGTTACTTCAATTACTAGCTGGTAAGTTGCTCTCGATAAAATTTAAATTTTATATGAAATTGTTCAGAAGTACAGGGTGTCCACAAATTACCTTTGCAGCTTCATTCCCATCATGTAATACTATGTAAACAAAGTAAAAAACGGTTTCCCACATAATATTCACCATTTCTGAATGCAATTTTACCCCTTGTGTTTGTGTGCCTGTAGACGGTCTGGTGTCACACCCCTATGAAGTGAAGGACGTCGTTAAGGCAAATTAAAGTGGAGGGACATTTTTTTTTTTTTTGCAATGTTAACCCGAAACAAATAACCCCTTTAACCTTTTAATGTATTAAAAATATTGCATATATTTCAATTCTAGGGGAGAAACTGCCCCTGTCCCCCAACAACGCCAATACGTGAAGTTAGTACAAAATGGCGTCTCTACACCAAGAAGTTCGCAGAACAGTGACATGCAGTACACCCAGAGATAGTTTTCTAGACAAACGTAGCCCCACTTCACTGGAATTTGCCCGTTTTGGACTTTCCCGATGATAAATTTCCGACATTAAAGATCGAGCGAGACAGACCAATTCCCTGGCACTCACGATTACCAGATATTGCCCATATTTATCTTTATTGCGTTTAACACCACTGATGCTGAACAACTGTCAACGCGAATGATGAACATTAGTTTGCACCCGTGGGCACCGTAATGTTTAAAATGTGCTTAGGCGGAAATTAATTACGCACAGAATATACTACATGAATTGAAAGATTTACATACAGAAATTTGCTAATTTCTGAGGAAAAAAACTTTCAGAGATGATGAATATGATGTGGAAAACTGTTTTACTTTAGCCGGGTTGGCTTTCATGTTATTAAGGAATGAATTTGTAAAGACATGGACACCTTGTACATAAGAACATCGTTAACATGACCTCCAAACTGCTGCACATTTACAAACATACATGAACAATTTTAAATGCCATTGATATGGTGGTAACCTTTCTGATTTCTGTATACTATACGGGCGAGGGAGTGCTCAAAAATTACTTTAGGATACCAGAGAGTTTTACGAATATCATTGGTGGATGGATCTTCACTTCGTAAATAGCAAGTTGCTAAGACGTTATTTTCATACCATATACTTTATTTTCTATTTATGACATTTCTGATTGATCTTCTTGTCACTTGGAGCACATTCCAGATGATTCCCAATATAAAACACCAATGTCTGTCTGAAATGGATAAACGATCTTTACCGAAATGTGAAAAGTTTGTTTATTAGCGGGTTTCAATAGATATTGAACCCGCTATTATTTTTAATTTGCCTGTTTAAATATAAAAACGGCAAGATACGGGTTTTCCGTAAATAACAAAGCTATGATGTAAAATAATGATAAATATTGTTACTGTTAAAAATCTTCTGAGTTACTCAGTATATATCTTACTCATTAATGAGGTTACTTAGTAAAACTCATCACGAAATACCATCAATGGCGAAATGAAAATTGGAATTGGCTAGTTGGAAATTGGGAGATTTGGCGAGTTGATAATTTGAAGTCGGCAAGTTGGAATTTGGAAGTAAACTACAACTCGACAAATTTCAACTCGCCAACTTTCATCTTTTAACCCACCAAAATTTGGCGAGTTGAAATTTGGAAGTAAAATATCTCAAAGTTTCATTTTTTAACTCCGCAAAATTTGGCGAGTTGAAATTTGGAAGTAAACCGCAACTCTCCAACTTTCATTTTTTAACTCTGTCAAACATGGGCGTCGTTAAGGCAAATTACAGGGGGAGGGGGACTTTTTTTTTTTTTAGTAATGTTACCCAAAACAAATAACCACTTTAACCTTTTAATGTATTAAAAATATTGCATATATTTCAATTCTAGGGGGGGGGGCAGTTGCCCCCCTGCCCCACCCAAACGACGCCCATGCTGTCAAATCTTGGGGAGTTGGAATTTGAAAGTTTCGTGAGTTTGCATTTGGCGAGTTAGAATTCGGAAGTAAACTACAATTCTCAAAATTTTATTGAAGAAAGCAAAACAATGACAGATTCAATGTTAATTGAAACCCGCTAAATTTAAATATCGACCTTAGGCAATTTTCTTTTACTTGCTTCTTTTAAAGCTTTTTGCATAAGCTATACTTTAATATCGTGGACATTACGTTTCAATTTTAGGGAAACAGGAAAAAATATAAATTTAATTTCTCATATGTTAAACAGTACTCCTTTATTTATTATTTTTTGTTTTTTGCACTGTTAGAAACACGGGCATAAGTAACTACAGGCTTCAGCTGGGGAAAGGTAAAATTAATTCACTGGTTCAGTTTCATGAGATCTGGTGTGGAAACCAGTAATACGATGTCCTCACAGGGCTGGGATCAGGATTTATGGGCAACTAGACAATTTAGCAGATTGGGCCCCTTGACCAATTGTGACTAATAACAAATTATGTTAAGTTACTAAGGTTCTGCACCAGACCTTCCTTTCATGGGCGCTCCTATGAGTACTTCTAAGTGGTGGTGGGGTGGGGCTGAGAAAATTATTACTTCCTTCTCAAGGTTGTCACCTATTTTTGTGAATGCATAAGATACTAAAATGCTGCAAAAATAATTGATACTGCTTGACAATTAGCAATGAGCTAAAAAAGTATCTTATTTTAAAATGTAGTTGTAAAATTTTTTTGAAAGTAAATGCATAGCAGAATTGGGGCAAATCAAATTTTTAAACAGCTAGGGGATGGGCTCGGAACCCCATCTGCCCCAATATAAGTCTAGGCTAGCCAGAAAATAAAATTTTCGCACATTGTAATAGTGCGAAAACTTGCTTCCTCATATTAGAACCATGTGTACAAATTTTAGTCCGATCGGCCACCCTTCCGCTTCAAACCTGAACCTAAAGTTTTCA
Source organism: Dysdera silvatica (assembly GCA_006491805.2). NCBI lineage: Eukaryota > Metazoa > Arthropoda > Arachnida > Araneae > Dysderidae > Dysdera > Dysdera silvatica. Next base: position 37,463,715 of record QLNU02014802.1, read on the forward strand.
TGGCTGCAGCCCAAACCATGAAAATGTTAGTTTGTGAGAGAAAAGTTGCGCTGTTTTTCATGTGATGTACCTTATCTGGAAATTTCGGTGCTTACAAAACATTACTTTGTAATGAGGTGACTTGAAGCTCCATTTCTAATACTGTGGAGTTTGTGCAGCTCTAGTTGACTTGTTATGATCCAGAACTCAATACGCGGAGACGGGTTGCACCACGGCTTCGCCCGAGCCCTACCTATCCACTGAACCATTAGGATATACTTCAGGGAGTACTCAGATGTGTCACTATTGGTCAGAGTGCTCACATATTGAGCTTTACAGTCAAAATCCGGTAGTTTTTTGTCTAGATGCAAGAGTTGCCCTGATGTAGTGGTTGCTTGATTCAGAGCCACACACTTTCGCTGAAGCCTCTGTTACCATCTTAACAGTCCTTTCCACTGCCACTGTGTGGCACAGAAATTTGTTGAAGTACCATTCATGTTCCGTGTCCATGCCCGAAAGCTTCTCTGAAAGTTTATCATTAGATATTCTTCTCAGCATTGATGGTGAAGTAATTGATACACTTGGATGAGACCAGTCAATCATTTCCCAGTAGTGGTTTGAAGTTCAAAGCTGGGAGAATATTATAGCGCACAACACCAGGTAAATTACCTGCAGATTCTGATTGGGCTTGTAAAATTTTCTCAAGTACGTCTTTACACACGTCTTGTCAAGGATCGGCCATCATGCTGGGAAGGATGTTTTCAGGTAAGACAAAAAAAAGCATCGTAGGCTATTGAAGCGTCAACAACTATATGGTGTTTAAAAGGTAAATACCTTGAGAGGCAAATGGCTTCAAAGAGATGCCTAGACCCATCCTTGATGGAGTTTTTCATGCGAAATGAAAACCACATTGGGCATAAACTGTAAGTGTGTAGGTCACCATAATCCTGAAACTTCCTGAAGGCAGGAATGTACAGTCGGGGGTATTTTGTTTGCAGTGGTTAGCCAGCGAGCTTTGTCGATACGACCAGAATCTATAATACTGAGATCGGGAATATAATGACCAGAATCTACTGCTCGGGATATGCCATAGAAATATTTCTTGTCTTTGCTGGAAATTGCACTGTTAATATATATAATACTCTTAGTAACTGAACTACAGACAAAAACTCAATGCCTTAAGAACGTATTTAAAGTGCATTTTCCGAAACCGGTTATTTCGAGAAATGGGGCAGTACATGGACTGCTTTTTAAACCAAATTGCGAAGAGATCGGTATTAAATTCATCGAAAAGTCCATTACAGCAGAAATGTTTATACAACTGTACAAGTCGAATATTACGCAGATAAAATAAAGAAACAATTTTTATCAACTTTTTTAGGCGTAGTAATAGTAACGCCGATGTTATGGCATGGTTAGATGGTGAAACGTTCGTAAAGAAAAAAAAATGCTTTTACTCTTTAAATATTCTCGCAAGGGATTGAGTGTTCGTTGTCCGTAGCTCAATTGGTAAGAGCACAACAGGATTGTAGAAGGTCGTGGGATCGTGCCCCACCAGACGCAAAAAACATTCCTTTACGAACTTTTCATCATCTAACCATGTTGAGTAGGTACCATGTTGAGTAAGTAGGTAGGTTTATTGTATCTAACCATGTCATAAGTTGATAAAAATTGTTTCTTAATTTAATCTGCGTAGTGTTCGACTTGTATAAATATATCTGCTACAACGGGCTTTTCGGTTAATTTAATACCGATCTCTTCGCAATTAGGTTTAAAAAGCAGTCCATGTACTGCCTCATTCCGCAAAATAATCGGTTAGGGGATGTTTAACCCAGGGGCAGATTGGGCCGCCGTGCCCTCTGAATATCCAAGGTATGCGCCCTTTGAGAGGACCCAGTCCGCCCCTGATTTAACCTTGATCACATGAGCGATTAAGGCTTTAGAGGTAATGATCCTAGAAGTAAAGGTTAACTTGTCTCACAGACTAACATTTTCATGTTTTGGGCTACAACAGCAAAATTTTAGCTTCAGGTTTGAAATAGAAGATTTAGTCCGATCGAACTGAAAATTTTCACACATGCTTCCGATAGGAGTAGGCAAATGTTCCGCACTATTACGTTTCGATGAGCAACAATTTTGTTTTTTCGGTCAACCCAAGTGCCCATGCTCCCAGGGCTTCTGAGTATTTGCCCCCTGTACTGTATTAGTTCATGTTTTTATCCACATAGAAATGTTTTATGAAACGATGTCTTTTGTGTACAAATAAATGGAACATTTATCATTTTGTGAATTTTTATATTGTTGTATGCTGTGTTAAAAATCTAATTTAGTTTAAGATAACATTCCTTAGCCGCAGTAGCACATTCCCAACTGATGAGTTACCACAGAATATAACTTAATACCCAAAATATGCAACAAACTAAATATTTGGTATAAGCACTTGTATAGGCAGAAGCGAGGATGAAGGGTGTCACACTATTCCATTATGATATAATTATCTAATATGGGTATAACGAATTCACAGCTATAAGAAACAAATGATTTCAGTTGGCGTGATTCTATTCGTTTGGATTTTTATGACACAAGAGCATCTAGGTTATACTGCGCCAAACATGGTAAAATCAAAGACTGTTATAAAACCTATATACTCTATAAAAAGTTAAAGGTATGTGCGTGGTCAGCATGGTCGTGTAAAATGTTAGAGAGTGATGAAAAGTTAGAAGTAAGAATACGAGCAAGGTTAAAATAAGGGCATTGAGTTAAAATATGTAAAATACTGATGGGTTCATTGCACACTTGGCAAATTGGTGCTGGTTTTTCTTCCAATAGATGTCTATGGGTGAGATGGGAATGGCCAATGTGAAGTCTAGCAAGGAGGACCTCCTCTTTCCAATTTTTATGGTATGAGGAGGACCAGTTGCCAACTGCATGTTTTGTATGATGCAATGTGTTATTGGTTTGACGATCCCATTCCTCTTAGCATTTTTGATTCAGGCAGGTCTTGACAATTGGCTTCAGGCCAGAGACTGTAATGATTTGATTCAATGCATAGTACAATGAAGTCTTGTTAATGCGGTTTCGTTTGAGACAGACCTTTCGTTAGTGCGGACAAATTCTTTTTCCCCCATCTGAGGTATATGTGTACATTCAATGTAAAGACTTGGCATAATGCATACGGCTCATCAGATAAAATGCCTTCATCCAAAGAAAAAAAAAAGCCTTTTTACAGGAAAAACTTCAGGAGGTATTGAAAAGAGCATGATTTTTTTTTGCACAGGCATCGTCACCTGCTTTTTCAAAAGCAACCTCGCAAATGTTTTACATGGCATGAAGTAAAAATATATTAGTTTCCACCATATATAAGTATTAATTTTTTTTGTTTCGTTGTAAATTCTTCTTCAGTATTTGTTTATAGTACACTATTTTGTCTTAGTAATTTATTCATTTACCTTGTGGACTGCATTACTGTTATTTTTGAATAGCCCAAGGTTTCAACCACTGAAATTTGCTCTCCGTTTAGTGTGGACTTCTGTTCGTACGGATAAAAATTGGCAGTTCATGATGATCTGCTTTAACGAGATGTCTCTGTATATATTGTTATTTCAAAGAAAATTCTCTGGTTCATATAACTGAGTTTGATTGTACATAAATATATGGAGCTATAGCTCTGTAACTCCACTCTAATAACGGGGGTTATGACCCCAACCAACCAGAGGCATAGCCACGGGGTGGTTTTGGGGGTTGTAACCCCCCCATTGCAATGAAATTTTGTATATTTAACATAGGAATATATGAGTTGTAGCTCTGTAACCCCTCCCATTAAGCCTATAACCCTCCCCTTATGAACTTTCTGCCTACGCCACTGTAACCAACCTCCCCTGTACACGCCTGCAGGTAGAATATTTAAGAAAAACGAATTCAATTAAGTAATATGTATGTATTGGACTAATGCATTCAATCATAAACCCTTAAGAAAACCATTTAAAAATATAACTAATTGGGTTAAAATTGAGGCAATTTTTATAGCTCCTTTACAGTCTTCAAAATGTATTTGAATACTTTGCAGAGGCATGTGCTGCCAGCTGGTGAGGAAAATATTAAAATTAGATGAAGTGCACTACATGTAAATGGTAGTTTAAACCAGGGATGACCTCTCGGGTCCCATTCAGTCTATGAGGTAATTTCACTTCAGGACAAGAAGCAAGATTAATGCAATTAAAATAAAATTATTATTACTTTTGGCCATGAATTTACTGATGCATAAACATTTAATATGTTTCATACTTTTGACATGGATTTAATACCATTTAATACATGGAAGTTCTACTGTGATTTGCTGTTTAATAATTATGACAATTTGATTTGTCCACTTACTATTTGGGAATTCTAATAACAATTTTTAACTATTTCAGGTTTAGTTACGGCATCTGCTATAGCACTTTGGCATGCTATCCCCCATTTTGAATATGAGAAACTCAATTTTCCTGAAATGGGTTTCAGTCGATGGCCAGAAGTAAGTAATTTCATTGCCACTAGCATTTTTATTTGATTTTTTTCTCTTACAATGGTAATAGCCTTGCGTTGAGACGTTTGTGAAGATGTGTACTCAGCCTCAGCGCGACCATATAGCCGATATCACGACAGACTTTTTTAAAGATATTTAATACTATACAATAATTTTTGCCACCCACGTATTAATTACAGCTCAAACTAGAGCTTGTGTAATTTTGGAGAAAAAGAGACGCTTTCCCCATCCTGGATTCGAACCAGGGTCCCTCCGTTTAGCCCGGAGTGTCTTGGACCGCTAGACGAATGAGGACAGGAAACAACGCTCTCTTTCTCCGTATGTAAAGGTGTTAAGGTATTATTACCCTCCGCAGGGATAACACAATTGCCAAATATGGTCAACACAAGAGGGAGGTAATATAATCTGGTGGGGACTCTTGCCCCCACCAGATTACAATATCCTAAGGCATGTAAGGCATCTCTTTTTCTCCTAAACAAAAACAGCTCTAGTTTGAACGTATACCTACGTGGGTGTCGAAAATTATTAAGTAAAAAATATTACGTACATCTAATAAAATAACAAATAAATGAAAAATTTTTTCTTCCTTTCAGGTATTGCAAATTTATACTCGGAGTCATTATGGTTGGTCATATGTACTTGCTTGGCTTGGCGTTTCCCTTACACTGTGTTCTTCATTTCTGTTTCTTTGTGGTGCGCAGTGCCTGCGGAAGGAAAAGCGCAAGGAGAAGGCCCAAGGCACAGCCTACCTTGTACCTGTGTATGCAGGACCATATCATTGTCCATATTCATATTAACACAGAAATGTATAATACTTAAAATGAATTGTGATTCATGCAATGGGTCCATTCACGAATAATACGATGCCGAATTTTCATTAAAGTATTCTTTTTTTGGGGTTTTACACACTTGTTTGAATTATGTCAATTGCAAAATTATAAAAATGTGAATTAAATACAGCCCACACTTCTCAAAATATGGTATACTTGCATGAACACTCCACCCCCAGGGAGTACTGAACGAAACAGGCTATCGTTTGTCACTAAAATTGATGCCTCAATATTAAAAGTTTGGAAACATGCGAGTTTATAAATCTTATCCAAAGAATTTAGGTTACAAGAAGAAAGGAGATCTTGAGCTACTATTGATAGAAATATCAAATACATGTATGCAATGAATTTCAAGGGAAGATGGTTTGTATTTCTTACCTGACAAGATTGCACAAGGGGTCATCTAGGCTGAGACAAATGACTTAACAGTACTTCTGAACTAAGCCAACGCACATATCATTTGCAGGATCACCCAAGATATAATTTTAGAGAGTATTATTATATATTGAATACCTGTAATGAATGTTTTTATATAACTGAAATTTTATTAAAATATGTCCTGATAGTGAAAGTTCCCTGAATAATATAGAGTAAGGTCATATCGGTATTATTAAAAGAAATCAATCACTAGTTCGACTCCTGGTCAAGGTGGTGGCTCATTTTCTTCTACACATAAAAAGCTCTAGTTCAAGCTAAAAGAACGTGGGTAACAAAAATGCTATCTATCAACATGTGAGTAATACAGAGCATCAATAAAAATTATCAACATTTTATTCTTCATAAAAGCATGCATGCGTTCACAGAAGTTTGCTTAAAAAAATGATTTAATCATTTTCCAATTATTTGCAAAGCTTTTAACACTTGAAGTACGACCCATTAAGCTTCTTCAGCCAGAAGATTCCATAAATGGTTTGAAACGAAGAATTGCCCATGCGTTGATGGATCCAGTGCGAAGGTCTTTAACCTGTCCTTAGTTGTATCTTTATTTCACAGTTAAGGAAAGAAAACGAAGCCCTTCATATTTACATTAAGTGTAAAAAACGAAAAATTATAACAGCTTATTAAAAGGTCTACTTTAATTACTTAAGTAGACCTAGTACAATGTTGTACAGCAGTTCTCAACCTAGAGGGGGGGGTTCTTTCGTGGTTCCAGGTGGGGGGAATTGCAAAATTGCAATACTGACGTTGATGAGAAAAAAAAAGTATGAAGTGGGTGGGACGGGATGGCATTCTAAGATACAATGAAAATGCTACATCGGGCAGGAAAGGTTGAGAACTAACGGTGGAGGAAAATGCATCATTAGGATTAAGCCTAACACTCCGTGATCTGGGTTTAAGGTGCATTTCGTTTACTCTGGATTTCAGTTAAACAAAGTTCAGATAATCAGGGTTCCCCTGTATGAATAATTAAGAGTAATTGATACCTGGAGCTTTATCATGAAAGTGAAGAAGAGCTACTATTTATAAATAATATACAATTAGATTTGAAAAAAGGAATAAAGGACAATTCCTACTGGAAGAAATTGTAGCAGGTTTCACATATCAAATGCACTTAAACCACACTCAAGTGTTTATGAGGTCAAGTGCTACACAAATTAGTATTCTGCATGGTCACTATATCATACAGGTTGAAGTAAATTAGGAATTCTTTAGCTAGTTTTCATAAAATTAACGGACGGTAACAGCTAAGAGAAAATCCCTTTTAATTTCCATTTGCCAACAAGGTACAGTTAACCACCTTTGAAAACCTTTCCACCTATCTCCTGATTAAAGATGCCCAACTTCTTTCTTCAACAACTACTACATAACAAGTTTCCAATGATTTCTGCAAAAATCTTTTCATGCAACTTCTCTCTCGTTCAGATAAATCATTGATTTGGAATCCCAAACATCGTTAACTATCACTTCAACTTTGGCTTTAACCGCAACTATATACATTACTACTTATAACTCTGACTCAAACTACATTTAATCCAGTTACATTTTTGGTACACATACGCTTGTGAAGCAAACTACTATTCAATCTTCGATTTTTCTTGTTCAAATTTTCCAGGTGATGTAGAAAAGTTCTATGAAATTGGATTATTATCCTCTCATTTCCGAGGCATATAGTGGTGTACTTTCCCTGATAAAAATTACTGCGATATGGATATATTCAGGGTCGAATTAAGGTTACGTGCGGCCCTAGATAATTATGTTTTTGCCCCTTGTAGTATAAATTAAGCCTGTGTGATTACAGTGGGACCCATAAATAACGAGGATCTTGGGACCAATGAAAATGCTAGCTATATCCGTCATGGAATTCAGATTTGAAAATAAAATCGGTACAGGTAACATATTTGCATGCAATGTACATATAATTTTTTTTATGATACTTTACATGATGACGTTTAATTTCTTTCATGGTGTTATCTTCAATTTTTTAATACCTGACGGCTGGCCGGAGCTTGTCAAGCTGACTTTCTGTCAGCTTTTTCCGGTCATACATCAGGCACCTTTTGGTTTTATTTTACCATTTTATTGCATTCATATATTTGCATTTGTATATAACCTTAGGTGTGCTTGTGAAATAAATTATTTTTATTATACAAAAAACCTTAAAAGTCTTGCCACAATAAAAATTACTACCCTAGTGATAAGGTTTGGTAGCAAATTTTGAGGTAGCATTGTGTCTTGATCGTGCCAGGGCCCCTAAAAAAAAGTGGACCTTAAACATTTGTCTTGTCTCTGCGATAATCCGGCCCTGGATATATTGTTCCAGTACTCATTTCAAATAGATTTTCACTTATAATTTTATGTTTTTTAATAATATATATATACATACACACACTACAAAATTAATACTGCATTACACATTATGTGGCTTCAATGACAACAGCCTATATATAGAAAGACACGATAAAATTGATTGGTTGAACGAAACCAAACAAGGTGGACACAATAAAAGGATACAACCAAAAACTTCATTTGGAGCTTTGTCTAAGTCCCATGTGATTCCAGAAATTTTGTAATACAACTTTGCCTCTGAGCTAGAAAGGAAATAAAAACAGTAGAAGTTACTTACTGACATGGCTGTAATTATCCATCACTTGATCCAAATCATTACTCATTAATTAACTTAATTACAAGGTTGTAAGATATTATTACCCTTCGCAGGTATAACACAATTGCCAAATAATGGTCAACACACAAAGCCACTGGGGCATGCTTTTTGAAATTTTTATACATAGAAATCGTCGACACCTGCACATGAACACAAGCACGAGCTTTTATAGTATAGGAGAAAAACCTTTTTTTTTTTTCATTACTTTTGAAAATTATTTGGCAATTATGTTAACCTTATAAGAGGTAATACTTACAACCTTGCATACAGAGAAAGGGAGGATCATTCCAGTGCTGCAGTGACCTAGTGGTTAAGTCAATCAGGATTTCAGAGGGACCCCAGGCCGGAGTGTGTCTCTTTTGCTCCTATACTTTAAAAGCTCTAACTTGAGCTCAGGCGTGGGTGTCAAAGATTTCTACCTTTGTCTGCTTACAACATAAACTGTTCTTTCTGTCTTGATGGAATACCAAACGTTTAACTAAGGTAACTTTGTAAAATGAATCGTTCTTTTAATATGCCGACACTTCTTTCATTTAATTATTATTTATGAGACCACAATAGCTTTCGGCATATAACAAGGAGAGGTGACAGACAACACAGACAGAATGCAAGTAAATACAGTTCAGTTAGAAACCTAGCATCTAGTCACAGCTTCTAAATTTTTACCAGTCCAAAAGCTGTATACAGAATAAATTTCATGCTTAAATATGGATAGAAAGGAGGGTAAAATCATCCGTAAGTCATTTTACCGTCCTTTAAGGTGGAAAACATGTTGTTAATACCATCAAGATGCTATATATACTGGGAACACCAATTCCTACTGAACTGCCAAAGTCAAGGCATCACCAGGCACACTTAGTACAAAAGACAACAGCCATCTTGGAGCATCATGTGCTGATGGCTTTGAGGCAATGATAGTTGTCATCCATGATGTCCTTATTTACACTGACGTTCTGCCATTTACTAGTATTCTGACTGTCAGCTACAGTACAAATGAAAACTAGAGACTGATGATGATGAGGAGGGAAAATGTGCTTTTATGGCACAAAGACACCAAGAAATACGTTGTGCCAGGACCTATGAATTTCTGAGGAATCTCTGCTGACAAGGGAATTAAACTCTGGACTACGGTGGATAGAAAACAGACACACACTCCGCAATTCCATTGAAAGCAGAACCCGGGGTAATGGTGTTATAGACAAATGCATAACCACTTCAGTACCGTAGGACAGTGGATCTACATTTTTCAGTGGAATCCACACCTCTTAAAACCTAGGGAACCAACCTTTGAACTATAGCGAGTCGGTAAGCATTCATTATTTTTTGGGGTAACATTGTGCGGCAAACCTGAATTAAGGGCATACTAGGCGAACACGGGTACTAAGATTAGTCAGGTGACATAACACTACGCAGTAAAATGAATTGAAACAGAGAACAAAGCTTCTAAGCATAGCTTTAAATTTTTTAATAACAAAATCAGCGTATGTTTCGGATCGGCGTTGGCAGTCCCTCGACAGGAATGATGACAATTTGATTTCCTGACGAGGGACGACCAATGCCCATCTGAAATGTACATCGATTTTGTTAATAAAAAAAATTTAAAACTACCCCTAAAAATGTTCTTTTTTAATTTAAACATGTGCACATTGCATCACCTCAGGGATGAGAAAAACCAGATACATGTCTTTTTATGTCTCAATATGTGAAATGAATTATTAACTGGACAGAATGACATTCCTGCTTCTTGTGTTTTTCCACATCCTGCACGCTTTTTTTTTCCACAATCCATAAAAAGATGCAAAACTGGAATTTCACTACATATACAGTGAAACCTGGTAAAGAGACCACCTGAATAAAGTGACCACTTCTTTTTATGACAGAACTGGTAGAGACTTAGTCATGCCTATACGAAAGTCTGTTATGCATAGTGACCACCTATTTATGGTGACCATTACAGTTCAATCCAAAAGGTGATCACTTTAGGCCGGTCCTACTGTATATACTCGTATTTTGGAGTTCTTAAATAAATCTCGATTGTTTTGTTGCCATGTACAACTGCAAAATAATGCAACAGTAAAATTGAAAATCATGAAAGCTGTGTTGTTTCAATAATCTAAGTTAGCAATAATGCAAAATATATCTATATATGACAAACAGACGTTAACTGAAGACATGCTATATAACAATATCCAATTTGATTGCAAAGATAATTTAAAGTAATTCTTACACGTAAGCTTCATGGTTGTTGTTTATTTGACCCTCAAGATGCTCCAATTCCTTTTTCTTTCCTTCAATTTCTTTTACAAGATGCTCAGTTTCCTTTTTGGATTTCGCTATTTTTTTCTCCAACTCCTGTGTTCTTTCATGAACAGCATCTGTCAATGAATTCATGCATTTTACTTGGAAAAAATAAAATTATGTAGTAAGAAATGTGGCTCAAGTACAAGCTACTCTAATCAATAATTCTCAATTTTTACAATCACAAATTTTGATTTGCGGACTGGGAAAAAATAACAATATTGGAGCTATTGGACTTGAGAAAGCAATCTTTGAATTAAAAAAATGGACTCCATACTGCAGACCTTGCATAGAGTTTTTAGACATGTTTTCATAAGGACAGGGTTTATTTATTAAAGAGGCTATATATATATATATATATGGAGGAATAAGTATAGATGGTTAAAATCACTCACAGCAAATAATTTCAACAATTATATAATGATGGATTGAATAATTATGCCTATTTAATAATGGGTAGAATCGTTAAAGCAAATTATTCGGTTTAATCTTTTGTGCAACTTTAGGGTCAACAAACAAAGATGAATTTTTAGTTAAAATTTGTTGAGTGTAGTCCCCTCGACAATTCAAGCATATGAGGAAGATGGTGCGCATGGCAAGTTTTGCTAGCATAATGGTTACAGCATCACTCTGATAAGTTGATGGATTTTGTTTTGATTAAACTTTTTAACACTCATAAATAAAAAAAATCTCTCATTTTGAAGTAAAATTGCAATGATGGGGTTTTCTTTGCCCCATCAAGACAATTTTTTTGATTCATTCTGATTCTCGCATCTTTATTGAATAATTTTGAAAACTTCTTCCATGTTTAATCTTCTATATGCAGATCTAATAAAGGTTGGGTGGTCTAAAAGTCTTTACTTATCTTCTGAAAGATTGGAATTTGTTAAGAAAAAACCATGCTAATATTAACATATAAATTTTAATTGTTTCATGATAATGGCTCAATAACTATAACGGATGTATCAGATTACAACATTGACCAGGATGTTGATTAAGCAAGTTTTAAGTACCGCATTTAAGTACCTGTAACATATATTTCTCTGCTATATCTCAAGTCTATATTGTACATAAATTATTATACACAAAAAAGATATTGTTTTAGTGTCCCTTATTTTAAATTAGTAAAGTTTTCAATGGGGAAAATGAATTTTCGGGAACGAAAAACATACTTATTAAATTGCATCTATGGGAAATAAGTCCTTGTTTTAGAAATGAGGGATCTGAATGAATTCATTAAGGCAAGAACTACCTATACTTTGAATATACATTCATGAACAGTTGAGTTAAAGATACCTTCCTCAGTAGTGTGCAGCATCCCCTTTTGCCCTGATAATGTCAGTGATGCAGCATGGTATGGACTCCACAAGGCACCAGAAACATTCAGGAGCTATATTCACCCATAACCACTGCACAGCCTTCCATGATGCATGGCAATTGTTCATTGGAAGACCCACAGTGTGTGTGCATCCCTATCGATAGCATCTGAGATGTTTTCGATAGCGTTGACATAGGGTGACTTCAGTGTACAGGCAAGCATCCCCATGTTTGTAGAATGTTCATCCAACCATTCATCAGTCATTAATTCGGGAGCAGTAGACCAGTGTATTGTCTTGTTGTAGGTATAGGTCATCCTCAGGATGCACATGATCTGCAAGGGTCTCTATACCATTCACCAGTGAGAAACGATAGCACACGTACCAGGAGACCCATTTCATCCCATGTAAACATTTCCGATACGAGGATATCACGATCACAGGCCTAAACTGTACTCTGCCATCGGCGTGGACCAATGTTTACCTTGACTCATCAATCCAGGCACCCTTTTTCTATGCGTCAAGGGACCAATGGTGGTATTCCCATACATTAACCATTGTGCCTTGTGACGTGTGGTGAGCAGAGGTGCTGTGCATTCACGCTCAGGTGGTGTGTGATACCGTTAGAAGACTGGTTAGTCTTAGAGAAACTGGTTTTTCCCACGCGAAAAACCAGTTTCGGCAAGACGCCCTTCCCTAAACTGCAATGGACTAACCCGTCTGCTAACGGTATCAGGCGTCAGGTCTGCGCGAACGCACAATACCATACACAGTGTTCACACTAGGAAAAAATATTAGGTGAGATTTTCACACCTTAACTTCAAAATTAAGTGGGAGTTTAAAAATGCAAGTGCAAATTCAAGAATTTTTTAATTCTTTAAATTAACTTTAATTTAATTTCACAATCAAACTAAATAATCACATAATAAATGCACAATGTGAGTCAGATTATATATATGTGAAATAAAATTAGCAACATACTACAAAAAGGAGCTATCAATACAATTTAATGATCCCAGAGTTGAACCAGGGTCCCTCCATTGAGCCTGATGTGCCTTGACCGCTACGCGAATGAGGACGGGAAGAACGCTCTTGTTCTCCATATATTATTCATTTTTTTTATCCTGTTTTGAATGCTAAAGGACCGCCTCAAGGGAAGCAGAACTTATTGGGATAGCATAGGTGCCAATCCTTCAAATTTCTTATGATCTTCCGGGCGGAAAACGATTTCTTTCGATTTAATTTTTGGA
>QLNU02014802.1:37477115-37518523 GCA_006491805.2 Dysdera silvatica
TTGGTCTCACCGGTTATTAATGTAGAAATGGTCTTTTGTTATGTACATAACAGAAAGTTAATGGGAAATTCACCATTAATACTAACACATGGTTTAATGCATCATCTAAGGCAGGAATACTAACTAACTAGGAGTGACCTCCAACTCCTGATGCAAACTCTTTGAAACAGACAATACGATTTAAATAAAGTACAATCTAATGCAATGTTTAATATTTTCCCAGGAAACAAGGTTTCCACTTTTATGTGGTCTACTAAAGAGGATTGTTTACTATGAATTTTTATAACGTTAAATGCCACTTTCGCTCGAGAAAAGGAAGTCACTCATATACAATTTCAGCAATTATTAGCAGAGTAGGTTGCATATAGTATTTGATTTTTTTATAACTGTTTTCATCAAATTGCATCACTGTTTCTATATCTGTAGTTCAAGAAATTGTCTTGATGCATGATATTTGACTCACTGTCTACAAGCCCGGATTTATAAAAAATATATAAATTAAATTTAACGTACCCTGCCATGGGTAGGTTAGGCAAGTGTCCAGGGCACAAAATTTGAAAAATTGCCCATTTTTTTTAATTGAAATCAATCTCTAATAGAGTTCAGTTGATCCGCGTCACCCTCTTTCTCCTCTGAAATTGAAATCCTGTAAAGTTCTATGAAACACACTGAGGAAAAAGATTATCATCAAATAAATTTTATATTCACAAAAATAGTTATTTTATCGTAAATGTTCCTCAAACATGCCGCCTGATTTTCTGTTGTATGTTAAGGACGAGGAGAAGATCAACAGAATTCCACTCAATTCTTTTAGTAGAAAATTCTCAGCAAATGTCTCCCCACCCCCAATATATTTTTGGGGATTTTCACCCTATTAGACGATCAAATCAATTTTTCTAGTTATATCCCTGCTGCTCACCAGGAATATGGAATAAAGCAAGGCTCATTAAAAGACAGGCAGGATGTGTAGCTTTTCTAAAAAGGGCGGGGAAAAACACTGCATGTGTATACATACACATATACATGCACAGAGTAGAACTCCTCTCGATGGATACCTAATTACATAGATAGAGAGAATGCAGGGAAGGATATAAAACAATTGCTATTCAGGATATTTCGCCTGTGAAGTACAGGCTTGCCTGTCCATCAGAGAATTTTACAACATACAATAAATTTATGTCTTTCCCACTTCATCGGGGTTCCCACTCATCATAGAAAAAAAAATTCCCAGAGTTTTTGGACGAATTTCAATGACTCATCGCAAACAAAACTTTGAATTGAATTTCAGGGAAAATTGCCTCACATTTGTGTGAAATTTAGCTATTCCGAACAGGTTAGGAAGGTTTTGTTTGTTTGTGGTTTTACGGCTCAAGGACTACAGTGGTCATGCTGCGCCGGGACCTACTGTTTTCCGAGGAATCCGAACCTCTTAAGGCCTAGGGAACCAAACCCCGGACTACAGTGAGCAGTGCGATCTTTATGAGATCTCTGAGTAAGCGTTCTTTGCACTGCTGGGAGTCGAACCCGGATTAATGGGACACTAGGCAAACGTTAGGAAGGTTTTCCGTGACTTTTCCCGGTTTGACCAAAAAATTTTGTTTTCCCCTGACTTTAGGGATAATTCCAATTTCCCTGACAATTTCACGCTGTGTGGGAATGCTGCTTCATCATTCAAACTGAGCATATTTTATGCGGGAAGAAAAAGAAGTTCACAACAAGTTCAAGTGATTTCATACTTGCAGGGTTAGAAATGCAAAATTGATGAGATGATCGAGTTCAAATATGGACACATAAACAGTGAAACATTACTGAAGTAAATCTGTGTGTAGAAGTTTGTATCAAAATTAAGCATCACAAAGTCGTGATTTGCAAAGTTTTAAGTTTGTCCAAAGTAATGCATAGTGAGACATTTATGACAGGATGCTGGCAGTTCCTTGATTGGAATTAAACAGTAGATCATGACCTTCAAACCATAACTTGCTGATAAAGTTATAGGACATCATGCAACATTTAATACAGTATTAGGATGCACACTGTGTTGACTAAAAATAAGTTAACATTATTTTTAAAAATCAAACAGTATTTAAATCAACACAGGAGATTCACCAGCTTTAAGTAACAAAAACATAGCTAAGAAATACAAAGAAGTTTCACATCTAAATATAAAGACACGAAATACAATCAAACTGTTTGTCGCTGGTCAAAAATTTGCCACCGATTCCCACAGACATGGTTCAGTTGATTTATGATTAACTATAACCAAAAATGCAAAGTTGATAGGCACAGTATTTAATAGTGACTGATATTTGGAATGCCTTCATATTGAATTCTTTAAATCAAAATTTAGGAAACAATCAGCATTATAAATAGGTTGGGGAAAAAAAATTCAGTAGATTTTATTGTTTTTATTCAAATATTATCAGACTTGAGACTTTTTTTGGATTTGATTAGACTATTCTGGATTATTCCCCATATCCTTATTATTAGTGTGAATATAATTATAAAAATGTGTTCAGTGCATTCATTTCATAAATGGGGTGGGTGGCAGAGTATAAGATAACACAGAAAAATGAGAGTCAATATGGGTTTTAGCATCAAGCCACAACAGCTAGAAGACATTTTTGCAGACGGTTCAAAATACATCCTTTGAAAACAAGTTTCCTTTCAAACTCTTCAAATGCCAATGCCTACTTAAGATATAATTTAATTCTTTATATTTTTTTTTATTTTCTTTTTGGAGGATTTTCCTCATTCTTAATTCCTTCTTCATTTAAAACACTAATAACAAGTAAATTACCAAAGCTTTCATAAGAGCAGAACAAGGATATGATGGAAGAAAACGAAGGCATCCCTCAAATTTGAAGTCGTTGACTGACATCAGAACAGGGAAGTAAAGAATACAAAAAAGAAAAGCCACATGGCAAATTGGTCTCCATCTTGGTGAGACCTAAACTGAGGTTTATGTCCATTCTAATGGTCAATGTAAATGGAGAACCAAAGGCACATGAAATCGCAAAAAATTCCAAAGAAATACGTTTACACAATGAATGTATACTTAAAGTATCCATATCTTAGACAAAATGATTTACTATTGATATTAATGATAAGATTACTTTTTAGTTATTGAATTAGTCTTCAAAGCATTGATATAATAATTAATGGACAATACTGAAATCGAAAAAAATAAATAAAAAATAGAGCCTTTTAAAAGTATTATAACTACACACTGCAAAAAAGATATTATAATTAATAATGGCAGATTATAAATACAGAAGTAAATAAAAGTCCTGTACAAAAGCAGTTGGCTTTGACAAAATGTCAGAGCTTAGTACTAAATTTTGAAAACAGCAAACTTCAGTGCATTTTATGCCAAAGATTATATAAAAGTTATACATATATCTCAGGTTATATATAATGAAATTTAAATTTTTGGACCAAGGGAATGAGTTGTGCTTCAAATCATGACAACAGGGAATTCAAAAATGAATTTCATAAAATGTCTTAAATTCAGTTTTAGCGATTTTTACATGTTTAGTCATGTTGTTACTTAAAACTTCTACCAGTAAAGGGGCTACTATTTTTCCTAGATGTGAATATTTTGCGGGGCAACAACATAACATGCCGAGATGGGACTCAGACAATAAAAGCCAATGGAAGCATTTTGAACGTTCTAGGAAAATACTTCCATTGGTTTTCTGTTGCTTGAGACAGTTCGCAACGTTTTTCATTGTTGCGGTTTTGAACTGGTTTTTAGCGAACGTTTGTCTGCGCCAACAACCAGTTCTGAAATGACGTCCTCCCCTCTGCTGTAATCGGCTAGGCCGTTTGTGACATCAGTTCCCGTTATTTCTAACGGTACCATCGGACTACTTTTCGTGAACGAACTATAAGTCGGTCAGAAGCCTGCTAGCTTGCGCATCTTTCTTGACAAGTGATTGTTTTTTTTTATCAACGTATGTTATTATAATCAATTTAAATTTTTTTTATGTGACACCTCCATTTTAAGAATGCCCACACGCAAGCGCACTTTTAATGTTAACTTACAAAGTACCATTTTATAAAGCAAAGAAGTACTCTATTGGACATCAGATGTGAAAAGTGTCGTGCAGAATTTAGCATAGTCCATGGAGGTGCAAGTGATATTAACCAACCATTTAAGATCAGAAAAACACAAAAATTCTGATCTTAAAGACAATCTAAACCTTGAAAAAAAAAAACTCTGTTTCTTCCCCACTCTGTTCGTAATTTAATGGCAAAATTGCAAAAAAGCGACCGTAGGGATGTTGATAAAGAATATATCGAAACTACAGTTGCTGAGTTCTATAAAATAAGTAAAGAATATTTGGAGCAGTGGACTGTTTCCTTTGAAGAATTAGAAATATTTGAATGGGTGAATTTAACCAAAATATTTGCATGAGAAAAATTCAAAGTTAAATGGATGTATTGATTGAAAAGGGATTTATTAATTGTGACCAAGTTATCAGAAGTATTTGATGAGTATTCACTTATAACTACATTACACCGCAGGAATTGACAGAATGGAACACTGGGAATGTTTCAATTGAAAGTCATTATGTGGAATTGTTCAGACACTTTCACACCAATAATTTTAATCAGATGAACTTTTGTATGATTATTGAATATATTTTATACCTATCAAGCATTAATGCACCAGTAGAAAGGACATTTTCTCTTATGAATAGGCAATGGAAGAGTAGGAAAACATAGTTGCAAGCCACAGTTCTCAAAGCAATGGTAATTATTAAAGTAAATTTTAAGAAATCATGCCAAGAATTTTATTCTTATTTAAAATCAAATCCAAATATACTTAAGCAAATTTGTTCTTCAGAAAAATATAAGACCACATAAATTATTTATTTTCACATGTTCATTCCTATTCTTTTCATTTACAAATAAAAACTATGAAAAAATATTCGTTTCCTTGAATAACATACTATTACCGAAAAATTAGTAGATGTCCCATTTATTTTTTTCCCTCAAAACGGGACATACGCCGTATGTCCCGTTTTGAGGAAAAAAATAAACGGTCACGTTAGGCAAGACGAGAGAACGAAATTTGCTCTCATAACAAATTTTATTTCTAATATTTTTTAAATATGTGGGGAAGGAAATTAACTCTGCCTTCATGTACAATTCTGAAATTATTCACATAAATGAGGAAGAACTATCGTTCAGTATATGTTCCTCAAAAGATTGGATTTTAAAATTTTCGGTACTTCAAATATTTTCACTGAAGCTTTAACAGGGAGATGGGGTCCTTGACTTTTTAAAAGGAAAATGTGGAAATTAAAAAAAAAGAAAAAAATTAATGTATTTTACCTATTAAAGGCCACTACTAACTTTAATTCTTAAGGGGACACAGTGTCATTACAAAGGGTCTTCATTTGCTTCAGCCTTTTGTTATCTCCTGTGTTTTGCCTTCTTCTTGGCCCACTTTTTCTTTCCATGAGGTTTCATTTTTGTGTTTTATAAATATTGTTCAATTTCATCCTGAGAGTGTATTAAATGAAGGGTTTATTATATCAACATTAAAATTGCGTTTATGGAAAGCAAACCGATAAGAAGTCTCAAGATTTCCCATTTTTTTTTTGGCAACAATTTATTCTGTTATACTATAAAAATGTTGCCACTCAATAATAAGTGGGATAATTGTTGCCTCTAAGTATATTCCTTTCTATATTATTGAGTGGTAATACTGTTTTGGAGGCTTGTTTTTCTAAAACGGCAATTTAATGTTTGTACTTCATGGCAACAGTAAAAAAAAAAGACACCATAATTATTTTTTTTAAATTTTATGGATTAAAGTTCAGCGAGAACATTTTCAACATTAAAAGGACTACTGACAAACGAATTTTATACTAACTTAAATGCCCAAAAAAAGAAAGAAAAGAAAAACCACCACCCTACCATTATCTTCCTTTAATTTCGTTAAAACTCAGTTCATTCGTGTTCGTAACTATTCAGGCAGTTAAGCGAAATTCTAGATAATCATCTAAAGAAGTTAACCTAAAACTTTATTAGTACTTAAGGATGCAAGCTTATTGCCAAATTAGCGATCTAATTCACCGCCATAATATCTTTTCCAATGTGTGACATTCAGCTGTTATGTCAATCTATCCTTTCTTTGTGATTCCTTATCATTTCCTCTAATTATTTTTTTAATCTCAGAATGTTAATTACACCTGTTTAGATGCAATTGATGTCCTGAGATTAAAAAAAATTTATAATTTTCAGATATTAGTTTGGCTGATTAGTATTTTACTTGCTGGTGAATTGATAAAAGTGATTTTATTTGGTGATACATTTGTATAGTAACAGCATAAATCTACCAACTCTAGCAGTTGTACTGACTATATATATTTGTAAAGAATGGCTGGGTTTTGTGTCCCAAAATTACAGAATCAGTTACCTGTGATAATGCCACTGGTAGTGTTGTGTCGCAAAAATTATAAAAAAAATATACCTTTCATATTTTAAATAATGTTTTTTTCCATCTACATCATTACATCTTTTCATTTGTGTTTCCTAGTTATATAATTCTGCAGTTTTTTCATAACCATGTAAAATAAATAGAATAAATTAGCTTCGGTTTCAATTTGGGACCCAAGTTCATTTATTAATTGGTTTTTTTTTCACCCTGGTTCCCTTTGCTTACCAGGTTAGTGGTAACCTTTCTATCAACTATATGTTGGAAGAGAGGTTATTTAACACAACGCGTAATTTTTGCAAAAATTAATAATTGAAATCCACCCTATACGATCTCTTTGGTTTAAATAAAATAAAATAAATGTTTAACGTTGACATTTTCTCTCACTTTAGGTTCATTGCGAACCCAAACCAAAAGTAACCAATGAATCAAAAACAACCGTAACAGTAGTTTACTCCAAGGTTTTTTAACTATTTATTTGAACAAGACCAAGATTACAGGAATTCGGAATTGCTTTAGGGGAAGCAGAAGGCTGGTTATATATTACATATTCATCTCATGAACATATTTTACAGAACAGTATACTATAACTCAGTTATTTTGTATTCAGCAAACTTAAGTATCGGCAAAGTTTCTATTTTCGAAACCTCCCTTTAAAAAAACAAAAATGGAAAGAGGTCAAAGACTCTTCTTAAATTACAAAAGTTCGTATAAATACAATTACACTGCAGAAACTGCTTAGGTCTATGGTTATAGGCCTATATGAAAAATATGGATTCAGAGCAGCGGTTCTTTAACTTTCCTAGACCGCGGACCCCCTTCAGAGATCACTCGCCCTTGCGGACCCCCCAAGAATTAACTCAAAGTTCAAAACCCAGAATTTGCATCATACATATTTATTTCAAGTGTTTTATCACTGATTTTCACTATTTAAGGAAGGAATTTTCCCTTCCCTCGTAATTTATTTTTAGCATTAAAGAGTAAATACTCTCGTCTTAATATTCTTCGGAACCTCCTTTGTGAAAAGAGGAGGGTCTTGCAGACACCCTGATAGGGACCCGTGGATCCGCAGTAGTCCACGGATCACAGTTGAAGAACCGTTGGATTAGAGGATTACACATCCCTGGCAAATTATCAATTTCTCTTTTGTCAAGTTGCTGAGAGAAGTTAAATACAAAATCGATGTAGGGTTTCTTATATATATTAGAGAGAAAACAAATTTTTATGTTGGTTGGTTGTATTTTTATAGTGCAAGGGTCATCCTGCATACAAATTTTGATATTGGGTTGAACACATCCATGCATTTCCGACAGGCCAAAGCTTAAAACTCGGGTATTTGATTAGTGGCCATTGGCCAGCAGGGCCCTTTTTATTAGAGGCCACTTCATTGAAGTTAGTAGCCACTTTGGCATGGCAGCAAAACCTTTAAATACTACAGCCTTTGGAGGGTTCATTTGATCAATGTTTTTTATGAATAATAAATAGTATATGGTTTTAGAATGTAACCCTACAAAGTCAAAACGGACAAGGTCGCATTAGGAAACAAAGTGGAGAGTGTGATGACGACTGAAGTCTTATTTTTAATCGCTATTCCCTGATATTTCTTCGCCCTGGGGGTGGGGACAACCGTGAATTTTAACCCTTATGACAGACGTTGCTCTACTTAGTCTGGAATCAAATGTCAGTCAATCCCTGACTAAGGACAACAACTTCCCAAAATGCATCTATACATTCGACCCAACATGAAAAACTGTTTTATGATGTTCACACTAATATTTAATGAGTAGAATTATCCAAATTTGACTATGTTACCTCTATAGTACATTCTTCGATAATCTCTTAAGTATCTGTGAATCTTACATTTTTGTTTCCGTGTGTCTCCAGAATTTATAATTCACATGACTAAAAATATGACTGGGTTACCACTCATATTGCAGAAAAAAATTCCCTGATTAACTGCAGGGACCCGGTTGTGGGGAAAATGGTTTCATATTTATAGGGGATTTAGTTACCTAAAACAGAAGTTCAGAAAATGTTCCGGTGAAAGTTTACAAGAATCCCAGTCGCCAAAGGTGCTAACTTCCTTCTCTGGTAACCCCATTCTCAGATGATATCATGGATTGACGTTTTGCGAGTCATGATTTTTTCTAAATGTTTTGAAAAAAAAACCTCACCAATGTTGTGGCATGAAGTTTGCTGAACTCGGAATATGACCATTAGGGTTTTGGGGTTTTTTTTTGCGTAAATACGTCTTGCTTTCCTTTCATTGACGTTAATGTCCGCTGCATGTACAGAGGCCAGTTTTTTTACTCTTGCAAGCTTTCAAATTGTGGGAGAGTACTATTCCGTGCTTTATTGATGTTCTTTTGTTGGCTGGGGGGCATCATTCCCCCCCACTAGATTTTCACTGTTTCAGGAAAAATCCTGATTCGCAAAAAATCCCCTTGCATCCGAAAGAAACATGGCCATCACCCAGAGCTTGTTTTGGCAACGTTCCAAGAAACAAGCCAGGTTTTGCATATACTGAGATTCATGATCAAGCGTGGTGCTTACAGCTCTCGGATTCAATTTTATGAACATAGTATGAGTTTTGGTGACAAAAGGAGCTTGGCGACCAGAATTCTTGTAAACTTTCACCAATGTTCGCAAATTTTTCCAGTTTCACACAAAACAAAAAAACCTTACTTAGTAAATTTTTCTTTTTTTCATAAATATTGATCTCGTCATTATTTTGCCATGTTGCAAGAAACCACACCCCAAGGTAGCATTGTACATTTGTTTTGGCCTCGGTGAAATTTTAGCGATGTTAAATGGACATGCATTTTAACAAAATATGGACTTTAAAACGATATGCAATACCTAGTTTTAATTTTCAAAGATATATTCAACAATAAGAAATTAACGAAATGAAATAAATTTTACACCACTAATAAGAGAAAAAATAGGTAACAGCCAACGATGCACCAGGACAAATTCACAATGGGGAAAAAATACAACTTGTAACAAAATGGATAGAAATTATAAACTATAAAAAAATTTAATATAAATACATTTAAAAAAATCCACTTTAAGACATCCATCAAAGTCAAGCGGCATAACAGCAGAGGTTAGAAAACATGCCTTTACCTGAATTAGTGTGTTTTTATTTTTCCCCCTTCCTTTACTACTAACAGACACAAATACTAAATTTATTTATGGACAGGAATAGGCTATGTAGCATATGGTACAAAGGAAGGCGAAGTGGAAGTGGTGCAAAGAAACTTTGCAAAGTAGTTTGACATATACAGCAACACGAACAGTGTAATTTACTTTCAAGATCCAGATTACTTGAAATTATCAGTAATATAGCTAATATGTGCATTATTCCCAAAAACGGAAATCGCCACATGTGACTCACAGAACTTCTGAGCATTTCACCGTAATGTATTTGACAGAAAACAAGTACTGGCATACTTTGCCCATTACAAATTAGTTTGGTGTTGCAGTCAGGGTTCATCGGTGTCCAAGAGCAAGTAGCTCTGCAAACGTGGCGGAATGCGCAGGTCTTTAATGTGGCGTAATCGTTTACTCCCAAGTGCCGACCGAATCCGATACCTGCAATAATGCTGCAAAGTTCGAGGTTGAGATGCAATTAATGCATACCATTGGTGCTTTTGTTCAGCAACAGCAACGTGACGGACTCGAGGAGAGCGGGAATTCGGAGGGAAGAAAAAGGTACGTCGAAATTCATGCTCAATGGCTCGCCTGTCACGTTCCAAGTTGATACGTTCCCGGTGAGCTAACAATTGGTCCATGGGGGGCAAAAACGCCTCCAACGGCTCCGCCGGCAGAGGCGGTTGTGGAGGAGGAACGTTGATTTTGAGGCTTTGCAACGGAGGTAAGTGGAGCATGCTCTGCACCACAAACTTCAAAATACGTTGATCTTTGTCACATCCTTTCATCTCGTATTCGATAACGTTATAGCCACGTTGATTTTTGATGAGTGGATTGGCACCATATGCAATCAGAAAACAAGCCAGGTTAGGTCGCCGCACAAACGAAACGCCTGCATTGAAGCATACGTAATGGAGTGGCGTAAAACCAGATCCATCGGGTTCGTTAATATCAACATTGTAGCCATTCAGAACCAGCAAACGGAGGATCTTTTCACAGCATCCTTCAATTTCAGGATTTGTGCTAACGGCATAATGTAATGGGGACGAACCTGAGTGATTCAAATGATTAGGATCAGAGCCAACATTCAACAATTCCCTAACAGCGTCGACCATGCCATTTTTAACAGCAAAATGAAGCGGTGTGTCACCCGATTCCAAACTTGGTAAAGAAAGAATATCTCGACCTACAGCATTCTTTAAATGTGCCAGAACGCACTCTTCGAATCCAAATTGGGCAGCAATGTACAAACTTGTCCGGCCCTTCTCATCAATGGCATTATAATCAGCACCAGCTTGGATAAGTTCAACGACACATGCAATGTGATTATTGAGTGCAGCAAGGTGAAGGGGTGTTGTTCCACCTGCATGGGGAATTGCAGTGTAGCAACCTTTCTTTGAGTGCTTTGTTGGTACGCTACAGTCAGCACCAGCATCCAAAAGCTCCCTCAAGCAAAGGTCATGTCCCTTATCGGCGGCAATGTGAACAGCCGTGACATCGAATCGATCCCGAAGGTTCACATCAGCGTCAGCTTCTATCAGCAATTTCACGATATCGTACCGATTCTTATCGCACGCCATTTGGAGCGGCGTCATATAATTTTTTGAGGCATAGAACAGAGATTTATTGAATTCTTCGGCATTAACCGATACTCCCATACCAAGCAATTTCCTTACTAGAGCAATATCTCCCGCACCGGCTGCTATTACCAGTTTCTGACCTCGACGAATTTCTTCCTGTTTCCAGGCAGAATCGTTCTTCTTACTCGCTGACATCTTGGACGCAAGGTTCATAGAGCTCACAAAAATATTTCCCGAAAATATGAAGCAAGAATCGAACCTGCAGAATTATAACACCAATAAGCATATAGTGTCAAACGGAACTCTTAACTAGAACTAAAAGTTGGAAAAAAAAAAAAGACAACAAAAAATATGAAGATACGACAAGTAGTTTGCTTCCAGTCAATCCAACAACGATACATGGAATTCGAAATAATTCTTCAAATGGTTTATAGGGGGCGCTGTAGCTAGGAATTATCGCTTAGAAACGCATTTCTGTTAAATGTGGTATTTCGTATTTCTGCTAAATATAATTCATTGTGTCATTATTAATGCAAGTAATTAGAAAAAGTGCAGATGCTCTTTTGCAATACGGTAATTACTTCCGTTTTGGCGATTGTTTCCTTGCGTACATTTTTACTTACTCTGATCCTAATTTTCTCCTATTTTTTTTATATTATCGTGTTTTTTCTAATTTAAATTCAATTTCGGGTAAAACTGCATAGTTCACCCACTACTGAATTTCTTTAAATGTTTCCAAAACGGCTGGCAACAGAGCAACTGATCTGGGGTCATGTAGTTTTCAGTATTTTTAGGGCCGTGTAATTTTCCTGAATCAGTGAAGGGGATGTATTAGTGGGGGTCCACCAGAGGCGGTTCGAGGTTGATTTTGAACCCAAGCAGCCTGGCGCGGATTGCTTTTTGGCGCCCTCACAGGCGAAAACAGGACATTTTCACAGATACACAGTGAGCCATATGCCCTATGGAAGTGGCCAAAAGTCTCTGAAAGAATTTCTCTAAAGATGTCTCTTTTTGAAGATATTTTCGACTATTGGGTTAATTAAGAAATTTTAACTTGACTTCAGTTTGGCTCCCCCATCCAAACGGGGCCCCGGGCGGCTACCGGGCCCCTAAGCCGCCCCTGGGACCCACACCCACCTCTGAACGGTTAGTTTCGGGCTGCACCCTTGCAGTCCATTCAGATCACATTAGTGGTGTGCTTCCTGAATCAGTGAAATGCTGAATCTGTAAAAACCTGCAAATTCGAAAGTAAAAATTTAAGAAATACTTAGGAAGTTGTCTTGATCAGTGGTGTGTGACGAGAAAATAGTTTTTATGGCTCGGAGAAATGCTGGGAACAAGTTCTCCAGCCTATCCTTTTGCGGCGACGCCACATAAGTTCTGTAAAGTAGTCCGCAAATCATGTTATCTACATGAGGCTTAGCTCACAATCTCATCTGTTCCTTACATACTGAACACTCATGCCCCGACGAAATTATCCTCTTTCATAGCCTACTCAAGCACACTTCTCTTACCATTCAAACGCAATTCCAAAAAAAAAAAAAATCATTAAAAAAAAGTCATAGCAGGTGCAATATCACAGAAGAGTGGTATAAACATGATGTCACAAGCCTATCTGCGAAAATTCCAGATTCCAGACCTATTTCAAGAGGAGAGAGAGTTTGGAGATGGACTATGTAGTTGCGGCCAATTTTGTTTTTTTCCATTCCAATTTTAATTTTCCTCAAAACTTTTTTTCATATTTTTTATTTACTTAACATGTCGTTTTTTTAACTGTGGAGCACTTGTTAATTACACAAACGAACAAGATTGACAGCGTCAGCTGTCAATCTCGTCATTTTAAGACGTTTTAGGCCAAGCACTTTCACG
Source organism: Dysdera silvatica (assembly GCA_006491805.2). Classification (NCBI taxonomy): domain Eukaryota; kingdom Metazoa; phylum Arthropoda; class Arachnida; order Araneae; family Dysderidae; genus Dysdera; species Dysdera silvatica. The sequence continues at coordinate 37,490,166 of QLNU02014802.1, forward strand.
AAGGTCGTACAGCATGGCTCTTATGACAAAGAATCTGCTTTGTGGTCCATCAACAAGAAGAGCCCTTTCGGGGGCCTGTAACAGCTCAGTGATTGTATTTTTTAATTAAAAATAATAATAAAAATCATCAATATCTTGGTATTAGTATTATGTCTAAACAACAGAAGGGCATCACTACAAACTACCCGGCCCATCAATAAAAAGGGACCCTCACCAGCCCTCTGATTATATTTTTAATCAGAACAATGGATAAAAAAAGGATATTATTAAAAAAAAGAGAAAAAGTAAGAAATAATGGGTGAAAATCCAGATGTATCCCGATCGCCAAGCTCCTTTCGTCGCCAAAACTCATGCTATACTCTTAAAATGAGTCCGAGAATTCTGAGCACCGTGCCTGCATATGTATCGCAGCATACGCAAAACCTGGTTTGTATCTTGGAATGGTGCCAGAATGAATACTGAGCGTCAGCCATCATTGCTTCGAAAGCAAAGGAATTTTTTGCGAATCAGTAAAGTCTAGTGTGGTGTGCCCCCACCATCAAAAAAACAGCACAGCATGGAGATGCACTCTCCTGCAATTCGAAAGCTTGTAGTTAAAAAAAACAAAAAAACTTGCCTCTGTACATGCAGTGGTCGTAACGTTGATTAAAGAAAAGCAGGACGTATTTATCCAACAGAACGTCTAAGAGAACTTATGGCGCCAATGTAAACACAGGATGGAAGGGTGGAGTTTTCATTAGGTTAGAGGAAAAGCTTGGGATGCCTTGACAGCGGGTGGTGTGCCTCCTCCTCCATTTTATTGAACTACCTTTTCGAAAATTTTTTAACGTATAGATAGTCAAACAACAATGTCAATCAATCAACGTTTATTGGCGTAGTGATACCAACGCCGATGGTATGGCGTGATTAGATGGTGAAACGTTCGAAAGAAAATAAATATTTCTGCCTTCGGTGGGACCTGAACCCACGACCTTCCACTTGCCGGGCGGAGGCTCTACCCACTGAGCTACGAAGGACAATATATAATCTCTTTACGAACGTATATATATTGTTGCCAGTTATTTCGCAGAATGGTGTAGTACATAGACTACTATTTAAACCAAATTGCAAAGAGACTGGTATTAAATTGATCGAAATGCACGTTGCAGCATACAGGTATGTATTTATTTTATATAAATCGAACACTACGCAGATTAAATCAAACAACAATGTCAATCAATCAACGTTTATTGGCGTAGTGATACCAACGCCGATGGTATGGCGTGATTAGATGGTGAAACGTTCGAAAGAAAATAAATATTTCTGCCTTCGGCGGGACCTGAATCCACGACCTTCTACTTGCCGGGCGGAGGCTTTACCCACTGAGCAACGAACAACAATATCCAATCTCTTTACGGACGTATATATATTGTTGCCAGTTATTTCGCAGAATGGTGTTGTAATGATCACATGGCGTTAGCATGGGAAAGTGAGACTTGTAGGTCTTCTTTGTGAAAAGGGTCGAGAGGAAACAGTCCGGATGTGGGCGGATAAAATTGCAATAACTCTGGTCTGCAAGGTCCAGATTGACATTACAGAATATTTATGGGAAACATGTATGGAACGGGGAGAAGGGTCACATCGGCCAATCAGGTGTGACCACGCTCTTAAGACTGATCAATTATATCATAGTGGAGAAAGAGTTGGTTGGGTACAGTGGGTAAGAGAGGAGATCGAACGAGGCAGAGGAGTAGGACGGACGTGCCCTGACTAATACGTTGGAACTTAGGCGGTGCGCCTATAGTTGCCTTGTCTGTGATGTCAATGTATATACTAACCACCTTCAATAAATAGTCTTAGATTGTTTCTTCATTCTTGATATCTACCTCACTCTTCATCATCGACCTTCTAGTTTTCTACCTAGAAAACAGGAATAAAGAACCCGCCTCACGAAGAGACGTATATTGCTCAGCTACGAGCCGAGCTGGTGGCAGCACAACGACTACCTGCACACACACGCTGTGTGATCGCATATATATACCTGACTATGACATATGGTGGCAGCTATCCTAGGTACGAATTACAAATGAAATGAAGTTTAAGGGAAAATAAAATCGTTTGAAGAAGCATACCAAATAAAGATTGAAGACCTTAGGTGACGTCATTTCGACCGGGCGTTAGTATCCAGGCAAAGTAGATAGACCCATCTGCAGATCCCGGAAAAGAAACAGGGGACCGTCCGAGTGACAAAGTGGACGACGGCCAAACAACGGGGAAACCTATCCTATTACGCGGACGCAAGACGAGGGAGAAATTTTCGGGGAACGAAGAAGAGGGCCCGTCGGCAGACGCATTCCGAATTGAAAAACCTTTTCGTAATTGACTGTAACGTGGACTCTCCATTGAAAGAAACTGTACCCCAAAAGGAAAGAACAACTTTGTGAGCGTTATGCGCTATATTTTTAAAGGACATACGAACTCCCATAAAACTCTAAAGTGACGGCACAAAGAATGATTGGTAAGATCAATCCATTTTTATTGAAAGGAATTGAAATATGCATAATTTTATAGCTAAGTGTATAAAACTAATAGATTAAACATTAATTATCCAATGTGGCGGAAATATTTTGTAGCAAACAATAATCAAAATGCATGCCAGTATATGAAATATGAAATGTTTTATAATGTATTGTAGATAGAAGCAGGTTATAGGAAGAAATATATATATAATCTGTGTAGTTATAGACATAACGCGGGGCATATTAGGAATAATGATATGGATAGTCGAATGATAACACATAATTATGCGCATGTTGTGTGATAAAATATGGTTATATGTCTTTAATATGGCAGTTATTGGATTCCAATGATAATAGTAGCTATACGTATGGTGATTGAAAAAATTTTGTTTGCATGTCTGTAGTGTTATATATATTATATGCAGTTTTTAATGATAAAATGTATGTGCATATTCATAATGATATATGGGTAATGTGAAATGAATGCATGAATATTTGTACGAGTTTTGTTAAATTTAGATAAAGAAAGGGGTAAACTAAATTACATTGATAACAAGATTTGTGTGGGAAAAATGAGTTTTTTTCTAAGAAGTCTTAGGCATTATAAAGATTAAGTTTTGGAAAAGAAGAGAAAATGCCACAAACACGATCACAGGGTAACGGTAAGGATAGTGATGAAGGGGCATCAGAAGGGGAATCTCAAGGGACTGAAATGATTGTATCAATGGTTAATCTAACATTCAATGAAAGAATGCAATTACAGCAAATGCATTTAGAAACGGAGATAAAGTTGAAAACCATGGAATTGGAGGCGCAGGAAAGGTTAGAATTTGCGCGCCTACAACATGAGTTGCAGCTAGCACAGCTTAGAACAAACCAGTCATCAGGCATTCAAATCACGGGAATCAGGCCACCCGCGATTAAAATAAGCATGTTATCGGATAAGGCAGATATAGAAGCGATTCTACTCTCATTTGAGCGGTTGTGCAAGTTACACGATGTAGAAGACACAAATTACGTTAGTCAATTAATCCCGTTTATGGAAGGAAAGGTCTTGAGCGCGTTTTCGAGATTGTTAGAAGAGGATTCAAAAAACTATGAGAAAGTGAAAAAAAGTAATTTTAAATGCATTCATGATTTCCCCAGCACAACATTTACACAAATTCAGAAACACAAAAAGAGAATGCAATGAGAATTATACACAACTTCTGTGGCGATTAGAATCTTCATTTAGGGAATTCATAAAAGGGAATGAGGCCCACACGTTTGAAGAATTAAAAAATCTTATGTTAATCGAACAAATGCACACGCATTTCTCCGCACATTTAAAACTTTGGCTCCTAGATCACGAAGAGAAAGATCAAATAAAATTGCTAAATTAGCTGATCATTATTTGGAAACGCGCGAAAACAAAGTCAATGAATTTAAATTTGAAAAGAAACGAGATGAAAGGACCTTCGGAAATAGACAAAATTTCAACAGGGAGCAAGAAAATAAAACCAATATTTTTTGTTTCAAATGCGGGAAAGCGGGACACAAAAAACAATTTTGCAGGACACGAGAAATAAATTTCGGCCCAAATCCTACCACAGACCACACAAGAAACATAATGGGAGACACAAGAAATAGGAAAAAAGAGGCTGGCGGGTTATATAACGTAACACTGAAGGATCAACAACCTTCAACCGAGTATATGGGAAAATTAAAGCTGAATGGAAAATTAATTAATACATTAAGGGATACCGGCGCGGACCGAAGCATACTAAGGAAAGACTTCATGAAAAAAGGTCAATTAACAGGCAAAACTGTGGCATTACAAACACTATCGGGGAAAATTTTTGAGCAACCATTAGCCATGATAGAAATTGAAAGGTTTGGAAAACAAGAAATGGTTGAAGTAGCCGTGGCAGATAAACTAAATGGGAAAATTCAAATGTTAGTAGGGAATGATATAGGTGAGATTCTACATGCCCCAATAACAGAGGGAGGAGGAAGCAATGTAAGCACAGGAAAATGGTTATTTAGCAACAAAAATCATTATATGAACAATGGGCTCATCGAAGCACGGTATGGAAAAATTCTGTATGACACTGGTTCGTCATTAAATATAGTGAAAATAGTACATAGACTACTATTTAAACCAAATTGCAAAGAGACTGGTATTATTTACTGGTAATTTTTTCCTTTCGAACGTTTCACCATCTAATCACGCCATAACATCGGCGCTGGTATCACTACGCCAATAAACGTTGATTAATATTATTGTTTAATTTAATCTGCGTAGTGTTCGATTTATATAAAATAAATACATATGCTGCAACGGGCATTTCGATCAATTTAATACCAGTCTCTTTGCAATTTGGTTTAAATAGTAGTCTATGTACTACACCATTCTGCGAAATAACTGGCAACAATATATATACGTTCGTAAAGAGATTATATATTGTCCTTCGTAGCTCAGTGGGTAGAGCCTCCGCCCGGCAAGTGGAAGGTCGTGGGTTCAGGTCCCACCGAAGGCAGAAATATTTATTTTCTTTCGAACGTTTCACCATCTAATCACGCCATACCATCGGCGTTGGTATCACTACGCCAATAAACGTTGATTGATTGACATTGTTGTTTGATTTAATCTGCGTAGTGTTCGATTTATATAAAATAAATACGTAAAGATGGTCATAAATCCAGACCATCAACATACACAGGGCCAATAGGCTCAAAACTTCCAACATATGTAAATCTCCCCATCATAAAATACAAAGTAGTTGAATGTCACATATCTGATATTGACAGTGCCGTTTTCAGCAAAGATAAGAAATATTGGTTCTTCCGTTTTATATCCGAAATAAATAGCCAAGATGGTGGGTAATTTTGGTGAAAATGTCGCCAAAATTTTGCCAAGTATTCTTATATTAGCATGGTGTTGCATTTTTGCTGAGGCTATTTGAGGCTTTTTATTTTATTTAAATGCACTGTGCATGAAGATATTGATTCAGGCAGCGCACATCGAATGTGATCGAAACGGCATGAAGTGAACGGCACAAAGTGACGAGGGGGGGAGGGGAATCCCCAGTTTGGTCTTTGTGATTCAGGTAAGTACTGATTTATTTATAAAAGTACTAGTTCATAATCAAAATATTATATTAACGGAGATACAAATACGGAGGTGTGCTATTGCCTGATATATAAAAGCTGCGATCTTGGCGAAATTTAGAAGTCGCCAAATAAAGTCAGACGTCGCTATAGTACGGAAGTACCGAAACATTTGTATGACATATCCCAAGCAGTGGATTCTAGTCACTGTAGTCCCGATCTCAGCATTAGAGATCTTAGTTGTATCCACAAAGCTCGCTGGCTAACCACTGCAAACAAAATACAATATTAATATGGAATAAGACCATTTCTGACTTTAGGAAGTTTCAGAACTATAGTAACCTACATACTTAGAGTTTAAGCCCCAAGGGGGTTTTCAATTCGCATGAAAAATTCTATCAAGGATGTGTCTAGGCATCTCTTTGAAGCCATCTGTCTCTCAAGGCGCTTACCTTTTAAATACCGCCCCGTTGTTAATGTTTCAATAGCTCACAGTGCTTTTGTGCCTTACCTGAAAACATCCTTTCCAGTATGATGACTGATCCTTGGCCAGACATGCGTAAAGATGCACTTGATTAAAATTTTACAAGCCTGGTCAAAGTCTGCAGGTAAGTCACCTGGTGCTGTGCGCTACAACGTTGCCCCAGCTTTGAACCTCAAAACAAACCATTACTGGGAAATAATTAACTGGTCTCATCCAAGTGTATTAATTACTTCACCACCAATTTTGAGAAGAATAATGAATTTGCAGACAGGCTGTCGGGCAAAGACAACACACGAATGATAGTTTGTGAAGTTTCTGTCCACACAGTAGTAGTGGAAAGGACTGTTAAGATGGTAGCGGAGGCTTCAGCGAAAGTGTGTGGCACTGAATCGCGGAACCTCTACATTAGGGCAACTCTTGCATCTCAACAAAAACTACCAGACTTTGACTGTAAAGTTCAATATGTGAGCACTTTGACGGATAGTGACACATCTGAGTAGCCCTCGAATAATGTCCTCATGATTGGGTGGGTAGGTAGGCCTCGGGTGGAAGCCATAGTGCAGCCACCTCCACCCGGTGGGTTCTGAATCATAACAAGTCAACTAAGAACTGCACAAACTCCACTGTATTTGAAATGGAGCTTCTAACCACCTTATTACATAGTAATGTTAATAGTTACATAAAAAATACATAAAACATACGAATGTTACATAGTAAAGTTAGTGCTGTGCTGTGTGTCATTATAAGACTTATTTTTAAATTCAGTAAAGCGTCCTAGCTTATTTGTGGCTTTTAGATTACGATGATGTATGTATGTGCTGTATATAATTGATGTGTAAATTTTGTATACGTAAATAAAATAATTTTGTATCTTATTTGTTAGTCTGTTCATGCATTTTTAAAGGGAAGAAAAAATCTCTCAGAAAAAAAAAATATATAAACGAAGTAAAGGAGCACTTACTTAGCATCAGTAAAAGTGTAAAGGGTGGTCATAAACTAGAAATGTCAGGAAATTTTCTACACTTAGTAAGCGATACGAACTGCTCTTCCTAAAGTCAGCCACCTATTTGGAACAGTAGCGTAGATAAATTTTTCTTCTGTGGGGAGGCGGGGGTCCAACCCTCAAAGGCATAGAAAGTATGTATGCCTAAAAAATTCTATGCTAAAACCAATGTTATTTATAGGGCTCTAGGGACCCAGACCCCCATACCCTGCCAGTATATACGCCACTGATTTGGAACATGCCTCATTAATTCCATACAGTCATTGTCTGCGATCTCCAAAATAGGCATCGTCTATGAAATATGGAATTTTTGAGGTCTCTTACAATCTCAAACAGGAACACGACTTTGAATCTTCGATACCAGAAATCCTGCATAATACGGGACGTATGACAAGTCTGTCCCCCCCACCTCTACTTAACCGGAAAAAATCTGATTCCTATTGAATGGCTTTTGCATGTAAACTTTGGAATAATGCTTTGGCACATATGGTGCCTATTCTGTTGTTTTTGCTCCTGTTCAGCATTTATTTAACCACTTTTACTTTCTCCTCAAAAGAAAATCTGAATACGCCACTGGTTGCGATATTGTTTGGGCTGGCCTAAACCTTATTCAGTAATTTGAAGTTTCTTTAAAAAAACAAAAAAAAAAAATCAGCGACTCACGGGCAGTAGCAGATACAAGAAGAAAATTATTTGTTTGAAAGAAATTAATCTTTTTTAATTTTGGCCTTCATATTTTTTGATTTTATGTATAGTTAAAAATAAAACCAGTAAGCCACAAAAGTATATTTTTAAGGATATCAGAAATCATCATTATTCTTTTTATTTTAGCTCTGACGTCAATTTGTTTGGCGAGGGGTTTGACTATGGTAAACCCCAGGTTATCATGGAAACGAAGGCTCCTTTGTAACGGCACTTGTTTCGGGACAACTGCTTTTCAGGAAGAATGCATGGCTCACATGTTAAATTACTCGTAAGGAAGAGAATGATTGAAAAAAAAAACTTGTCAACTGCTGACTATTTTTCGTATGGTACAATCAAGTAAATATATATTGAATTCATTCGAGCCAAGCAGAGTTTCCTAACTTTTTATTATTGTAGAAACTTTTGCGAGTATTGCGACTTTTAAATTTAAAGGGCCAGGGCCGTTATTCATTCAGCGGTACTTTTTGCACCTACTTTTAAATTTTCAAAATTTTGGAATATCAGAAAAACGTGAGATTTTCCTCAATATCTCATTCTAATTAACGACGGCATGTTACGATCATGGTAAACACGTTACAGAATTACGGGCGTTCCTGTTAACACCGTTTTCCGTTTAACGACATTTTTCTCCATCCAATTGAAGTTGTCAATAGGAAAAATTACTGCATATAATAAACAAACGTTATCAATTTTGGTCCCCTGGGCATAGTTGGCACATATGTTAAGACAGGCCCTATGCATGCCTATATATAATTCGTGTTATACGTTTTAAGGTATTTTCCAGTATGAATCTGTTGACATCATAAAAAAAAAAAAAAGTATTAATATTTTGAATTCGGTTACATAAATTATACATAATATGTATAATTAAATGATATACGTATATAAATAAGTATTTATATTACTTGCGGAGTACACAAATTTAAAATTAATGTAATATTCGCAGAAAAATTGCATTTTTTTTAAAATGTAAAACGATTTTTATTACAAAGTGTTTTATAGAAGTGGCATCAAACACCCCCCTCGCCATTTAACATTGAGGTCGTACTGCACGTCGAAAGAAGTATCATCGAAAGTATCGTCGAAAGAAGTAGGATTTTGAAACTAAGTCAGTTAAGATCAGATTAGTGACCAAGATTGTTTCGTTTTGAGCTTTCCAACATTCCAGCTTCAAGATGATGAAAGGATTGACATGGTCCAGTTTGAAAAAACACTATTCGTTGATCCCACTCTTCGCAATTTTGGGCTTCGGAGGCGCTCTCGCTTTCGGTTATACTCTCCGTTTGGCCATAAAGAATCCCGATGTTAGTTGGCGAAAGAAGACTAACCCAGAACCGTGGCAAGAATACGCGAACAAAAGTTATAAATTTTACCAAACAAAGGAGATGGATACCCAACGAATCCGAGAAGAACGTCCTGTCTTCTAAGTAGTATTTTTCTACTAAAAGTTTCCATTTTTCTACATACTACTGCTATTTTTCTATGCACTACTTTTTCTGCTATTTTCTATGTATACTGCTGCTACTTTATAAAGAAAAGTCGGAAAGGAATATGTCTAAAGAACTGCTGTGAGAACTGTGGATCAATAAATGGTTAAAGCCAAAAATATATTTGTTCAAACTATTCTGTCCCACACACATTAAGTGGAAAATTAAACATTCCTTATTTTGGGGTGTTAAATTTCTGCTACTTGCTGCCTTTTTTTGTTTTTTTTACTTAATTTTTATTGGTCGATTTTGTTTATGCAAAAATCTAGCACAACAATGGTTTTATCAAGGTAAGAGTTTTACTCAAATACCGAAAAAAAAAAAATCAAATTGTAAACAAAACCACTACTTGTTTTATCGATTGATTGATTGTTTGGCTTTTTTATGGCGCAAGAGCATCTGGGCTATACTGCACCAAACTTGTTTCATCATGATTTAAATATGAAATTTATTATGTGTCTGTAAAAAGCCTGTGTTGGTTTTAGAGGAACGAACATGCTAAATTTCTGGGTGAAACTCCAGAATGATCCCGGTTGTCAAGCTTCTTTCATCACCAAAACTCATGCTACACTCTGAAAATTGAATTCGAGAATTCTAAGTACTATTCCTGCACGTGAATTGCACACAAAGCCTGACTTGTATCTTGGAACATTGCCAGAATGAACTCTGGGCGTCAGCCATGTTTCTTTCATACGCAAAGGTATTTTTTGCAAATCAATATTTTTTCTGAATCAGTGACCAAGCCTACCACCAAAAAACATCAGTAGAGCATGGAGCTGTACTCGCTTGTAATTTGAAAACTTGCAGAAGAAAAAAAAACTCGCCTTTGTACGTGCAGCGATTATTAACATTGATCAAAGGAAAGTAGGACTTATTTGCCCAACGGAACAAACCCGTAACAATCGTATTCTGACTTCAGCAAACTTCATGCCACAACATCAGTGAGTTTTTTTCAAAATATTTAGAAATATTTGCAACTCGTAAAACATCAGTCCATGATGACATCATCCAAAAAGGAAGTTAGTGCCCGTTTTGGCGACTGGGATAATTCTGGAGTTTGGCCAATTTCTGATATGACTAGTTTCAGACGTAACATTAATGCAGTTACATGGTGTTTCTAACAACTGCTGAAGGATAATAATTGAAAAGGAAGATAAAGCGATATCTATGAAAGGAGAAAATCTAGGAAATGCCTTGGTTATATATTATTAATGATGAGAAATTGGGGTCCATAACTGGTTGGCAAGTGAAATTAGACTTGAATGGTACTTGGAAAAAAAAAAATCAGACCTATAACTGCAATTCGACTTAACATAGAGCTTGTAGGTTTTTATTTAAAAATGGGGCCATAGTACAGAACATGTACCCTAGTGCTTTTTAGCGGGAAGTGTTTCCAACATGCATGGCAACAGTGACACTCCCTTTCTGCCATGTTGTTTACATCATGTCATCTTAACAACACAGACGTCCCGATTCAGTGAAGTTAAGAAAAAAAGAGGTACTAACCTTTATCGCTCTTCTTCGTTGGATGCGTGTTGTTTTATTGCATTTATAAACGCAGGAAACACGTTTTCTGGTTTATTTGGGTGCCGGCGTGGCCATACAAATTCTGCGAAGTAAGTGTTGAACAGTTCCTCTTTAAGGACTATGGTTTTTTCCCTACTTCCTTCGTTACCCTGCTCCTCCACCCCCAAACCCCATCACCCTTACCTTGCCTTCTTGTCTGCTTCTTCCCCGTCCCTCCCCTCACCCCCAGTACATCCCTACCTACACCCCCTTTCTGGCCGCCACTTTCACTGCCACTACAACCCTACCTTCACCCCTTCCTGGCCTCCATGTCCCTTTCCTCCTCACCTATCAACTTTCTCGGATCCGCACTGGAAAGCCACATTCAAACAAGGTTTAGTCCACGACCTCTTCTATCCGGACAAAAATAATCCTTTTTTTGTAACCCACTCCAGCACATTTCTTTTCTCTTTCAACCGAAATTCCACACAAAAATACATCAACCGCTCACACATACAATTTCCTCCAACGAACACAGCCAAAACAACGACGAACCCTGAGAAAATGCTCTTGCAGGTCCATATGCCTGTATGTGAGACGTTGTAAGCCCATTTTCAACTACTTTTGACCCTTTTTAAGAGGAAAAAAGCACTAGGGTATGTGTTCTGCACTGTCACCAAAAATAGTAACACCCCTTCATACTCGTGTGCATGGGTGTTCAAGCCAAAACTGAAATTCGAGGTATACTAAGGATACAAACAAAAGGGAGAATCGGTAAAAAACAAAAAATCCAACTACCTAGACATGTTTTTTGAAGCTTCAAAATACTGATTTCCATCTTCAGGATGAAAGAGTTGCACCCATGCTCATGTGTATATGTTAGCATATTTAAAATCGTTCGAAATTTTGGTACGATGATTCTAATTATATGGCACTAATTTATCTAATTCAGATAATGATGGAGCAATCAGACGTACATTGTAGTTTAAATGCATTTTTACATTTACATTTTAAGAAACATCTGGTGACAGAACATGTTACCCACTTCTCTGTCTCCTTGAAATCGTTGTAAATTGACCTAGATGGGGTTGTAACGTGACATACTGTATAATACAGTGAGAAGTAGTATGATATGCCATTTTCTGTTAATTTCACATTCGTACTCGTTGCAGCGAAAATGTCTGAATGGTCTGAATCTTTTGTTTTTTTATATGTGTATGGGAAGTGTGATTGAGTGAGCCATGATAGAGGAGTTAATTGAGTATGAGTTTCTGAAGTGCAAGAAGCTGATGAAAATGTGTGCATACTCGTTTTTCACTTTAGGGGAAGAATTATCGTTTTAGTGTTGGGAAGGGGAGGATTGAAAATAAAAAATTGCCACAAACAACATGGCGGTTGGTCACTGTGCCAATTGCTAAGTTTGGAAACACTGGCTAGAATTGCATGGGTAACATATCGTGTACTAGCGTCAAGCATCTTATAGCCTTACTACTTTAGCATCACTAGTAAGTAAAATTTAAGTTTCTTTTCATGATAACGACAAAGAATACAGACAGTGAGAAAACTAGAAGCTAACTGGATACAAGTAATGAAGGCTGATATAGGTAGAGATGGCAAAGGAGATAAATAATGCATAGAGTGAGATGGTGTAGGAAGCCTTCGCCATGGTACACTGAATGGTGTGCTGTTTCAAAGTTATGAGTCATTTATAGTTCAGGAAAATTTTCCGTTAATGTTTTTAGACTGCACCATTAGTGGAGCTAAACATGGATAAATAAAAAACATTATACTAGATGAACATGTTACCACTTTAGCACTGCAGGAAAAAATAAAAAGCTGTGCCTTTATTTTCTTTAAAAGTTAAAAACACCTCTACTAAGCTAAAACACGTAATGCATCATGATTTTTCGTAACACCTCCACTTTTACGTTTACATGTCAGATTTCTCACTAAATCTGACAAATATGGGGGGAAAAAATTAACGTTTTAATTTAATTAGACATTTAATTTTTAAAAATCAAAATTGCATATATATTTCGGGTTGGTTTGTGTTCCAAATTAGCTGTTTTCCTTCTTTGGCCTTACTGACCTGTCAGGAATGAATTAGAGGACCAGGACTTATAACACTGTTTATTCGTATTTTTACACTGTAAGGACAGAAAAGGCCATGCTGTGATTGTTGGGACTTACAGTTATCTGAGGAATTCATACCTCTTAATTAGGACAATAATTTTTTCATACAAAAAGTAACGCAAAATTCATGGGGTAGTTGCATGGAAATTAAAAAAAAATTACCTACGAAGTGTTCGTTTGTGGTTTTATGGCTCAAGGACTACAGTGGTCATGCCTCGCCGGGGCCTACTGTTTTCTGAGAAAGCCAAACCTTTTAAGGCAGTGTTTCTCAAACTTCGGTCACTTACAGACCACTTTAAGCATTCCTTTGTTTATCGCGGATCACCAAGTGGGGGGGGGGGATTTCTCTCCCCCCATTAAAAAAAGTATATTACTTGAAATTAAGGTTTCCAACTATGGTTAATAATATTAACTTAGCCACCATCATACTGATTCCCCTCCCCAACCTCTCCCAAGAAAAAACATAACCAAAGTAACCTTCGATTTATGTGACTTATTGGCAGGCTTATGTAGGCCATGTATAAAAGAGCTCTGGCAGATAAAATTTATTCATTTCTTGAAACATAATTTGTAGTTAATTTTAAGATTTTTTTTTACTTTAAAAAAGCATGAACTTTTGGCAGAAAATCTCTAAAATTTCCGACCATGTCCTTAAAATATGGGTTGGTTGCCAAACCCACCTGAAACAAAATAATTTTTAGAGTAACACTATTTGATGAAAAGAGTGTCAGCTACGATCTTATTTTGTCAAATTTACAATGAAAATGACATCATTAATTTAATTAAATAATAATAATAAGCAATGTAGACAGCATGGGTGTATTCAGAGGATTCAAACCATTCATGAAACACCGAAAGGTAAGGTTTATAACAAGTAATATTTATGAGAAATTCCATAAATCTCACCCGAACCTAAATTCTAGCTACACTGGCAATTCGTTGTTTTTTTTTTTTTTGTGAAATTTGGTGATGATCCTGCAGACAACTTGATAAAACGCCGCAGAGCATACTTTGAAAAACACTGTCTTAAAGCCTATGGAATCAAACTACAGACTGACTACAATAAGCAGTGCGATCTTTATAAGAACTCTCAGTAAACATACTTTGCACTCTTGGTAGTCGAACCTGAGTTAACAGCACACTAGGCTAACCCATTATTACACTGCCCCCGTAGGGCCCGGATAAAGTGTAACACTTTAAAAAAGTTTTTGAACAGTAATACAAATAACTATTACATTACTAAATAAGCTTTAATTAGTAGGATTATATTGCCATATCCTGAGGTTGTACATAGGCAGTCATTTTACCACAAGAACAAAAATGCAAAACTCTGGGCATAGTTGTGGTAAAAATCTTCGAATTTTGTGAAAATTTGAAAAAAAAATGCTGTTTCCACACAGTAATACAAATAACTATTACATTATTAAATGAGTATCATACAGTAGGATTACCCTATCTACAGGTGATTCCAAGAGCAATGACAGATAATAGTGAACTCTAGCCTAGTATAGCAAAATTAATTGTTTTTCAACATATACATTTTAAAGTTTAATGGATAAATTTCGCACACTGAGCCATTACCAAACATTTAAGTATAACAATATACATAATATATTTTAGTCTTACGACAGTTATGTAAAATTACATTGCCATCTGTCGGCACAAAAAGTAATAAAAACTTATATCAACACCAATAGGGAGTAAAATTATACAGAAGTTCGATAAAAAAGTTTTTCTCAATATTCAGATGGGAATACATCTCTATATAGATTATTTACTGTGCCTTTACTGATACATTGGTATACTAGTTCATTTTTTCTCGAATGAACGGGATTCCAACATTTTAGCATAACCATTAAGGTTACATACAATGAGGCAGTGCAACATACAAGGCGTCTACCCAAATTCTATTTCAAACTTCCCTGACTTTTCCAGACCAATCGATTTCCAGTCGCTAATTACAGTAAACAACATGCAATGCACTAAAATTTGCGCAATCACAATAAATTTCAAGGCCATGAAATCGATTAATGCAAACCCCAAAGCCATTTATAACTCAATTATAGTGAATTTACAAATTCAAAAGCTGTATTAAAAAGTGTATTTCTTTACACTAAAAACTTGCACTAATTAAATATTTACAGCAACATTTCCATTCGGCCCTTTTTGAGTTCATTATAAAAGAGTTTAACTATATAATCGCAAAGCTGATGTTTTATCTTCTATTTCATTTAAAATGTGTATGACTATATATAAGGCAAAGGAGATTGGTATGATCAAAATCCCTTACAGATTAAATAATTTAGCTAAAAACACTTTTTGTTTTTCAAGTTTTAGTTATATATTTGGCAAACATTCTTCTGAAAAATATATAGGCTTAATAATTTTATATAAATTATATTAGTTTTGGTGCAAAATGGTAACTTTTGGAAGAAGTTTAGTCAAAAGTACAAGTTTTTCAAATTTTTCAGTAGGTAATGTGGTATGAAAAGCACAGTTCAGGAAAATTATTTTAATAAGTTATTTATTATAACAATGAATTTCAAATTTCCCTGATTTTGGCCTTTGTATTTCAAATTTCCCTGATTTTTCCAGTTAGAAAAAACTTCCGGACTTTTCCATGTTTTCCAGATGGGTAGACACACTGAACATGTATCGTACGTACATAGCTTAAATACACTTTTCTGCCAAATTTCGCCCAAAATATTATCTGATGATGGCAGTATTAGAATTGGATATGAAAATTAATGAAAAAGTCATAATAGAAATTAGGCAATAATAGTAATAAAAAATATAAAAATTTGCGAAATTGAGAAAAAATCCTAAAATTGGTGGAATCGTTGAAAAAAAAACCCCATAAAACTTGAAAAAATTTACACCACGATAAAACTACTACCCTATTCTTAGGGGCCAGAGAACTAATTTCCTGACTACAGTGAGTAGTCAGTCAGAAGGTGGTTTTTTTTTTCTTTCTTTTGCACCGTTGGAAGTCAAACATAGGTTAATGGTACACTAAGTGAATGTGTTACCACTTCCCTGCTGCATGGCCACTTGCAGCCAGACTGATCTCCACAGTGTGAAGAATCAAACCCAGAAGTATGGAGCAGCAGAAGGTCGGATTACACTCTACAAGCCAAAAGGAGTTAATCCAAAGATTAAGAAAGATGCAGCAAATCGGCACAATGAAATAGGAAGACCAAGATTAAAAAGAAAGTCTAAAGGGTATAGCTGATCACAGTTTGATACTCAGCAATGATCCAGACAGGAAACAATGGAAGCACCAATATCATATTGCTGACCCCAAAGTGAGAAACGAGGAACAGTAAGAAGATTATAACAAACGCACAATTTCTCAAGTCTTTCTATAAAATATGTAAGTATATATTTTGTAGTGGTTCCCAACTCAGTTTAAGCTGCTGACCTCTTTTCTACATTAATTTTGCCTGCGGAACACTTTGAAAATTTCTCACAAATTCAGAGGCGATTCCCCGCCCCCACCGAATGAAAATGTAACATTGAAAAGATACAAGGTAAAGGTCCAATGAGGTATCATTTTCAAAAATCAAGTCATTAATCAACTATTGTAATTAACTGTAAGAAAAATTATATGCATTTTGCAATTGTAGTATAGCTAAGGTTCAGAAAAAATATAAAAAATTATTAAATGTAATTTATTAAACGTTAATTATTCCATAATTCATAATGCCTTTTCTGTTTAATTTGCGTGTGATACATATTGATTTCATAGATGCAATCCAAAGATGTGACAAAATGTGCTATTTCTCTAATTTCAACGTAATAAAAAAGCTATTGCCTAAATTACAGTATTGTGTTTATTTTTACTGACTAGTCCTGCTGGCAACAATTGCTACACTTATCAAATTTTATTAAGTAAACTATATTTGTTTAAAAATTCAAACACACGTTGTTTACTTCTACCTTTTTAAGAAAAACTTATTTTTTGTACACAAATTTTGATCTGAAGTGCCAAATAATTTAAAATTGTTTTGAAAATGGTACTATGATAAAAATAGAATTGACCACTTGTTTTTCCAGAATTTTCAAACGTATAAAATAACAACCAAAAATGAAATGCTCAATTCAGCATTCGGACAACCTACAGAATTTACATCATCGATGATCCCATCGAAGTGTCTTCCGACATTATTTGTATATAAGAAAACGTGAAGAACAAATGCTTCCAGAACAGCAAAAGAATGCTACAGGATTGTTGGCAAAGATGTGCAAATTATTTGGGAAAAGTTTTTTTTTGCACCTTACTTTTTAAGTTGTGGCCATAAATATTTATATGAAATGTGCATTAACATACAGACCAGGTTTGTTTCAAAGTAATTTGCGGCAAGACCACCAGGCAAAATACATTATGCAATGTGGCTAACACAAGCTAATACGATCCTTCGGTTATACGCTTCGGTAAAAAAAAAAACCCATCTAGAAACATTACAGACCTTGTCAAAATAATCATGCAAGTTTATGAGTAAAGTTAGTTTTGCATTAAATCACATTCAAAGGCATACAAAGAAGAAAATAACTTTTGGTATATGATGCACTTAATTACAGATTTGGACAAAGAACGTAGAGAAATTATGGAAATATCACTGAAAAATAACTTATTTTGCTCATTCTGAGAATATTCTACTATCCATGCTGACAGATTATAGAAAGCAAGTTAGAGATAAAGCAATTCAGAAAGTTATTCAGGCTAAAAATATGAGCTCCGGTGATATAAGGAAGTCTGAATTGCCCCACCCCCAATTTTGATGCAGAAGATTTTGTTAATATGATTGATTGGAATAGTGAAATTGTTAGCCTCCTCCACTTCTAAAAAATTTTACAAATAAAGATCTCCTTCAAACTCAAACAGGACCACTATTAATTATCTCTCTTTCTTGTCATAGCCAAGGTGTAGAAAATGCTATAAATTTAGTGACTCAAGCAGCAAATGGGAGAGAGAGAGAATAGTTTACAGAAACAGGCATAAATTCATTCTAAATGCACAGGGATCAAGAAAAATTGCCTGTATTTAATTGGAAAAGCTAATGGTGTTTAAACTAAATGTTTGTTTGACCAATCTTTCATTTAACATTAATAACTACTTTTATTTTCTTTAACAAAAGTGACCTGCAGCATGGGTGCCGTGAGTACTTTTAGGGGGGGAGTGGCTGAGAAAAATTATTACCTCCTTCTCATAGCTGTCAAGAATTTTAGTGAATGTACAAGATTCCAAAACGCTACAAAAATAATTGATACTGCTTGACAATTAGTAATGAGCTAAAAAGTACCTTATTTTAAAATGTGACTGTAAAACTTTTGAAAGTAAATGCATAGCAGTTTCGGGAAAATACAATTTTTAAATGGCTAGGGGGGCTCGAGTCTCCCTGCCCCCATATAGGTGCCCATGACCTGACAGTAAGGACCGTTTCTGCAGTAAGTGCACAGGGCGACGAAATTGACCTGGACTAGGAAGTTTTAGAGGGAACAGCGGCAAAATTCCTAGGGCCTGCCTTGTCTGCAATTAACCTATCTGAGGAAAATTAATTGTATGCAAAAAAATTGATATTAAATTAATTGTATGCAAGTATAAAATTGTTCGAATATTGAGCAAAGTACTCCATTCTTATCATTGAACATTTTCCGATATAAAATTCCAATATAAATTTCAAATAGGTAAATGGGGGGTGCCAGGGTTAGGGGGGGGGGTTGTACACTTTTTAGATTTTAATATGTTGCTGTTAAGAGCAAAATAAACTCTGAGCAATATGTGGAATCAGGTTTTCAAATTTTGACCCCCACCCTAATATACAGTAGAACCTCCATATAACGAAATGGATGGTTCCATAAAAAAAATTTGTTATGCAGAAAATTCGCTATGTGGAAACGATGTATTCATGAACCAGGGTATTACAATATGATACCGCAATTAAAATCCTATTTTTCAGTTAACGACTGTTTCTCATAAATAACATTCAACCATTTAAAAATAGATGTTTTTAAGTGTCAAATATACATGCATAAAAAAAAAAATAGTTGAACAATTCTTACCTTAAAATGAAAATGTATTTAATGCTTCTTTCATACATGTTCATGCTTTTGTAAAAAAAAACCTCTTAATATCCTACTGCACAACAAATGGTGACGTTGATTCATCATAAAAGTGTTAGAACTCCTGTGGGAAATTTGCAAGACCTGGATTTCTGGTAATGAAACGAGCAAAAAAGCGCGACAAATAATACTATTCAAATAATACAGTGGATTCAAGGACAATTGGGACCTGTTCCAAGCCTAGCAGCTTCGCACCATATGGGGCAACCAGATACAGGTATACAGCGTGCCTCATAAATATGGGTATAAACTTTAAGAGGAGGTTGAGAACATCAAAAGGATTGACAATTGCATAGGAACCCATGACCGGAAACGTCATTGGAAAGTGGTAGCAAAGGTACAAGAAATGAAAGGACACAAGACAGATCATATCAGATACACTTACTGCGCATAAATATTCCAAATGGCGTGGTACATGATTCCATTTCAGAATGTTACAGGAGGAATTGTTCGAAGTTTGCACTATTACACTCGATGTATGCATTACATCGATGGATCATGGATTGGCGGACACGGTCGAAAACACATGGATTTCCTTGGATATCAGCACCAGCACAGACGATTCTTGTGACCAGATCCATTTCAGATTCTACAGGTGTTTCATACACAATAGCTTTAAGTGCGCCCCACCCCAAAAAAAGAAATCCAGGCTGCTTAAATCCGGAGAGTGTGGGTGCCAAGCAACCGGCCCACCACGCCCAACCCATCGTTAACCAAACGTCATACGCAAATGTTCCTGAATGAACCTTCCATAATGCGGAGGTACCTCATTATGTTGATACCACATGTTGCATCTCACATTTTGTGGCACATGGTGAAGTAAGCCTGGTAAAACCTGTTCCAAAAAAGTGAAATAATTTGCTAATGTCATAGGGGATGTCAACAGGTAAGGCCCGACTAAGCAGTCGCCGACCAAACTGGTCCAAACATTCACTTAGAAACGATATTGTGCAGCATGGGGGTTCTCGTAGGCCTACAAATGCGCATTGTGTTGATTAAGCATGCCATTTCATGTGAAATAGGCTTCATCAGTAAACAAGACATAAGATGGGAAATGAACATCTTGGACACATTTTTGGAGATATCACTGTGTGAAATGAACATGTTTGAAGATGATATGGGTGTAAGGATTCGGCTTTCAGAACACGCTGTACAGTAGCCCGAGACCTTCCTACAGCAGTGACAACGACACGTATGCTGGTACTCAGATTCCTGTCTATAGCATCCAACACATTTTGTTCCATGGCAGGCGTACGAATCACTCATGGCGTGTCCTCACTATGCCTATTACCTCTTGAAGATCCATATTTGCACAAATTGAGATGCACAAGCGAAAACGAATAGTGGCCCAGTACATGCCTCTTTGAGAACCGTTCCCGATACAGTCGTTCAGCTGCTCGTGAATTGCCATTAGCCAATCCACACACTAAGTGCATGTCTGCCAGCTCCCTGTTCATATAACATTACATGCTCTTCTTACAACGACTACTGCTCTAATGAGGAAAGATCAGCTGTTTCCCAGAAAACGCTCTCATGAACAGCGCCCCCTACTGACATGCAGTGACATTTCCGATCATGGGTTTCTATGCAATTATCAACCTTTGTGATGTTCTCTCTACCACCCCTTGAAGTTTGTACCTATATTTATGAGACACCCTGTATATGCTTAGGAAAACTCTTTATTAGGGAGTTTAAACGTGCCTCATTCTGTTTGTTTGCTACCTACCTTAAAATCGAATTGTATTCCAACGGTATTAGGGAACCCAATGTCGTTGACGTGACCACTCGATTTTCTGTTTTAGTCGTTAAATATTTTGTTATATAGAAACACTTTCGTGTATAATGACCATGGGGATTTATCAAAACTTCGCTATATAGAGAATTTCGTTATATAGAAGTACGTTATATGGAGGTTCTGTTGTATTTTATTTTCAGAATTTCCTATCCTGGTGTGTATATTGTTAGAATTTTGTATTATAAAACTGTTTAGGGGTAATCTGAGAAGAATTTAATAGATTAATGTATTTTCCTACTATTGGTAGTTGTAATAGTTTAATGTTAAATCAAAAATATCTTTCTGTTTTATAATGTAACAGCTAAGATTACGTTAAACAAATTGTTCATCTCTTGACAATACTGGATAGGATTCACCTCCGATACTGTTATGGTTTGTAACGGTCCTGTCTTGTGTTTTTTCAGCAATGGCAGCATGATGATAAGAGAACTTTAAAATACCAGGATACAACATAGTCACATTCACTGGTCAAGAAATCAACATTTCAAGATTGTACACCAGTGACACTTTTGATCTTAAAAATCAAACTGCTCAAAAATATTCTTATTTTAAAATTTGCTGTTGATTTGAATTTTATAGTGCAACGACAGTTAAGATCATGGCAAGATTCACACATGTCTGGAATCTAAATCTACATTGTTTACAGAATCAAATTCCGAAATACCGATTCGTAGGAAAGACAAAAAGAATGATTATTCTTTAATGGTATAGCTTTTATAATGGAAGGCTTCTGATTACTTCTGAATTGCTTACAGTAATTATTTATAGCTATGTAACTTTAAAATTACTTACAACTACAGCAGTAATTTCTATTTTATATATAATCATAGCATTACAAGGAAGATTAACATGCTCATCTATGCATATTATCATTTGCTCTTAAATTAAAACAGTAATCTATTATAAAATAAATACAATTGCTTAATTTTTTGGTGTAAACAAATGAAAATTATGAGGCTTAAATTATATCTGAAGTTTAAAAGATGTTCAATTGCAATCATTAGAATACATAGAAAATTCACAAGTGGTGGCAGTAGTGGGGAGGTTAGACCCAACCATATTCATGTCACAAAACTATATTGCAATGGAAATCATCATATAAACACATTATTAGCTCTCATCCTACACATGTTAGATTGGCAGTTATAAAATTATACAGGCATATCTTGGGGATAATGCAGGTTCAGTTCCAGATCACCACAAGAAAGCAAATCATGTGAATTATCTGATTTCCTAATGCATATAAAAGTTACGTTTATACTACTGTTGAATCTCATTAACATGGACACTCAGAGTAACAAAACAAATTGCACGTTAAAACAGTTCGTCTAGCGGTCCAAGACACTCCGGGCTAAACGGAGGGACCCTGGTTCGAATCCAGGATGGGGAAAGCGTCTCTTTTTCTCCAAAATTACATAAGCTCTAGTTTGAGCTGTAATTTATACGTGGGTGGCAAAAATTATAGTATAATAAATTCCCCCACGAAAACTCACAAAAATCTCGCCCCGGAGGCTTTTCTGTGTTGACCATATTTGGCAATTGTGTTATCCCTGCGGAGGGTAATAATATCTTGTAAGATATTATTACCCTTCACAGGGATAACACTGTTGCCAAATAATGGTCAACACAGAAAATCTCCGGGGCAAGATTTTTGTGAGTTTTTCGTGGGGGAATTTATCATACAATAAACTTTGCCACCCACATGTATATAGCTCAAACTAGAACTTTTTTTTTCTCCAAATATAAAAAAAGCTCTAGTTTGAGCTATATGTACGTGGGTGGCAAAAATTATTGTATAATAAATTCCCCCACGAAATACTCACAAAAATCTCGCCCCGGAGGCTTTTCTGTGTTGACCATTATTTGGCAATTGTGTTATCCCTGTGAAGGGTAATAATATCTTACAATTTAATATACGGAGAAAAATGCGTTTGTTCTTGTCCTCATTCGTCTAGTAGGTCAAGACACCGCAGGCTCAACGTGGGGACCCTGGTTCGAGTCCAGGATGAGGACGGCGCCTCTTTTTCTCCAAAAACAAAAAAGCTCTAGCTTGAGCTAAATATACGTGGGTGGCAAAAATTATTGTATAATAAATTCCCCCACGAAAAAACTCACAAAAATCTCGCCCCGGAGGCTTTTCTGTGTTGACCATTATTTGGCAATTGTGTTATCCCTGTGAAGGGTAATAATATCTTACATCCTTATATACGGAGAAAAATGCGTTTGGAAAACGAGGACAAGAACAAACGCATTTTTGTCCTCGTTTGTCTAGTAGGTCAAGACACCGCGGGCTCAACGCGGGGACCCTGGTTCGAATCCAGGATGTGGACGGCGCCTCTTTTTCTCCAAAAGCAAAAAAAAGCTCCAGCTTGGGCTACATATACTTGAGTGGCAAACATTACTGTATAACTATCTATGATACAGAGCAATTTATTTACATAGTACTCATTTAGTAGCATAATAATTATTTGTATTATTGTTTCATAATGGGGTTTTTTTTTTTTTAATGCTAGTATTAGAGTTTTTCATGATTTTTTAAAAACGATTCCGTGAAATTCAAGAATTTCTCCCTGACAGTCCTGTCAATTTTGTATTTTTTTCAGCGAAAAAATTACTGCCCTACGTATGACCTGAGGATAGGGCACTCCTACTATATAATGCTTATTGAGTTATTTGTATTACTGTTTTGAAACTGGTATTTTTATAAGTATATATATATTTAGTGTTACACTTTTTCCTTTATTGTTTTTTAAATTTTCATGAAATTGAAGGTATTTTCCATGACCATCCCACGAATTTTGAATTTTTTTCTGTGAAAAAATCACTGCCCTACATATAATACGCCAAAAGTGTCACACTGAAGTTCACAATTTAACTGGAATGAAATCTGCGTAGTGAATATTATTAATAACATTAATGTTATTCTGCCAAGTTTGGCAACCCCTCTATAATTTTGCCATTTTTAAAAGCTAATTATTTTTGTTTATTTATTTATTTTTGGTAATCAAAAATGTTCAAAATACAATAATTTAAAAAATTTGATTATAACAGCTCACAAATAATCTTCTGTTAATGGGGAAAATCACGGTTTCCTTAAACAAAAGTAATTTTCTTGTATAAATTTTATTTTTATGTTTCTGTTTTTGCTATGGAACTGTTAATTATATGAATGGAAAGGATTAGCTAAACAAGTAGCATCTTGTCCTTATAATAAACATTTTCATTTGTCAGGATTTTTGTGACCTAGTACTGTTCATGAATCAGTACATGCCTAGGAGGGATGCCTCCCACTTATAAATTTTTTTTTCTTTTTGGTTTTACGGCTCAAAGACTACAGTGGTCATGCTGCGCCGGGACCTACTGTTTTCCGAGGAATCCGAACCTCTTAAGGCCTGGGGAACCAAACCCCGGACTACAGTGAGCAGTGCGATCTTTATGAGATCTCTGAGTAAGCGTTCTTTTTGCACTGCTGGGAGTCGAACCCGGATTAGCCGCGCAATAGGAGAACGCGTTACCACACTGCGCCACCGCAGGGCACTTATGGAAAACATCAGTGCATAACAGCTCTTGAATTGCAATTGTGGAAATAACAACATTTACAACAATAAAATTTCAAAACATTCCCCCATTAATGAAAAAGTTATTTTTTCCAAAATGGCAGAATCCTGATACACATATGAATCTGTGCTATCTCTTATTTGAAAAAAAAAGAACATATACCATAATCTGTACTAGCACCAATTTTTAAATTCAATTTATGAAGATTATTCTCTGCATTTTTGGAGCCCCATTAAAACCATTTTTCCTTCACAGATGGTAGATGAGTAAAATTAAAGGCGAGTTCTTTCGAATAAAAGATTATGTGAACGAATTTTTTTGCACTTATGCAAGATTTATTGATTTAAGATGTTACAGAGTCAGGTTTAATGCTAGAATTCAGAAAGAGTGAGTGTGGAAGGGGAGTCTCCTGTCCACCAACTAATAAGCATCCACTGATTCAAGAAATGCGTACCGTGACCCCCACCATTTTCAAAAACCATATTTTTCCTTTAACAAAGGATTGCTTGCAAACTGTAATAATAATTTACTTTTTACAGTTGCAAAATATTTCTCCATTAATGAAAAAATTTGTTTTTCCAAAACATATGCACATGCATGTCAATGATCATAGCAAGTGCAGTTACAGTGTTTTGAACTAGCACCCTATTCTTTCGAAAACCCTTGTCCCAGGCCTAACCTGAAACTTCCATCTGTTATAGCAGTATAGCAAATCGTTCAACGACCGAATCACTCAACGAGTCTATTCATTTATGATAGATGGGAAAAAACTGTCTTAAAGTAGAGATCCTGGCCTTTCAAAAAATGTATATGTATGTAAGATGAAGTTTTGGTAACTGAGACTTTAATGGGCTTAAATATGGCCATCATAATGAGAAATTTTGCCGATTTTAAAGGTTTGTAAAATCAAAAGGGCTTGAAACTACAGAATGGTTTTGTTTTCAAGTACTATAACTAGAAGAATCTCCAGCCATGGTGAAAAAAATCCTCGATTGTAAGCCCTTCTGGCCGATTTTGAGCTCAAAAATTTGAAAAATTCCAAAATTTGTGAATTTCAAGGTCAGATATCTCAAAAGTGGGGACATGCCAAAAATCAGAATTTTTGACCATGGATACTCCTACTAGTACTTAGTGAAACCTGTGAAATTCATTTTGAGAATCACACTGACGTTCATGTTAATGACGGTCAAATGTCTCTAAAAATGAAAACATGATAAAAGTAGGCTTAAAATGGCCTCATTTCCATTATTTCATAATCAAAAAATTTTATAAGGGTAAAAAGAATTTAAGATAGGAATTTTGCATAATACGGAGTTATCTTTCTTTTTTTAATACATATGATGTAGTGGAAAACAAAACAAACTAATAAAACATTAAAATTAAATTAAAAACCAAATGGGAAAATAAAACGAAAACCAAAGATGAAAATGAAACTAAAGCAAGAAGTGAGAATAAAACTAAAACAAAAGGTGAAAATGAAACTAAATCCAAAAGTGAAAATCAAACCAACATCAAAAATCAAACCAAAAGTTGCAGCCAGCTAATCAGTGTGTTGTAAACTCAGAGAGAGTAAACATGTGCACTGAAAATGCTTGAGAGATTTAGTAGTTTTGAAAAATATTATGAGAATAATCATGGAGTACTCAGTAGGTTGTTATGTTGGAGGGACTTGTCAAAATGATTCTTATGGAAAGTTAATTATTAAGTCATCATCAGATTTAGCAAATGATTCAGAATTTTTTCTTCTGAGGAAAAGAGTTGAACTTGAAGAAATAAATAGCATCTGTACATATCATTATAAGAAGTATACTGAAAAATACGGACACTTGTTTGGAAATTCATGTTGTTACCCATTTTCCTTACATAAAAAAGTGATAAAAAAAAACATTGAGAGAAGTAACTGTGGAATTTTAGTGATAATAAAAAACATTTGGAAGTTAAGCATATGGTAAAAAGTTTTCTTGTGCAATTGAACAGAAACTAAGTGACTCGTTCAATGAACCGTATGAGTTGAAGGATGAAGAAAAAGACGAGGAAGCAAATAGGAAAAGGCAAGACGTTGCTGAAAGAGACAGTATTTAATACAGAGTCTAAAAGAAAGGATTAAAAGTTGCACATCCAATAGTGAAGGAATTAAAGTCATCAGTGTAGCCCCAAAGAGCTGGTCAATAACAAAAACAGCACAGGAATTAGGTGTGGGTGAGTACCTGGTTAAGAAAACACGAACACTTGTAGAAAAACATGGTGTCATTGCTGAAGTGAATTTAGTGAAATCAAGAAGATTAAAAGAAGAAACTAAAGATTTGGTTGTAAAATTTTACAACAGTGATATGAAGTAAGCAGAATGTGCCCGGGAATAAAAGACACAAAGTAAATTCGTCTGGAGGATGGAAGCAAAGAATTGAAAAAGAAAAGACTGTCTAATTTAAAAGAGCTGTACTAACAATTTAAAGAAGAGCATCTATCATTAAAATTAGAATTTTCTAAATTTTGCGAGCTGAGGCCTAAATGGTGCATTCTGGCTGAAGCAAATGGTACATACACATTCCGTGTGTGTCAGTCAAACTGTGAAGTTGATGGCTTCAGCAGCAAAGATTAATGACTGGAAATCTTTGCTTCAAAAAGTAGTGTGTGATGTAAACAATGAGAAGTGCATGATAGGTGAGTGTCCAAATTGCCCTGAAATAGAAAAT
Organism: Dysdera silvatica; assembly: GCA_006491805.2. Lineage (NCBI taxonomy): Eukaryota > Metazoa > Arthropoda > Arachnida > Araneae > Dysderidae > Dysdera > Dysdera silvatica. The sequence goes on from QLNU02014802.1 coordinate 37,517,241, forward strand.
TTAAACTTATATGAAGCGAGTCTCGGTTTGGATGATTCTGATGAAGACAATGAGAAAACAGTAACATACAAGTAGTGGATTACAACTGATTGTTGTAATTTGGTGACTATTGTAGAAACAACATCAGAGTTTAAAGAAAATTTAGTTTCAAAGTTACTGAAATTAAAAAGTTACCACTTTGTTGCACAGAGTCAATCACGATTTCTGAAATTGACAAAAAAAAAAATCTGTCACAAGATGAGTGTGTAGTGATCGATGATTTCTCCAAAAACTACACAAGACGTACGCTTACACAAGACGAAATTCAGAGTTATTGCTGGGTTAATGCCCAAGCCATTATCCACCCTTTTTGTGTTTATTTTAGACTCATTCTGCAGATCTATGCATCAAAAGCCGTTGCATTGTAAGCGACTGCATTGTACAGTTGCTGTTTATGCTTTCCAAAAGCAGCTGATTCCATTTGTCCAGTTGTTTAACCCAAGTCTAAAGAAGACCTATTATTTTATTACTTATGTAAGCATAAACAATACTTTGGTGTGGCTGCTGAGTGGCATTTCTTTGCCACAAGTCATGGCAAGAGTCCTTGTGATGGAATTGGTGGGACGATAAAGAGCTTGTGGCAAAAGCAAGTCTACAGCGCACAACTGAGGACCACATCCTTACACCAAAGGCCATGTATAAATTTTGTATGGAAAATATTAAAGGCATAAACTTTATCTTGGTGACTGAAAGTGACATAAAAAACGAGCAAGGACATCTGAATGACTGCTTCAATGAAGCTCAGAGATTTGAAGGAACAAGAGATCACCACTGTTTACATACCCAAAGACTTGTCAATTCTTCTGATAAGCAGAATATCTGCATCATTTCAGAATAACCATGTGGAGTTCAGAATTGATGGATCACCAAGAACATTTCATTTTAGTGAAATAACTAAAAATGACAATGTCGTTTGTGTTTACAACGACAGGTGATATGTGGGTAAAGTAATTGAAATGTTAAAAGAAAACCATGATATTAAGGTGATGTTCTTCAAGCCTGGTAGGCCATCAACTAGTTTTACTTTACAAAGAAATGATGTTATTTGGGTAAAGTTGAACAGCATTATTGATGTTCTGACACCATGTGACTTCACCACTGCTACTGGGAGGACACACAACATTACTCAACAGTTGAACAGAACTAACACAGAACTGTCACTGAAGTTACACGTACATATGAAGAAATGGGATGTTGAGTAACAAAACGCAATAGTATGTATTCAAATATAAAATAGTAACTGA
>QLNU02014802.1:37529098-37559046 GCA_006491805.2 Dysdera silvatica
ACATTTCCAATCACAGATGAAATATACTGGGAAAAGAGCGCCGCCAACGGCAGCCACCTTTCTCACTTGTAACTCTCCGTCGTTAAGTAACGACGACGACAACAACAACAGATAACAACAACAACAAAAATAACGACGACGATAACAACAATAGACGAAATATATAACTACTCAAGTTCGCCGAAAAGTACAACTTGGGTTAATCGGATACCATGAAGCACATTGTTTATTTATTTTTCAGTTGATTACAAATATTATATATATTTTCTATAAGTGTAGTTCAATAATATAACATTGTGATAATTTAAATTCATAATTTATAGATAATAATTTTACATTCTAAGCTTTGTGTACATACTATAATCAATTGAGAAACCATGGTTAATAATGTACATCTGATAGGTCCATAGTCCACCCTCACAGCACGGTGTTGTGAAAACAATAATCAAGCGTTAGAAACTAAGTTACAAATCAATATTTAATGGATATGCTAACATCAACGATTTTAACTCCCTTTTAGCATTATTAATTTTATTTTCATTTCTTAAATAATCAGTAATTTCGTTCCAACGTTTAGAACCCAATGTATTTATATTTCGTAACAAGTAATTGCACTTTGCAGTTTTCAGTTGAAGTTCATTTCCAGAACGTGTGTTTTAATTATGCTCAGGGTAATCCAATCTAACAATACCAGAAAATTAATTATTTTTAGCTCTTGAAACGTAATCAAAAGCATTTCGTACAGCAAAATTTGGCCCTAAAATAGCCCCAACTACATAAAAATTGGTGCGTTTGGTGGTGAATCCCCAAAGCCCAATTTCCACTGCTCTCCCCATTCATCGGGGACTTTTCAGACTCTTAAACTGCATTATGTATAGGAGTTATAACCAAAGTTTCGTGAACGTATCAATTTTTATATTGTTCAGACCCAATTTTTCCTGTACTATTTCTATAAATAATTAATATATTGTTTTTTGGAAGAAGGAATATTAAAATGCTTATTACTATTTGTATTGGATATATGGAATATGCTGATTTTTTTTTATTTTTTTTGCATTACTTGTCTACGTATGAGTAAGTCTCATGGAAAGCACGCCCAGCAATAACTTTCCAGTAACATGAAAATATAATTATAAAGTTAATACTGCGATGATATTGTGCAGTGATATTCAATGAAATGAAAATACCACCACTTTAGTGCTGCCTTGATGTGCTATTATTCTGCCCTAATCATCAAATAATATTTCAAAACAAATTATTTAAAAACTGAATATCCGCAAATGGGATGTAACAACAAATTTGAATATAAAATCTGTATATGAGGAAGAGAGAACTAGCTCAAGTTTCTATCATCTTATAAGACAAATTACTGTAGAAAATTCAATATTATTTTACATCACATTTTAATATTTGGAAAAGCATTCTATATAGATTTTAGAAAATATACCAGGTAGATGTTATAAATTGCATTAGATAGATCTTATAAATTACCTTAAGTATAGATCTTATAAATTACCTTAAGTATAGATCTTATAAATTACCTAAAGCATAGATCTTATAAATTACCTTAAGCATAGATCTAAATTACCTTAAGTATAGATCTTATAAATTACCTTAAGTATAGATCTTATAAATTACCTTAAGTATAGATCTTATAAATTACCTTAAGTATAGATCTTATAAATTACCTTATGTACTTCTTATAAATTACTCAAGTATAGATCTTATAAATTACCTTTAAGTATAGATCTTATAAATTACCTTAAGTATAGATCTTATAAATTACCTTAAGTATAGATCTTATAAATTACCTTAAGTATAGATCTTATAAATTACCTTAAGTATAGATCTTATAAATTACCTTATGTACTTCTTATAAATTACCTTAGGTACTTTTATAAATTACCGTAGGTAGATCTTAGAAAGCAATTTAATAAACAAACCCCCCAAATTCAAAATAATCTTTATAAATTACACTGGATAAAAAGTCAAAATGATTTGGACTTTGAGGTTACGACTTATCGTAAAAATTTTGCGTGGATGGATCATTTTATTTCGCAAACATTAAAGGTAAAGTAACTATCAGCACACTATAAAAGAATTTCTTAAGGATCGTTGTTATTGAGAAATAAAAATTTTAATTAAAATTTAAATTAGTTTCATAAGAAAAAATTAAAAAAAATTGCTTTTTAGTTAAACAGTTAAAATACTGGTTAAAATATAAGCAAACTCCGTCGTTAAACATATCTAATTAAGAAGTGCAAAAAATACCATATTTTATAATTTATAAGAATCTGATAACTTTCTTTAAAATTTTCTGTAATTAACTTTCTAAAAAGTCCTTACCATCTAAAGGAAATCCAAAAAGGACTTTTATGAAAACATATTAAATGTAAAAATTTTAAAATATTTTTAACATCTGCATGTTATAGATACTTTCATTTTACAATATCATTAGAAATAGCTTTATCAAATTGTATAATAAATTAATTGTTTAATTGTTTTGATGACTGATGATTGCTTTTGATGATGCTTAATTGTTTTGATGATTGCTTTACTAAATGCCATCATCTCAACCATTATCAATTGCGCTTTAGTGAATATCGTTAATCTTGAGGCAACGGTTATATTAGTGAATTTCTCCTTAATTTTGACGCCAGCAATTGCTTATGTTTAGTGAACACCAGCAACGATTACTTTTGTTTAGTGAACACCAGCAACGATTACTTTTATTTAGTGAACACCAGCAACGATTACTTTTGTTTAGTGAACACCAGCAACGATTACTTTTGTTTAGTGAACACCAACAACGATTACTTTTATTTAGTGAACACCAGCAACGATTTCTTTTGTTTAGTGAACACCAGCAACGATTACTTTTGTTTAGTGAACACCAGCAACGATTACTTTTGTTTAGTGAACACCAGCAACGATTACTTTTGTTTAGTGGACACCAGAAACGATTACTTTAGTGAATATCGTCTATCTGACCGGCAACTATTGCTTTAGTAAATATTGGCAACCTTACTACCATTGCTCGCGCGTTAGCAAATATATTATCTGTCTTGCTGGAAATAATTGCTTTTGTGACTATCATCATTCTTGCCAGCAATTATTGCTTTAATGAACATGATCAATTTTGCCATTGTCGTTCACTTTGCTGAACATCAGGCACAAATAATTCCTACGTTGAATATTTCATAGGGTTCGTACGAGTCATGGAAAGTCATGGAAGTCCTAGAAAGTTATGGAATTTTATTTTGCCTTTTCCAGGTCTGGAAAAGTCATGGAATTTTAAAAAACATGGAAGTCATGGTAAAGTCACGAAATATTTGTTTGGAAGCAATTTAACCTAAAACTCTAAAGTTCTACATTAAAAATGCTGCCTGTGGTGAAAATCGCATCACGAGATCGAATCATCATTTTACGGCACCAAAGTGTCTTCTAATGCACGTGACCACGTAACTTCCAAAACGCTGCAGGGAGGGAGTATCCGTCTGCTCTTGGTTCCAAGTGGAATCAGCCGCTGCTTGTGGCCTACCTCGCTCCGCGCGTTACCACGTGCAGAGATGCCAACTTATACGGATTTTAACTCCACCTTATGATTTTACGGTCAATACCAAGAAAGTTACGAAAAACCTCATTCAAGATCCTCACGTGAAATTTTCTACCGGCCCCTCAAAACTTCATATTTTTTTTATGATTTTTGGTAAAAAATCTGGTTTGCAGATCGCCGCGTCTTCCATGTTTGCACTCAAGGCTTCCGACTTGTCGTCCTCTTGTTTCTTTGTTATTTTTTACGTCCAGCTTTGTATGTGAAACTTGCTTCAAATTTGGATTAAAACAACGAAATGAAACGCAGCCGTGATTGTGAAACAGCTGGGGGAAAAAAAGGGGGCAGACAATTTACCTGCAAGTGTATCGCGATATTTGTAGTAAGGAATGGCCGTTTTGCGAAGCATCGAAAGTTTTTAAATTTTTATGTGAACTCGCAGTTTTACCATATTTTGAATAACTTTTTACTCGCAACATTTTATTAAAATTTCAGAAAAATTTTCTCAGAATACTTTAAAAAATAGCACGCTATTTGCGCCAAGAGTTTGCAACACGTTTTCGGAATATTTTCCCCTTCGGTTTTCGTTATCTACACACGCAGATTAATTCAATAATATAATAATAATTCAATAATAATTTAATACACACAGATTAATTCAATAGTAACCAATCAATATATTTAATTAATTTACGTAATTTATAATGTTATTCCGCCACCTGGTGCCTGTTTTTAAAACTTAAAAAACTTAAAAAACGATTTTAACGTTAATTAACGAGTGTTGACTTTTTTATGCGCGATTTTGTCCTTGATACGCCACCTATCGGCAAAATTGTGAACTTTTAAATGTGCTTAATTAACGACTGTTGGTAATTCTTTAGTATTTTTCTATCAAAATAGAAGAATTTCGCTCTAATACCCCACCTACTGGCGGGGTACGATATTAGCGGTAATTGGTCATATTTTGCACCTATAAATTTCTATCCAAAGAAATAACACGTCTGCAATAGAAAGTGGACAGGTTTTTTTTTTTTTTAATATTATTTCAATCAATCAAATTATGAAGGTTTACTTTTTCAGTGGAACTTTTGACTCTTCATTTTTATCGTGCTCGTTCACTTGAGTAAAACTATTTTTTTATGCACTACGAAACTCATATGAAAACCAATTTTCCTATTCCAAAGATCGCACTGCTCACTGTAGTCCGGGGTTTGGTTCCCTAGGCCATAAGAGGTTCGGATTCCTCGGAAAACAGTAGGTCCCGGCGCAGCATGACCACTGTAGTCTTTGAGCCGTAAAACCAAAAAACAAACAAACAAACAAAAAATTTTCTTATACAAAATAGAACTGTGGTGTTTATCTTCTACAAAACTGGTACAAAAGCTTTTCTCTTCTACAAAACGTATGCAAAAGTTTTTTTTCCTATAAAATCGATACCGAAAGCCATTTTTCTTGCTATGATACTGATACAAAAGGTAATTTCTCCTGCTACAAACCTGATATTGGTGAGAGTGTGATCATTTTGTACGTACATAAACATACGCAGTTGAGTCACATTATCAGGAATATTTTCATGTTGTTTCAAGTGGAAGGAGTACACATATTGCTGTATAACAACGCAGGTATTTTGCTTATAAAAAATCTTTTTGCAAGAAATAAAAGAGCGTGGGTTTACTGAAAACTGCTGAAAATCCTTGACTTTTTACTGCAAGTCCTTTACTTTTATACTGAAAACTGCTGAAAATTCTTGACTTTTTTACTGATGACTACTTTCTCATGTTGACATCTCTATACGTGACCACACACTTCGGATTCGGACATTTTATCTCGCACGTGTGGCGTAGTAACCGCCCGGTATTTTTCAAATCATGATTTCAGGAAATTGCTGAAACATTTCTAGAACTCGAAAAATCTGCAGACAGTTTTGCAGTTAAATCAGAAACTAACCGTGACTTTACATCAATTTAAAAATAAAATGGTTTATATAGAACTGTATCCAAAAAGAAAATTCAAATTTTGAATGTACAAATGCCGATTGATGAAAATTGCAAAACTAAAAGATGCCTAGTGCAAACATTAGTGTGTGAATATTTTTTAAGCAATGTTTGCACATACTACAAGGTGTAAATATTAATCTTCAATGTATCTGCATATTTATTCTAATATAGGGTAATTGATAATTTAATAATTTTGATCAACATTTATCAAGATATTTTAAAAGAGGTTTCTGGAATCGCTTAAGAGCGATTTTTTCGAACGTGCACTATTTTAATCGGACAAGTGTCCTATTATTCTTGACTATCTTATAGTCTGTCGCCAATTTTTTTAAAGCTCATAATCAAAGCATGTGCTTCACAAATCTACAAATAGTTGGGCCATTGTCTTACGAATGAAAGATTGGACGACATGTGAAGACCGTATATTTTTAATTGCTGATTTTAAGATTGTAAATCTACAAAAAATAAAAATCTCTCCTTTATTTAATTATTTGATCATTATTTTATATATTTTGCAGTGGAATACATGTCAAAATTAATATTTCATTTTTATTTGTGAATTTAATTTAATACTGGGAGTCAAAATTATATTTCAAGTGAACATGAATTGTTTCTACGGCCCCGAAATGTTTTTAGTTTATAGTCATGGAAAAGTCGTGAAATTTTTTTTACCCACAAAGTATGAACCCTGATTACATCTTTCCTTTAAAATTGAAATTTTAAATACACTCTTATCGCATAACTTTTTCTTTTTTCCCAAATACTCAATGAATATCATCAGTACTGAATAGACACATAGGAATTAATTTGTATTGCATCTATGGTTTTTGGTTCAAATAAAAATCTATCTTTGACTCATAAGAAGTTGGCCCTAACCTATAAAAGTGTCTCTGACTCAAAAGAATCTACCTTTAACTTTTATGAATCTACCCTTGACTCATAAAAACCTTTGACTTATGAGGAACTATTTTTGACTCATAAAAACCTTTGACTTATAAGGAACTATCGTTGACGCATAAAACCTTTGACTTATGAGGAACTATCGTTGACTTATGAAGAACTATCATTACTCTTTAGAACTGTCGTTGACTCTTTAGGAACTATTGTTGACTCTTTAGGAACTATTGTTGACTCTTTAGGAACTATCGTTGACTCTTGAGGAACTATCGTTGACTTATGAGAATTTAAGATGCAAAAAGTGACTTCCAGACTTTTGTATATCCAAAATGTATCCTAGTTTGAACCATAAACTGCAGAATTAATTGTTATCATTGATTCTATCACAACATCTTCAACTGAATTAGAGGAAATATTTATTCCCTGTGACAATAAATAGATATCTTTCATTTTATAGCACCATAGTGCAATCTCTAAATCACCTCAGAAACTTAGATTTAAATGGATTATTTATTCAAATACAGGGATTGTCATGATTTTGAATAAATTTCTATAAGTATTTATTATCTCATGTTGGTAATGCATTAGCTATTATAAGACTTACGCAGATATTAACTTGATTATCTTATATACATGCAAGTTATACCGTGATTCAATCATGAATTTGTGATTCAATCATCAATCTGTGATCAATTATCATAATCAAGTTGTCACTTCACTCAACTTCTCATATTTTTTTTTCTCATCTTTCTTCAGCTAGTAAAATATTTTAAAGGAGGTTTCTAGAATCGCTTAAGAACGATTTTTTCGAACGTGCACTATTTTAATCGGCCAAGTGTCCTATTATTCTTGACTATCTTATAGTCTGTCGCCAATTTTTTTAAAGCTCATAATAAAAGCATGTGCTTCACAAATCTACAAATAGTTGGGCCATTGTCTTACGAATGAAAGATTGGATGACATGTGAAGACCGTATATTTTTAATTGCTGATTTTAAGATCATAAATCTACAAAAAATAAAAATCTCTCCTTTCGAGCACTTCTGTAAACGACTGAAATACTCTAAAGAAGCAGCATATGAGATCATTGAATTGCTATTAATCAATTTTAATTATATGCCACTTTCAACACAGTCGTTTTTATATATAGCCCCATATTACTCCCACAGACAGAATTTATTATACTTTCATTTATCCAATTTGCTTCCATTTGCAAAAGAGGTTGGCTGACTTTTTAACCAAACACGCTTTCAATTATTGTGGTAAGTTCGGAAAAAAGCAATTCTGTTCTCAATGAATTACCGCGTTACAAGATATTACTGTTGTCATTCTATGCTCCGAGTCTTTCTTGCAATTCAAATAAATTGTTCTAGTCTTTTCCAAAATCGTAAAAATGCATTGAAGTAAATCATCCTCAAATTTTTTTTGTTTCCGTTCTCGGAAACTTTTTTAAGGCAGCAATTTAGCTACGGAATGTTCATCAATCAGTCGTTCTAGAACTACTGACTTTCTAGAATATTCTATAGATAGCGAGTGAAAATGTGGCCTTGGAAAACTAGATTGATCGTACTTGCCTTAAGAAAAGGCCTCATACCATTCCCGAATAAACCTCCAGATGCAGAGGTGCCAACTGTGGGGGGGTGGGGGGGGTCATAGTCCCTTCGGCTTCCCTAGTAAATAGTTAGGGATTCTGGCATATAGGAGATCTTCCATTCAGATCCTCCCCACCAATATTGTCTTCAAGTTACGGTCCTTGTCCAGGAAAACATCTTGTGGCTGAGGAATAAGAAATGGTGAATAAGTTCCACCCCCAACTCTCAAATTACTTAAATCTGTGTTCATATAGTTTCTTGCTTTCCCAACTACATTGGGTTCTCATAACTTTAAGGAGCCCATCTATTGTTTGTTTGTTTGGCTTTTTTATGGCGCAAGAGCATCTGGGCTATACTGCGCCAAACATGGTAAAATCAAAGACTGTAGTAAAAGCCAGTACTTTTTAAAAATTTTAAAACGTGCGTATGGTCAGCATGGTCATTTAAAATGTCAGACAGTGATGAAGAGTTAAAAGTAAGAGTGTGAGCAAGTCTATGATAGGGGCATTGAGTTAAAATATGTAAAATACTGATGGGTTCATTGCACACTTGGCAAATTGGTGCTGGTTTTCCTTCAAATAGATGTCTATGGGTGAGATGGGAATGCCCAATGCGAAGTCTGGCAAGGAGAACCTCCTCTTTCCGATTTTTACGGTATGAGGAGGGCCAGTTACCAATTGTATGTTTAATATGATGCAATTTGTTATTGGCTTGATGATCCCATTCTTCTTGCCACTTTTGATTCAAGAAGCCTACCTATACACATCCCGACCGGCCGGAAGGTGGGTGATAAACTGTGCCTTTGCGCCCCCCCCTTTTATTTTACTATGCAGGTCGTCATAGCAAGGTCGAAAAAAGCACCAGTCGACTTAATAACCAGAGTAGACTATGTGGCGCAAACAATGTCCAAACTGTTGTCTGTTGACGCCATTGCTAACTAAACGGTGCGGCCTGAGTTGTTTCCGAAGCATGTTAAGTCAGAAAAGCAGTCAGGCCTACCTATACAGTTTAGGCCTCTTAGGTCGGCCGAAACACGCGTAGAACCCCTAATTTTTTTAGTTTCATATATAATCAACAATTGTAAAATGGATCCTGATAACATTTGATAACTGGTATTGCATCTATTGGGATATGTGTATGTGTATTGACTTTTAGCATTAAAACGATGCAAACATAAAAAAGACAGCAGATGACTTATTTATACAAATTATCTATTTATAATTTACGATTATATATGCAGATTTTTATTAATGTGAAATTGAACAAAAATGTACGAAATATTTAGGAAACAGCAATATGGATAAATTTAATTGAAACTTTTGATATTAGAAAATTTCTTACAATAGCACTGAAATGAAGACTTCAAAGAGCATTTTTCAGTTTATTAATAGAAAAGTGACTGTAAGCAAATCCTGAACTCTTTTTCCAGATGCTCTGTGTCTCACTTTTTGTTTCTATGAAATCGATGCTTGGAACACCCTAGCTACATTAAAAAAAAAAATAAAAAAATTTTACTTCACGGTGGAATATAAATAGAAATAAATAAAAAATAAAAACGGATAATAAAATTTAAAAATATGGTTAAAAATGAGATAACGAAGTTCAAAAAATTTTTCTTATACGAAAGATTGGTGGATACATGAAGGTAGTAAGAGATGTGAGATATTATTACCCTTCACAGGTATCACATTCGTAGTGCATTTGTAATAATAGAGCTAACAAATATTGGAAAAGCATAAAAAAATATATTGGCTCAATTAATAACTTCTGCATTAGGATAAATGATACTCGTGCGTTACTGGACATGGGGAAAAGATAGAGATTCTGCCTTTGAAGCTACACTAACACCTGCATATGCACCTACATCAACACATTTTTCACTTATGACTAGTTTGTTCATTACTGGTTGGCAAAATTTCATTACTGGCAGGTTCATTACTGGCAGGAATACCAACATCTAGAAGAATGCCCGACTATGAGATAAAATCTAGTTCCACGTCCCTTAGCTAGATTACTTCAGGAATACACACGATTGGTCTGGGATTGGTTTTAAAAACCTAATACAGAGACGCGTGTTTGCGAGAACATCCGCAAATAAAAGCATTCCCAAATTACTTGGCAATGTTTCCAGTTTAGGTTATTTGAGAGTATCGTAAATCCGTCTTTAGACATGTATGTAATAAATAAAATACGAATTAGAAATATTTCTGTTTGGAGAAATATTTCTATTATTGATAGCACCGTGTAAGATATTCTGGTCAACTATTCTGTGTGTGTTTCGCTTGTTATATACTCTCAAAAGAAATATTTATATAGGTTTCTATATTTAAATATGAAAATGCATTTTGATCAAATCTGAGACTAGATTTTAAATGATGTTCTTTATTTTTAACAGATGGCTGGTTATTCTTGATGGCTTATTTGCTTTTTCGGCCTGCAAATGAAAAAGGTTAAGGACAAATTGGAGAAAAGGATGAAGAAGGCCAAAATAGCTGCCTTAAAACGGGCCAGCGAACGTCGAGCCAACTCATTCTTCATTGTTATCATCTTCATAGGCATCTTCGTGTGTATCATCATCACCGAGATCTTTTACGTTGAGGAAGAAGAATGGCAAGAAGAAAAGTTTTTGTCCATGTTCAGCGCTTGGGACATGTCCACGGAAAACCCGCCAACAGATATTCTTGCGCCAAGGATGGCCAGAGAACTCGCCAGAGTCTTCCCCGAAGACGACGATTCTTCAGCTTCGGCCTCCGCAGCTTCTTCCAATCACAGCAAGAATGAGGATTCTAAGGATTACTGGCAAGAAGTGGCAAATACTAAAGACAAGTTTTTTGTTTTCTCTGCATACTATGACGATCGAAGGACTACGTATGTTAGGGTGATAGCTGCCGCAAGGACACGTTTAGCTGATAAAGTGGTTTGTCGATTCCACTTTGGGCGTGATCATGAACCGGTTATGGTTTTAGGTGTTAATAGGCTTATTAGAGAGAATTGGAATCTTAAGTATAGTGCTTATTTCATTCTGTGTCCACTTCGCAAGCAGCCGCAGCAACCTGCACTTCCTGTGCCTCAAGAAGTATCCATTGTTCGTCAAGGGGATGAAGAAGCGGCATCATCTAACCTACTTCCCGTGCATGTTCACAGGAAACTTTACCGGAACGGTCCGGAGCGAGGATTAGCCGTCTGTGTAAAGCCCTTGCATTATGAATATAACAAAGTGACGGATTTAATCGAATTTATAGAACTAAACCGTTTACTTGGAGTCGACCACTTTCTTTTATATAACCACACGATCGGTTATGAAGCTGGCTGCATTCTGCGACAGTATGTAGATGAGGGAACACTTACTGTCTTACCTTGGCAGCTAGATATGGTGTCGCAAAAGGAGATTCGCACAGAGGGCCTCTTCGCAGCCATTAATGACTGTCTGTATAGAACTATGTACAGATTCCGGTATGTGTTGATGATTGACTTAGATGAATATATTATTCCGCAGAAAAATGCTTCTCTGAAGGCTTTGCTTCGCACGTTGGCAAGAAAAAATCCCGATAGGACTGGAGCGTTTTCTTTTCAAAATGCCTTCTTTTATTTACAATGGCCGGATGACCAGTCTCCTGCTTCCGTTCCAAATCCTTACAAGCTACTCACTCTTCGAAAAACCACACGCAAATCTAAGCTACACGCGCACAAACAACGATCAAAATGCATTGTCATGCCAGAAAGAGTAGTTGAAATGGGTAACCATTTTGTTTGGGAATTCGTTGCCGGTAAAGCTATGGTCAATGTCCCACCAGACCTCGCCTTTTTGCATCACTACAGAGTCTGTGAATTTGGTGGCAATGACTGCATCAATACCACAAATGTGGTGGATCATCGCACTTATACCTGGAAAGATGCCCTCCTTAACGCTGTGGCTCGTAGACTGCGGCTGCTGAAGGCAACATGTCCTACCGTTCCGCAAATTGTCGAAAAACTGTAAGTGGTGCTGCAACAATAAATATTACAAACTAAACTAGTCAGATTTACAAGAAAAATTACGAAAGAGAAAGGGACTTTATATTTCATTCAGTATTATCTGTTCTAATCATATTTCAAAGATATGGGTGGCCTGTGGAATAATGTGTGTGTAAATTTTAGTCTTGTAATCCTCTCTCTAGTCCTGGACTGCCAATGAGCCAGCAATACGAAATCTATTGACAATTTACCCAGACTTTTTCCTTTAAATGTATCCCTTACCCCTATTACTTTTCAATTAGATTAGAGTTACTAAACAGCAACGAATAAGACTTGTATAATAATGGCTATGTATAAATTTTTCTTATTTAATGCTATGTACAGATTCATTACACAAAACCTGCTTATACGAAAAATACACTGTCCTTCAGGTGCCCGTTCTACTCATGTATTTTACGTTCGTATATATTCGTTACAAAGAAGTATATATATATATACACTGGTGTGCAAAACGTAAGGATGGGATAGATTTTCACATGTAAGTTGTTTTTCACCCCAGTGTTTCAAATGGACACAGATCATACCGTAACATCGTCGAAATGTAAGATTATGGAAACGGTGAACAATACTGACCAAGAAAGGAATCCAAAGGATACAAAGGACTTTTATTCAAAAGTGGGCTTTCAGCACAGGAGGACAGAAGACAGAAACGTCCATGTGACAGGCAAGAAAAACAGTTTTCAGTAGGGGATATGATCACCCCTGACTGCGATGCAGGATGTACACCATCTGTTCATGCTCAGTAAGAGGTTGTCGACAAGCTCTTGAGGCATCATGGCCCATTCCTCTTACAGCACAAATAGCAGCTGAGAAATCGTTGCTGGTGGATAAAGACATGCTACGAGGCATCTCCCGAGAACATTCCACACGTGTTCTATTAGATTCAGGTCCGGAGACCGTGCGGGCCATTCCATACGATGAATATCTTCACTCTCTGACAGCTCAGCGACAGCAGCTGTACGATGAGGTGTAGCGTTGTCATCCGTGAAGAGGAATTCTGGGCCCACAGCACCCCGGAAAAGACAGACATGAAGAAGGAGAACTTTGGTACAATAGCGATCGCCAGTGACTGAACCTCCTTGGAAGATGTGGAGCTCCATACAGCCACCAAGCATTATGCCTCCCCAAGCCGGAACTCCTCCACCTCCAAATCGGTCCCTTTCGACCATGTTGGAGGGGTGATTGCGTGTTTCCCGCTCTCTCCAGATGTATAGACATCCAGAATCGCTAATGAGACTAAATCGACTATCATCCGTAAACAGCACTCGACCCCATTTCTGAGCATTCCTTGTGTTCTTGGTATCACAGTAAACGCCGTCACCGATGGATAGGCGTCAATGACACACACACATACACACTGTTTTTAGTCGCTAAGCGAATAAACCACCTGTGTGCAGTCTCCTAGCCATGGTAAAATGCGATAGCAGCTGTCCAGTAGTGTATTTCATGTGGCTTGCGATTTCATTCCTTGTCAGCCATCGATCCTCCTCGCCTGTAGAACAAGATACCGATCCTCCCTTGCCGTGGTTGCTCGTGGACAATCACCACTAAACCAAATCGTCGGACAGCTGTTCCTGTCGTTCGAAATGCCGTCCATGCTCGTGACACGATGCTGTGTGCGATTACGAACTCCTCGGCCTCACTCGTCACACTCCGACCTTCTTCCAACTTTCCAATGATTCGACTTCGAGTAAAATCATCCAAATGTTGTCTATGGGACTGTTCGTTGGACATCCCACTCTCAAAAACTCACAAAATTCTCGCCCCGGAGGCTTTCTTGTGTTGACCATATTTGGCAATTGTGTTATCCCTGCGGAGGGTAATAATACCTTAACATCTCGCTCTGCTACAGCAACTCGCCGTTGTTCAAACCGATGTACACTGAGTAATAGTTTCCACTGAAATTCTGCACGTATACTGCCCTTGCACTTTAGACCCTACTCACACGCCCACATTACATCATGATGCGTATACGCAAATGCCCTACCGTGTAGGACCCTAGGCAGTCTCCTGATTGGTCTTTCGGTCGGTTCTGCCTGTTCGTTCCGCTGTTACGTTACTTTTTCCATCTCGTCCTTAATTTTTGCACACCAGTGTATATATAAGATTATCTAATTATATTGTTTTATAATCCTACATTCTTTATTAAGCTTATAACAAAAATAATTTTAAAGAAAACTTTTTGCAAAATCTGTTATATCATGTAACACGTTCACTTTCTCTGTAGTTATTATACATGGTATAGCTCTATGCTTTTTTAACCCTTTAAGACCCGAGCGTTGGTCGACATGATGCAACTTCCGCAAAAGCAAATTCTCGTCCTCGTTTTTCTAAGCTTTCCAGCGACATCTAGTGACACTAAAAGAAAGCTTAAAATGTGCACAAATGATACCCATTCGGTCTGAGTTCGCGGTTTATATTAGTTTCGTAGAAAAAGCATTGCAATTCAAGATACACATATGTGTACTTCTGGAATGAAAAGGTTAACAAAGGCCTTTTAGTTTCATATCAAAATAAATATGTATGTTGTAATTAAGTTCGTTACATGTAGAAATACACTATTTCAATAAGCGAAATTTAAATATATTTAATTATATATTACGTGTATGAAAATGACCGAAATTGAAAAAAAATTATTTGCTTAAAAAAAATATGAACCTTCAAAAATCTAACATGAATACAATTTTATTGTTAAGTCAAACAGAACGCCATCGTGTCGAAACTTTTACTAATGATATATAATAATAAAAATAGGGCATTTATAACTTTAAGTTCAATTTAGTCGGAATTTCATTTCTGCAATTTTTTTAAATTCAAAATTCTAAGGCTTTTAGGCCGTTCAAGATATTGCCTTGAAATTTGGCAGATATATATATAAACAAGCTATCTGAACAGCACTTTTATATTTAATTTAAGTACACATTTTATTCTGTTTTATGTTTCTCACTATGAAATATTGTTAAAATATCAATTTTTTTTCTCTGGTTCTATGCAAGTTAACAAAAAATCCTTCAGTCGGATTTTTCTTTACTTAATTTTTAATAAGATAAAATATTAAAAATAAAAAATATGTAAAACTTAACGACAGGTATACATTTTTTCTTAAAAAGTAAGTTAGTTGCAAATTATATTTTCTCCTAATGTCAATACTGTATGCCCTATAAACGTACACTCAAAAAATTAAATCATAATTTTAATAAATAAAAAAACTTTCTGAAAGAGGGAGACCCCCTTAATAATCGTTTTAAAGATAAAATGGAACACCTGGAAATTACCTATAATATTATTCACACGAAATGTATGACAAACCATTTCTGAATCCTTCGCTATTTCAAATAATTCCAGTTCCCTGCAGTGTCGAATCCACGTCTGAGCAGCACTTTATGAGAGCTACGCGAAGCCGAGCATGACCGTTCGAAGAGGTCCTATCATTAGCGATATAAATGATTCGTTCATATCGTTCCTATCAATATGAATGATTGCTTCGCTTCTCCTTTGATTTCCCGTAATAACGATGGGTGTCAATTGTGCGCCGAACAGACCATGATTAATCGAAGCATGGTGGCTGCCTCAAGATGGAAGGCCCGTCCGCAGACAAATTTTCTCCAAAGGCGCTTACATTTCAGCCAAATGAATCATGGGCGGTAAAGGCCTTGCTATCATTCGTTTATTCGTAAATATCCCATCAGCCAATGTAATTGGAGCATAAATAACAGATTATAGACAATGATATTGCAGCATAAATAGCAGCTTGTGGCCAATAAAATCGAAGATTAAGTAACTGATCTTAGTCAATAAAACTAGAAAATAAATAATTGATCCCAGGTAACAGAATTGAAAAATAAACAACTGATCTCACTAATAGCCAAAATAAAGAAATAAAGAAAGAATAATATGTTGTAATTGATAAGGTAATCATTCCCCATAAAACGCAAGGGTCTACCGACTTCATATAAACTGAATGCTCATATACTTATTCTTTCTTTCTTTATTTTTTCTTCTCTTTCTCGCTTTTTCTTTAAACCCTAATAATTAATGCAAATAATGAAAATCGTATCTTCATTTTGCTGTTTCAAGTGAAACAGAAAAATAGTTCTCATTGATGCCAAAAAAAATATGATAAATTTATTACCGTTTGTACGATATTTATTTTCGAATTATACAATTCATCACTTTTGTTTAATAGCAAATATGGTCTTTTAATTCCAATATAAAACTTAGTAATACGGGTAACCTTATTTCTTTCAATAAACACCTCCGAAAAGGGAAACGAAATCGTTTTCAAAATATCCAAACTCTAAAATTCACGGAAAAGTGGAAAATACACATCCTAGAATCCATTTTAGTTTTATCCCATTTCTAATTCAACATATGCATTTTCATTTATTTATATCATTTTGGTTATTTTTGTATAGAGAAAGAGAACAAACATAATCATTTAAAAGATGTTTGTAACCAATTATAATGCGGGTAAAATATTAGAACACGGTACCACCGCCAATAAATTAATTTGGCGAGTTTTTGTCGTTTTGGAAAACTCTCGTTAACATTACCATTATTTTAATCACATTATTTATTCATAAAACTGATTTATTCTTAAAATAAATAAAATAAAACATGAAAGTCTCGATATCAGTATTATGTCTAATTAAGTAACGAAAGGGTACAGGGCACCTTTACAAGGTCCATCAACGTGTGGTGGAGGCCTCGTCAGAGCTCAGTAGTTCTGTGGTTATTGATTTCAATCAAAAACAATAAAAACACTAATTAATGTCTCAGTATCGGAATTGTGTCCAATTAAGTAATAGAAAGGTTTAAGATAAATAGGTAGTCATCGGTATAATATGAATAGGAAGTTCATTTGTAAACAATCACAGCGGCCGGAAATAAAGCGAAAGCGCAAAACAATTCCGGGATAATCCGCCATGACTTGACAGAAAGGAAGTCGTTGGCGAGAAACCGGTACCGTGTTCTAAAATTTAACCATAATACGTAGTCCCTCTGTGTGCTTTGATACTGAAAACTCTATTTCCACTTAACCCTTCACTTAAATGTAATTTCCAATTTTTTCCCCGTTTGCTCCAAATCTACTTAGAAATGTACCTAGCGATTAGGGTAGACTAGCTTGAAGTTCTAAAATGGAAAAAAAATGCATTCCGCGCATAAATTCATATCGTTTAATTAAGATCGATGTTTTGTACATATCATCCACGGATAAGAGTGCTTTTAGGTTATAAGTTATATACTTCTAATAAAGTTTTGTTACACACGTTGGAATCGTTTCTTTCATCGATTGTGCATCATCGATATGCTTCATCGACCGTATCGGTTAACGAAATTACATGCCATGAGGTAACTCCACTTATTTATAACGTTCCTAACTTTTATGCCCTTCTATATTTCAATGGCCAATAATGGCCACGAAATTAGCCTTTCATAATTGCAAATTGACTGCTATTACATCGGATTTCTTTTGTCTATTACCACAGATTTATTATTTTAATAATAAATCTGTGAAAAAAAAACTTCCATATTTAACTGGTAAATATCGATTATCTCGGTAAAAGTTTAAAAACAACGGAGTAATTATAAATTCTGGAGTTGAATGAGAAATTGGCATCTTGCGATTTTGCAATTACAATAGAATTCTAATTATCTGGACTAAGTGGAACGGAGACCTATCCAAATAATGGATGGACATGCAGTTGCAAAGAGCGAATGGTTAGTCACATTTGTCACCACAAGATTAAGTCAGTACCGGATTTAAGTATATGCCAAGTCGGGGGCCCGAAATGAATTCCCAAAATCGGCCCTCCCCCCCCGATTTTGGGAACCCGTTCCAGGGACCTCGATGTGGTGATATTATGCAAGGTTAAGAGTTATTTTAATATTGTTTATTTACAAAGGGCCAAGTTTCATTAATAAAATTGAATATTATAGATAAAGAACTACAAATGAAAACTAATTATTTATTGACTGAATAACGCTGGTGCTACATTCTTTAGGGGCCCCATTCTTTTCTTGCAGCATGGGACCCATAAGGTCCTTATAATCCGGTACTGGAGCAGATGATCTTTTAAACGGACCTTACACGATCAATAATGACGTCATAATCTCTAACAGCCTTTCTTCATTATCTCTAACACTCGTTCTTCATTATCCCCTGATTACCTTTCGCTCCTTGATTACTTTTAAATGATTATTTCAAATTACTTGTAAGCTTTAAAAATAATAAATTAGCAATGAATCAAAGCCTGTGGTAGGTAATGAGGTTTCAGCAATAATATTATTGTTGATCGTCTACGGTCCGTTTTGGTAAAGCCCCTCTTTGGATGAAGGATCAAAACCCGATTAAATGAAAGATCCAGAGAGCAGGAATCCTGATAACTGAACCATCTAGATAACAGGAATCTTTGTGATTAAATGATTCAAATAACCTAAAGCCGGGTAACTAAACAATCTAGATAATCGGAATCCAGATAAAGGAAATTTTACTGTATTTTATGTGAAATTGAACAAAGAACAAAGCGCATTGACATGTGATAAACTGCGCAACAACACATGTCAATGTCAAGTATCACATTGTTATTCGTAAAAGCTTCTTAAAACATATTGGGTGTTCTTGTCATAATTGGATTACAACTGTTGTGCACTAATCATATTCTCCCCTATCACTAGATAGCAAGACTAATATAATAGCACAAGATCACTGACATTGAAACGTTGAAGAACGAAACATCAGCATCTAATTCAACGAATACTGATACGTTTTACCTGGTGATGTTTCAAGGGTTTATATTCGATAGAAACTGACGGCGCATCCATGCACGGAGTCGCAATACCTATCATCAGCAAAATAACCTAGAAATGATGTCAGAAATGATTTCTTAGAATACTTTGAAAACATATGAATGGCATAACTTATCTAAACGTTATTTATAATTTGCCCGCTTATGTAATTTACTTAATGCAGGATAAAAAATTTAACATGCCAACATTCCATACTGAAAATCTCGCATTTAATAAAGTAGTTTTAAATATGTGGAATTATTTAACATACTACATTATACCCCTTTACTTTCTCTACATCTGAATCTCATATCTCAGTCGAAGTTTCCGTAAATGGTTCCGTGATCACATTAACCTACATAAATTGTAGGTATAGCTGCCCATGGATAGACTATAAGTGGAGCTTGAACTCCTTTTATCCTTCTTCGGTATTTGCATTTCTTTAGGTTAATTCTTACGAAAAAATGAACATTAGGTTTTGAAAGTAGTAGAGTGAAGTTGGATTAATGCGTGGTTGTCTTCGCGTGCTGCATACCTCTAATGTTCCATCATCGCAGCAGCTTCTGAAGAATTGCAACCCCTTCTGATTACTCAAATGCTCCTCATATCTTTTGGAAACTAATATGGGCTCCAATTTTTGTAGGTATACTATATTTTATGCATAGGGTTCCATGATTCCTGAAAACTATTTCAAAGGTCCCTAGGAACATTAGCGTATGCATAGTGTTTGTAAGCTTGGGGAGAGGGGGTACAGAGACATAACCTCGCATACTCAGATATCTATACATATACATACAAAATTGCAACTTAGTAGATACTATGAGCCCCATCATCTCCTCTGCATACGCCAGTGTTAAGGAGCAAACAGGTTGAAAAAAGTTGTCATACAATGCCCTTGAAACGAAACAAACGATAAATTTGAACCTCGTTTGTACCATTGTCAAACTTCGTACAGTTACCAGATAATCCGTCAATAAGGAACAAGATCCAAGTAAGGCATCTTCGACTATAAGTAAGGTCAATATCCTTACGACTTCACGG
Organism: Dysdera silvatica; assembly: GCA_006491805.2. Taxonomy (NCBI): domain Eukaryota; kingdom Metazoa; phylum Arthropoda; class Arachnida; order Araneae; family Dysderidae; genus Dysdera; species Dysdera silvatica. Next base: position 37,548,981 of record QLNU02014802.1, read on the forward strand.
CTTTGTGTTGTATCATGCTGATATTTTCAAATTTTATTTGATTAGGTAACATGAAATATTTACTCAATGTATATAAGAAAAAAATATATATTTGAGATTATAGATAAATACTATAATTATTTTATTTGCTGTTAGTTTTACAATAATTTACGCCCTTAAATTTTCGCAGAAATTTCAATAGCAAATTGTTTATTTCCGTTTTATGGCAGTTTAGATTATGCTGAGCCATGACATATAGTTTTCAGAGGCACTCGAATTATAGTTCACTTAAAGATTCAAACACAAGGTGGCGAGTCTGTAGGAAAACTAACAATAGAGAATCAAACCCAAGATGGCGGGTCTGTAGGAAAACTAACAACAGAGAATCAAACCCAAGATGTCGGGTCTGTGGGAAAACTAACAATAAAGAATCAAACCCAAGATGGCGGGTCTGTAGGAAAACTAACAAGAGCTGGGTACCTGTTGGAATCAAACCTGGCTTATACATATGATAGCCAAACGTGTTGCCAGTAGGCCGCACCAAGGCTCTTTCAATAACACAATTGCAGCTATAGTGTACTCGCGTTTTCACGAACCTTCAATTTACAAATTATTCACTTTTGCGAACAAATGAGTTGTTCGCAAAAAGTATCCTAAAGAACTAATGCTAATTTCCGCTCCAATTCACGAACTAAAATTTCAAAAAACTTCTTTTTACGAACTCAGTTTCGTCACATTTTTTTCCGGACACCGAAAATTGTGACGCATTTGAAAAAGACAATCGATTGGACAACCCATGGATCAGGGTCTTATCCAAAGTTTTAAACGAAAACATAGACAGATGTTTCTTAAAGGAATTATTTTGAATCTGGAACTTGAAAACGGATACGAGATCGATGTAGGCTGTGCATTACATCGGTCAGTTAGTGCATGGAATGATGTCTCCCAAGCAACGACTGCTAACTTGTTTCGACACGCAGGGTTCACAGTTCCATTAGTAGGCTTATAAGAAACTTCCGAGAGCGATCCCAGTACAGACGAAGCCTCGATGCAGGAAATTCGTCTGAGGGATCCCTCAAGTTCCTGAAGACTTGACGTTTCAGGACTTTCTGATTGTATATGACAACATGGGTGCATCCAGAAAAATTCCAATTGAATAATGTTGTTGGACTGTAGTTCCTTGTGGATTCAGTCCTCTTTTCCCCCTTTTTTCATAAGCCAAGGGGTGCAAGTGCACCCCTTTCACCCTCAGGGCTCCCATGTATGACAATTTACAAGCATTCGCAGAAGTAACATCGGATGATGAAATTGTCAATCAAGTGAATGAGAGGGCCGAAGAATAATCCGACGAGGAAGAAGAATGTGCCGGGGCCATCTCAAGCAAGGGTATAGAGGAGCCGGAACGCCGTTCCGCCACTGCTTTTTTTAAGGCCTCTCCTGCACCACATTCTGTCCCTCAGGACCCCTCCCAACAATACCATAAAGGACAAAGCCTTCTGGCACTGCTTAATATACAACTACACTCCTGGTCTTAAGACCTACGATCAAGGAACACACTGAATGACTATCAGGCTGCGTTTTTTTTTGTTTTTTTTTAAGCAGATAATTCTGAGATACTTGCCAACATTAACTCTATGGAATCGTGTATTTTATAAAGTGTTGTTATCAAATGAACAAAAATTACTGATTTTCTTTGAACATATAACAAATAAAGGTGAGTGCAAATTGCATTTTTCCTTTTTAAAGGCAATTCCCATTTACGAATTTTCGATTTTACGAACTTTTTTTTACGGTCCCCACAAGTTCCCAAAAACGCGAGTCCACCGTATATTGTAATGACCTAGAAAAATAGTATAAGCAAAGTAAAATGTAATATGAAATTGGGGAGCATATTGGGAAGTTTGTGAACAGGTTTAAATAAAAAGATCTAAAAACCCACAGGAAGTTAAAGACTAATATTAAAAAATACACAAAATAATACGAACATTAAGTTATATAAATACTTGCAAAAAGTATCAGAATATCAGAATACAGAAACTTGGCAAAAAACTAAAAACTTAACAGCGAAGATGAAAAAGCAGGCAACAATATCAAAAACTTGAAAAAGCGAAAAGAAAACAAAAATTCTTCTTTGGCTTGAAATCGTGAGTTTAAAAAGTTTGAAATTTTTATTTCAAACTTTTCATTGGCTTTAAATTTTGCTACCAAAATATTTGAAAGTAGGAGAAAGGAATAAAATTCAAAAAGTTCTTTGAAAAAGAATTCGAAGATAAAAGGATATCTTCACGAATTTCATTAACTTTGGATACACGATTTTTTAATATTTCGAAAATTATTTTTCTTCATATCGGTGAAAGAGGAAAATAAATTAAAATCAACCTCCTATAAATTCAACAATATTGTATAATGTAACGGAAGATTCTCTCCTAGACTAGATGAGGACGAGCCTTCAAAGTTGTTTCCGACACATTAATTTAAGGACTTTTTCGCGCGCCATCTAGCGAGCATGCCATCGCCTTCTACGTAAAATCGGTCCCATCACGTTCTTCAAGCTTACTGGAGCAAGCACGTTAGGCATGCTCGTGGATATAATAGCTTTTGCATCATCCATCCGAAGGGACAAAACAGCTCATTAATCACTGAAGGGTGAATGATTTTTCCCGATCTCATCAAAAATCGGAGTTCAATAAATTCCCTGAAAAGGTTTTTATTAAAGTAAACAACGAAGCATCGGTTTGGTTCGACTGTTGCTTTCGGAATATTTGAAATCTATTCTGAAGTAGATCGATAGTTTCGGATATCGTTAGCGCATATTTGTTAAAACTAAATTTGTTGGGTGTTTTATTTTTATTTTTTTTGGACCTTGCAGCCACAAGACAGTTTTTGCAACGTAATTTCTAAACTAATTTTCATTTGGATTTATGTTTTTTATACACATTTTACTAGTTACACTTAAGTTTTGTTTGAAAATACATTCTAAGCTAATTACTTTTTGACCAGTTAACTATTAGGGAACTTTGGAAGATATCCTTTTCTATGTCTTTCACTGAAATTGATGCTCGCACATGTCGCCAGATTTCATTGATGTTCTCTAAATTTCGTTGAAAAACGTAAAGGAAAATACGACGGGGAAAATTGATGTCTTTCATCAATTTTCCTCTATAACAAATATATACCAAATAAAGATTAATCTCGAAGGAAACACTGCGACTTATTAATTTTTTCTCAGTAAAATTTAAGCATTACCTAAAAATGCATCAATTTAGTTAATCAACTTAATATTTTCGATTGAATCTGATTTATTAATTTCTTTGGGAGTGAATTAAATTTGAGGCACACACTTCAAAAGTTACAATTACTTAAATATTGATCAATAGGTTAATTATTAAAAATTCAATATATTTTATCAAAATATAATTTAACAAAGCACTTCGATTTAAAGAGATGGAACGTCACTTGATAATTAGAAAATTTGACAACATGAAGAAATATTAATAACCAGGGAAACTTATATAACATATTTTCTAAATACGCTGAAAATCTGGAAAGCACTTTGAAGTAATTAACTACTTTTTAACAAGTGTCAATCGGGGATAATAAACTTTAGATTGAAACTTTTTTGATAAATTTTCAAATGTTAGAAGAGTATAACTGCAGGCTATAAATTGAAATTTCTAGTAAAAGCATTCCACTGAACATTAAATGGCAAGAAAGTGGTCAGGGAAGGAGCGTTGAATTACTTTTTTTCAATGGAGATTTCAGATCGATGTTTATTTAATTTTTCCAACCCAAATAAATTATCATGAGAGCAAAAATCGACAAATATAGCATCATAAAGAAGGCGTTAAAATTAGTCTCAACGTATTGAATGTTATACAGTAGACGCATTTTTAACATATGTTGCTGTCCATAATCAAAAATCGACCCCAAGTGTTGTTGCTTCACGCAACTACTGAAAATGTAGCAGTGACGCCACCTATTGGCGGGAAATATCACAAGGACAAAAATAGAAAATTAACGAACTTTAGCTTTAATAAATAGTGTTGATATATAAATTAGCTTTAATAAATAGTGTTGATATATAAATTAGCTTTAATAAATAGCGTTGATATATAAATTAGCTTTAATAAATAGCGTTGATATATAAATTAGCTTTAATAAACAGTATTGATATGAAAAGTTGGTAGCATTTTCCACATCTAACTGGAATTAGACGTCGATGACAGATGTGGTATGTAAATTTTTAGCTGTTACATATGAATATTCGACTTAAAAGGCGAAAAAAGTTGATAATTAGGTTTAAAAGAGAGGTGGACAAAAAGCAAACTACTACGAAAACCCCTCACACCAGCGAAATATGTTATATTTGTATCATTTTTTCCGAGAATTGATAACGAACGTTAGTGCAAGAGAATGGGTCTTAGACAAACTTCTAACTGCTGCCATGGATATAATCCAGTTCGTTTAATTTTAGACAGAGAAGTCGACTTACGATTTCTACCACTCCATTTTACGAGAAAGGGGCTACAATGAAATAAAGAGGCTCTCTAAAAAATTAATGTGACAAGTAGCATTTTCAGGATGACCATATATATGCGGGTGTAAAAATTTGGGACTGACCTTATATGCGGGAAACTTCAACGCAAAATTCCTATTAAATCAGCAGGGACTTCTAAAAAGTGACCATGTAAGCGGGGTGACCTTAAAAGAGTCCATAAGCCTTAGAGATGACCATATAACGAGTACCGACTGTATATATATTTTTTATTCGTTTATTATTTATTATATTTATATGCGTTAAAAAATATAGCTTGTTGCAACAACGCAGTGAGCATAAGCGTAGCATTACATGGGCCCTTGCAATAATTTGAAAAATAAAATTCAAATTTTACATACATTGTAATGTATAAACATACATATAATATTCGCATACCCACCCCACAAAAAAAGTAATATTGAAAACTCTATCTTGATGTCAGTAAGAACGCGTTTATTCGCCAAGCCAACAATTTTGTTCAAAGCTCTGTAGTTTCAAAGATTCACTGTTTTTTATTCGTTCGGAGGAGATTTAATTCATCAGATAACAGAAGATTAATTTCTTTAGAAAACGGGAGATAACGCAAGAACTTAGTTACTTCTAAAGTTGGCTTCTTAAAGTTGGGGGATTCCTTTTCACTTTCAGGATATGTTTTAGGACATCCTTATCAGTGGCGGAGAAAGGGGCTTAGAGGGCTCAAGTTTCTCCCACTGCACATTAATAAACATTGTTTTTTCTCTTTAACGCCGAATCACATGATCGTTCCTAAAGCCAACCGAATTCTCCCATATTTCCTGAATTGCTGCACCCATGATTTTTATTTTATTTTCACCCTTCCAATCCGGACTATTATACATTAATACGTATCTATTAGAGATGAGTTCGGGTTCATTTTTCGAAGTCGTCAGATTTTTACAACTACATTACAACTGAAGTGCGGGTTGACCGTGCCATTTTCGAAGCACCGCGTCATTCCTTTATTTATACGCTTTAGGCAAAATGCCAGTTTCAATGCGTTTCGTAATGTGAACATATATTTTTAACAACAAAAACTAGAGGAGATATTTCATTTTAAATTAATGTAAATCAAAGAAATAACTTTAGATAGAATATTTAGTAAAAATGTCTTTTATCATCTAATTATGTTAATAAATGGGAACAATTAAGATTTTCGTTGGGGAACTATATAAGTTCTTCTCAGTTAACAAGCTAATATTCAACGCTTATTTTTACGTTTTTTCAATGAAAAACATAAAATAAAATATATTATGGCTAAACTGAAAATCAAAGCTGCGCGTTCACCTGTCGGCTATAGATTTAAGTGTCCGTTCACACATTGTTTGCCTAACTCGCTTACGAAGTGTATCGTTCCATAACAGCTGCTTTTGGTTCCACTGTGCGGTAGAACAGGGAGTTTGCACTCCAGTTGCAGAGTGGTGGAAGTTCCTCGTCGTTGTCGTATTGTGCAAGGAGATTATTGGGAAGGGTGGCCGCCGAAGGTGGCAGCGCTGTATTCCCAGACAGGCTTTTGTCACATAAAATGACGACCAGTGGACCGAGAAGGGACACTGGGGGGGAGGGAGCATTGCAGGGGATTGTCGATCGAAACAGGCGTACAGAGACGCACAGCTCACATGATTGTCGTCATTCAACGTCGACCGGAGGCCATCCACGATCAGTCCGCCCCGAAGAGCGGCCGAAATAGATGGATGGCGCGGAAGAACACCCCGGGCCAGCCGGTATTCCTACAGGAGACCACCGGACACCGTTGAGTGGGTGTGGTGCCGCGAGCGGCAGAGAACAGGCGTAAATCGTTCCCCCAGCAGGCGGGAGTCCGGTCAGAATAGCAACAGCAGACATCGATCCACCGCCGCCGACAGGCCATGGTGAATATCCCAGACACTCCGTCTACCCGCCAGCTGGACCACAAGAAAAGACATCCGCACGCCACCAGAGCTGAGACCGAACTCCGGTGGAAGTTCCTTCAACGCTCTTTGTTCGTAAACCCGCCAATACGATGTATGTAGATACATATTTTTAGAGCCAAACCCAAAAGTGTTCTGTTACAATGTCCACGTAGCCTCCATTAAACAATATAACGTTGTAAACGATGTTTTTATCCCCCAACATGTGGAAACAGTAGTGGCAGGTTGCAAGTGAATAAATAAGAGTTTCTTGTAGGTGACACTGCAGATATAAGTTTTGTTGAAAGGCAGCAGTTCCATCAAGTTCAAATAATATTTATTAAAACATTAAATATTTAGAATAGTTCGCCAAAAGATAATTAAATTAAAATGCAACGCAAAATGGATTTAGTACGCCTCCGAGAAGGACGTACGCACACTTCGATGGTAAAGGAAAGATTGGCTTGATTTTTTAATTCGGAAAACAATTACACATGCTGTTGCCAAATATTAAAAGTGAAAATAGATTATACAAAATATTTTGTCAGATAAGGAAGGTGAAATTATGTACATTTGGAAAGCATTATATTCAACGAAACCATTTGACATTTTCTAATTTTAGAAATTGAACTTTTAAGTTTGTTTTCTTGCGTTTCTAAGTGGCAACAGTTAAGAAAGCCTGAAAAGTAAATATTTATATTGTCAGAACCAGAAACGCTCACAGAATTTTTCTTTTCCTATCTAGAAATATTGGAAATAAGGAAGGCTGAGAAAAAAAGGAACAATGAAAATACAAATATAGAATTCTGTATTTGTTTATTACTTTCATAGTACCTTTTTTTCAGTCTTTCTTACTTGACAAAGAGAACAGATAGCTCGCGAAACGTTGTTATTATTTAGTTTAATAAAAAATTACTCCAGTGATAAAAAAATCTTCTGTCTCTATGGAACTTCCTGGTGAATTATTATTTCGTTTTAGTAATCAGGGTTCTACAACTACATTTCAGGAGTGTTTCAATCTCCAAATGGAACTCTGACCTCTTGCTTTTAACCTCTGTAGTTTGTCCGAGCCTTTTTTAGAAATACATCGCCGCTACTGCGACCAACTTTTATAATTAATTTTCAGTGAGAAAGTTGCATATGTGAGGCAAAGGTTCAATTTTATATTTTCCTTGTAGTTTCAACTTCACTTTTTTCAAATATGCTGCCTTAAATATCAAAATGATGTTAAATAAGTTAAAAATTTAGTTTAAAATGAGAGAAAATTTCAGCAGTGTCACGTGACAGCGAAGCGCTACATGATTGGCTTTGACGTCACTGGGCATGAAGTAACAGGTTTTGCACTTTGGAACCCAATCTGTGTTAGCTGACCTTTTTGCGTTCTTATTTTAACAATCCTTTTCTCGTTTCTTAACTAAAATTTTTACCTATCTGTTTTTTTATGATCTTCATATTTCGTTTATTTTATCATATATTTCGTTTAAAATGTAGATTTTGCTTGGATTTATTCACGGCCAATTGAATTTCTTAAAATAGATGCAATTTCTTGGTTTTCTTTCTTGGGAACAAATCCGAATTTTATAAAAGCAGAAATATGAGGAATTAAAGCTAATAGGTATCTGCGATGCACACCCGCACGCAGCGGCCCTGAATTTAAATAAGAACAAAATATATATATGTTTACCAATGACATGCTCTGAATTTTTATTTAGGAAGGCAACACATTTAGTTTTAATTTACATTTCGCATTGATACTACTAGATGGCAGCATTATCATTAACGAGCACTTGTAATTGCTTCTCAGATTAAAACCATTTCATGCCCATTCTTCTTAAAAAATTAAAATAATTGGCATTTATAAATTTAATTAATGTTTAATTTAATTAGCTTCTAACTAAAAAAAAAATTACAGTATTTGCTATAAAATTAAAACAAAATAATGTAAGTAATAATAAATATTTTAACAAAAATTGTCACAAATGTAGTTTGGAAAACAAAAACTTCGTACATTGGTTAATTGAACTCAGGTCTCCCGAGTGATAGCGGTGAGAGTCGGATATTTTGATTACCAGGCCGTGTGTTTGGGAGTTACGGAGTTTTATTTGAGCTTAAATTTAAGGATAATATTTATTTAAAAATAGATTTATAATAAAAAAAAAACCACTGTTTTAATATTCAGTTTTGGTGATGAAAAATACTTAATGTGTGTGTACCAATATTATTTTAAGGGGAGGGAGACTGCATCCTTGGAAATTTTAACGATGTCGGGGGAATAAAAATCCTGGAATTACCCTCCGTATAACTAGCTGAGTGCCACACAATAAACTGTAGCCAGGGGAGACTTTAAGACCCCCCTCATATGCACACCTTTCATTACACCATACAGATATGGCTAAAAGTTCAATAAGGAATGACAATTATTACTAATTATAGATTATTAATATTACCAAAATTTCCATATTTATGGAATAGATATCATCAAGAAGAAATAACTATAAATTAAAATATCATTTTTTGTTGCAAAATTTGGTTTAATAAAAAATTAAGAAACATTCTTGAAGTTTCATTCTATGTTCCAAAAATATTCTGAAGTGCAAGCTTAAGTATGAGTTTGATTTTTATTGTTCAATCCCCATCTTGCATAAAAAAATTGTAATTTTGAAATAGTGTTAAGGGTTATTTGTAGTTAATTTATAATCTAAATAAATAACACTTAAACAAAGTCAAATATTTACTTAATGAAAAATTAGCTTCACAATAACAAAGAGTCCATAGGTATAACGTGGGATATAGTGTAAACCAAGCATATGGAAAAATACAGTTTTGCCTCTTTTCTAAAAAAACTGGGGTAAGTTCCCCTTCCCCCCCCTCCCGCAAAATTATGTCTATGAAAGAGCCGTTTTATTGAATAATTTGCCAGTTTCGTTGTCGTCCCGTTTCATTGATTGAGATTAATGGCCCGTCTCCGGCAACCACCCTTCCGAATTCCGCCCCCCCTGCCCAATACCTACCTACCTACCCGTTTCATTGCGTTAGTCCAATGTGCGATAAGTTTAAGGATAAGTTAAACGAAAAGCTTGGACTCCACGCTTTTCGCTTAACTGGATCCTTTGAAACGTTAAAAAACAGCTTATCAATTAAATTTACAGTGGTATTTGTGCAACAAGGTACTAAACAGTGCCTATAAAGCAGTTTCAGTCTTTCAAAAACACAATAAATAAGGTATTTTGACAGAAAATCAGATCGCAATCTCAGAATCTAAAACAAATAACGTGTCGCTCTGTTTGTCTACGTGCCTAGTGACGTCACAAGAACAGCTATTGCTAAAGTAGCGTTTCCGAGACCAAATATCCGAGCGTATGATTAAACAATTTCATATAAATTGTCCAACTTCAAAAATTCAGAAAAAAAAATCCTTATTCCTGTTTTTTTTTTCTGTTTCATCAAGCAAAAATAAAAAAAAAGTGCAAATTGTCCATACGTCGGTGAAGTCGTGACGTCACAACATGGCTGCTGGGCACAAACAATAGATTGGGCCCATTGACTTAACATTGACGATCGTAGTAATTAGCATTTCTTAAGCTTGCAAATAAAAATGGTTTTATATTTTGCAGCTTGTTGCAACCACCGGGCTGTCAGGAATGAA
>QLNU02014802.1:37562349-37596082 GCA_006491805.2 Dysdera silvatica
TGTTTTTTCCACAAATTATCTTTATTTGACAACATATAATACTTATAAAATAATCATAAATACTGCCTCCCCACCCATACCCCGCCGTTCTTCTAAAAGTGACTAGGATGAGTTCTTCTGAAATGATATGATAGTTCTAAAATGATATGATAGTTCTGAAATGATATGGTAGTTCTGAAATGATATGATAGTTCTGAAATGATATGATAGTTCTAAAATGATAGTTCTCTATGATAGTTCTTCTAAAAGTGACTACGTATTGCGTGGCGGAGGAAGGATCCCTAATAATCACTGTTCCCATGGCACCTCGAACCCTAGATCCGGGCTTGAGTAGAGTAGTTTACATGTTTTGTCATCTACATTTACATAAAATTGAAGCAACAGGTGCATAAATTTGATATAATTTGACGACAACACTGCGCACTAATAAAATGATTGAGAAGGCAACAAATCAACACAGTCGAATAAAATATTTAATCGTTTATATGTAATATTTACATATATAAACGATATATGCAATATATAAATATTTTACGAACGATATATGAATATTTTATTCAACTACGTTAATTTGTTAAGTGCCAAAATGTTTCAAAGATGTGCTTTAATGATTTCTATCACATAGGTCGATAATTTGAACCTATTTGCATAACTATTACGTCTTCCGTGTTCCCATCACACCTAGGAAGACGGATGACGTAATAGTTATGCAAATGTGTTCCGTGTTACAAGGCGTGATATACTGTACTGTATAGAGTGAACTCTGACTCCAACAATACTTAAGGGATCAGAAGAAGATACCTTTGTAGACAAAATTGAACACGATACACTCTACACCTGTCTGAGCAAAGGGGAAATTGCGTTGTAGAGAGTATTCTTATAAGCAAATTTTACTGTAATACGGGGTTTGTCCCAGAAGTTCCCGGAATGATTTTTTGTAGTTGGCAACGCTGGCTGACGGGGCGGAGAAGTTGGTGGGGGATCTGAGCTTGGAAACGAGACCGGTATCAGTCGCCTGCGGGCAGTTGTTGAGGCAGGGTCACGCTCCGCGCAGAGGTATCTACTGCACCCTCGTCGATCAAAAAATGGACCAGTTTTTGGAGCAGCGTTATGCAATCAAATTTTGTGTGAAACTGGGTAAAAACGGGGCGGAGACACTCGAAATGCTTCGGAAAGCCTACGGTGACGGGGCGATGAAAAAAAGCCAAACTTTCATGTGGCACAAGCGGTTCCGGGAAGGTCGGGAGTCCGTCAACGACGACGACCGCTCTGGACGCCCGTCGACATCACAAACGGACGACTCGGTGCAAAAAGTGCGTCAAGTTTTGGACAATGACCGACGATTAAGTGTTCGGGTGATTGCAGAGGAGTGTGGAATACCCAAAACAATCGTTCATCGCATTTTAACGGAGGATCTTCAAATGAGGAAAGTCTGCTCGAAAATGGTGCCAAAAGTCCTGACGAGTGAGATGAAGGAGCAGCGTTTGTTGAAGTGCCAGGAATTGCATGAACGCTACGAAACGGACCCAGAATTTTTGGACAGAGTGATCACAGGGGACGAGACGTGGATTTTTCAGTACGATCCCGAATCAAAGCGCCAGAGCAGCGAGTGGCACACCAAGGAGTCTCCTCGCCCGAAAAAAGCAAGGATGAGCAAATCGCGAATCAAGGCAATGCTCATTGTGTTTTTTGACAGAAAAGGTGTAGTTCACAGTGAATTCGTGCCACAAGGACAAACAGTCAACAAGGAGTTTTACTGTGAAGTGCTCAAACGGTTGCGCAACAGGGTTCGACGCGTCCGAAACGAAATTCGCGACAATTGGATCTTGCACCATGACAACGCGTCAACCCACACCGCGCTCATTGTCTCCGAGTTGCTGGCCAAAATGGGTGTGGCAACGCTGCCCCAGCCGCCGTACAGCCCCGATCTGGCACCAGCGGATTTCTTTTTGTTCCCAAGGATCAAAAGAACCCTGAAAGGAACTCGGCATGGGACGCTGGAGGCGGTAAAAGCAGCCGCGACGACCTCACTGAAGGAGATTCCCGTTGACGACTTCCAGGGCGCCTTCAATGATTGGGTGAAGCGTTGGCAACGGTGCATCGAAGCAGGGGGAGAATACTTTGAAAAGTTCTGAAAAGATTGTAAACTGATATTGAATAAATGATTTTAAAAAAAATCATTTCGGGAACTTTTGGGACAAACCCTGTATCTATTATGTTCACACCATCAATTTAGTTAATTTATACGTTACTTAAGTTATTGTTATTTTTAATTTTAGGCACACGCATATAGTGTGATGACCGAAATTAATGTTTTTTGTGTCCAAGTACAATTATAGTATGGTGACTGAAGTTAATGTTTTGTATGTTCAAATAAAATTATAGTATGAGGACTGAAATTAATGTCTTTTATGTCCAAGTATTATACAATTATAGTATGGTGGCTGAAGTTAATGTTTTGTATGTTTAAATAAAATTATAGTGTGATGACTGAAATTAATATTTTGTATGGACAAATAAAATTATTGTATGGTGGTTGAAATTAGTGTTTGGTATATTTAACTAAAATTATAGTATGATGACTGAAATTAATATTTTTTTGTATTTTCAAGGAAAGGTACACTATGATCGCTGAATTTAAGGTTTTGTACATCCAAATAAAAGTGCAATATGATTAAATAAATCGTTAACTCGTATTTTTAAAAATGCAACCTCTGTTAACACTCACGTTAAGCAATTAATTCAATCTTTGATAATAACGCGACCCCCAGGTTGGAAACCACTGCATTAAACAATATATCCAGTGCCACTTTAATAAGTGGGCCAATCGGGTCTAGGGTCCTGATCCAAATAGGGGCCCCAGAGAGGCAGAGTTTGTTTATTATATATTATATTTTATTTTGTTTTTCTTGTTGCAACAAATTGTAGATTTAGCGTAAAAAAGGAACCTAAATGTGATAGCATTCAGAGTCTTCCCTACGCGAATGCGTTAAAACGACCTTGGGGCATCCCAATCTAAAATAACTGATAAATGCGCAAGAAATTTCATAGATTTGCGAAATTTTCGTACAATCCACAATTTGCATTTTCCTTAAGAGATGATCTATAAGGCCATTTGTAAATAAATCCAGAAATTAATACACCACAAATAAGAACACTTATCGATTTCCCGCTTTCCTAATTAATACTCTCGTATTGAGAGTATGATTAATTATAGTATCTGGAGAAAGCACAACATAACAGATATTTCCGTCTAAATGTTGACGACGTTACAGACAATAATGTATGATGTAGTCTATTACGGATATTGATGTCTAATATTAAACAAATGGTGCTTTCTATTGAACATTACAGACGGTGTCTGACATATGAACATTATAGATATCGAGGTAATGACAGCATTACGAACATTGAAATTAATTAATTATTTATATAACAGACGTTGAAATTAAATTGCCTATATAACAGATATTGAGAAATTAAATTATAGAAATCTCTTTCAATAACATTGTCCGATTAATGTCTGTCTCTGTTTAACGACAATTTTCCTTTGTCCCTAAAAATTTGGTAATGTGGAAAATTGCCCTATTCATATTACAAACATTCTGCCTTCACTTGACAAAGGGAGCAGTTGGCTCCCGAAACGTCGTGTTTTTAAACCTTACGCCAGTGGCGCAATAACCATTTGTTACAGACATTGAGATTAAAGTATACACATCACACATACTGAAATAAAATTATTTTCGTTACAGACACCGAAATTGAATTATTCTTCATTGAAAACATTGATGAATGATATATTAATATTGTATATATAATGACGTATGAAATAAGAACATATCTATTATAACGTCAACGTTAAACATACAATATAATATACTGTAATTAACAAATAAGAAATGAAGAATATAAAAGGAAAATTGAACATTATATCAGGGTTGTTTTTTTATAATGATGGATGTTCCAAAAAAAAATTTTGCAACGTCCAACAAATTTAGGTTGCTTAACCATTTATGTGTCTGACAGTTTAGACTGATGGATAAATGCAGATACTTGCTAATAATTTTGTTGTAGGGACGAAATATTAGGCGACTGCATTACTTCTCACATTACATTTACATCCAACCAAGTTTTCTTAGGAGTCGAGTCTATGTCCAGCGATCTCCAAAACGGTGGATGCCAGGGATCACAAGGTTGCCAGTTCCATAAATATAAAAATTTAGAGAACGTTGTTTCTGACTTCGATATTTTACTTGGCTTTCTAATCAATTCAACTTGATTTGCTCAATTCCATGTAAATAGTTCATTAAAATCATCTTTTGTTTTCGCTTTGTGCCTCACAATCCATGATAACTTAGCAAGCGGAATTGACACCTCGAAAATTTTTAAATAACATCAGCAGTATATTTGTCAAACTGGCGATTACAATTTCAACGTTCGATTGTAATTATATCCGTTTTCAGAAAAAAAACCGTTTGTGTCCCATCAAATGCAATTAAAGGTTATATCTTAAAATTGGACCAGGTTTTAAATTACTAAAATCGGTTTGAACTTAGCAGATAAAAAAAATAATTGTAAAAAGGATTTTCAGATCTTATAAAAAAAATTGCCCAAATATGCGACCAGAAACAACAACGATTAAGAATCTTCACTTAATTTCAGTTCACGAAAAAAAATCTATTATTTTAGTTCCAAATTTCAAAGCGTTATCTACTGTAGTTTTCTTTAATTAAGAATTGGAACAAAGAAAAAAGGGCTTCAACGTAGATTTTAAAAAACAATTCGACTTTTTCAGAAATAATAAACGGGAAATTTCCGTCTTTTTTAAATTATTATTTATTTTAAAAATTCGCTTTCTTGAAAAAACCAGCGCCATTTCAATAATGCTGCTTTGAATATATATATATGTCTCTGATCCATAAGAGAGGACTGGCAATACACACTGGTTGAAGACCTTTCTTTTTAGACACAAAGGCAATTTCCCCTTCAGGATAAAACTGTTTCTTCCAAATGCACTCCAGCCAAGTTTAATACGTCTCACAAAGGCAATTTCCCCTTCAGGATAAAACTGTTTCTTCCAAATGCACTCCAGCCAAGTTTAATACGTCTGTTGAGTTCTTTCATAATGTTGCCATCCATTGAAATCAGCTGGCCAAGGTAAATATATGAATCAGCAATTTCTAGCTCAATGTTGTCAACTTGTATTTTTGTTTCCTCTACAAAATTATTGAACATGATCTTAGTTTTTTGTAGGTTCATCTTGAGTCCAACTTCTTTACTTCTAGTTGAGAGCTCCTGTACCATGTCTTGGAGTTCTAATGGGTTCGTTGAAAAAATAACAATGTCATCAGCAAACCGCAGATGATTTAAATATTCACCATTTATAGACAACGCAATTTTAGACCAATTTCAAACAACAAAAACACCAATTTTAGACAACGCAAAGGAGCATGGAGAGGTGCATGCTTGGAATAACTAGGAGAGATCGAAAAAGAAACACTTGGGTGAGAGAGCAAACTAGAGTAGAGGACATCATTGTTAAAGTAAAAGGGCTGAAATGGCGATGGGCTGGGCATATTGCAAGAAGAACTGATCAACGATGGACAACAGAAATTCTGAACTGGATTCCAAGAGACCACCGAAGACCTAGAAAACGTCCTCAAACTAGATGGGTGGATGAAATAAGAAAACAGGTTGGGGTGACGTGGAAGCGAATTGCTCAGGATAGACTTGTGTGGAAAGCATTTGGAGAGACCTTCATCCAGCAGTGGATAGATAATGGTTGAATATGATGATGATGATATATATATATATATATATATATATTGGAAGGATGAGCTTCCAAAATCCTTTTACTGCATTAAATTTCATGCTGAATTTAAATTCATTATGTTGCATCCGCAAAAGAATTTTGACCAAAAATTTAAATTTCATTCACTGACATCTAAAGGAAATAAAAATCCTAGTCTGTGGTTGCTTTTTTTCATCTCTTTAAATTTTTGTAAATGTTTACAATATGATATTCATGAAATATTATTGTAGTTCTTTGAAAGTGATATGTAAGAGTGCAAAGCAGGGTAGCAAAAAAATATTCTTTTGCAGAATATCTCAAACTCCCCGACAAGAAAAAACATTTTTATATTATATTTTTCTTGGTTTTTTTCCATAAAATTTACACCTGAAATATCATGACTTTTTCAACACTTCAAAAGTGAAGGGTAAAAGGTGTAAGCTAAAAAATAATCACTTATCTGTGAAACTCAGTCTTTCATCGTCCGTTTCTAGTTTTCAAATAAAATTTAAAAATTTCGTGAGAGCGATTTCGTCGGTATCCGAAACGAACAATTCTTTCAAATTCAAAGCTAGGTAACGCTACTATTCGTCAATATTCGAAACGAGTGAATTCTCTGAAAAGTTAAGACGGATGAAAACTGCTTTAATATTCCAAAACGAGCGAACTTTTCGAAACTTCAGTACAAATGTCAGTTTGACTTTGCATCGTGCTAATAGCTCGTTTTTTGTTGTTTTTGTCATCAGTACTTATTAATCTAAACAGCTAATGTATCTAAACCAAGTTATAACTTAGGCCGTATTCTTCCATTTTATGTCATCTGCTGGGGAATTATTATTATAGTATAAGAAGTGAAGAAACTGAAAATAAAGACGGTGCTTCGAAATTACCACGAAAACGAAAATATTGCAGTTTGCAGAGCCAAATAAGCATGAATTTATTTATTTTTACAGACCTCATAAAATTTGTATATCATTACCGCCTCATGTAATTAATAAATCGCGTCACGTATCTGTCCGAACACTAGAAATTTTTCATATTATTTACGAAAATGTTGATCAATTTTTAAAGCACAGTTGATCCATTCGCATATTAATTAAAGGTAATTAAACTTTTCTCCACTTAATAATATGAACCATAAAATTGGTTTAAAATTATGGTTTAATTTCGAATACCAGTACATGCAATATATGGTTTGACCATGGCAATTGTCACGAAATAAACGCATCTTAAAACTTACACTATATATCTGAATCTCAATGCCTTGGAAAAGCAGCAATTGTAAAAAAAACGAAATACGCAAGATCTCTGTCAGTAAATGCAATTGACTTATAATATTCATAATTTTTGCATATTTTTTCATTTTGAAAATGTGATTGTGATCGACAATAAATATTGAAAATGTGGGAAAAGGAAAGATCAAGGTGCTTAAATAAAATAAATTTTAAAAATGCCTCCCACGTGCCATCAAGCACATTTTTCTCTTTAACGCCATGTCGCATAACCTATTCTAAAGTTACGTAAGCCCCCATAATTTATGAATTGCGACAGCCCTGTATCATTTAAGCAAGTAATGAAAGTTACCGGCATTGCAGGAAAAGTAATGAAAATTATCAGCATTGCAAGAAAAGTCATGAAGTTTACCGACACTGAAAGAAAAGTAATGAAATTTACCGGCGTTATAAGAAAAATAATGAAATTTACCATCATTGCAGGAAAAGTAATGAAAATTATCAGCATAGTAAAAAAAGTGATGAAATTTACCGGCATTGCAGGAAAAGTAATGAAAATTATCAGTATTGCAAGAAAAGTAATAAAATTTACCGATACTGAAAGAAAAATAATGAAATTTACCATCATTGCAGGAAAGGTAATGAAAATTATCAGCAGAGCAAGAAAAGTAATGAAATTTACTGGCATTGCAAGAAAAGTAATGAAATTTACCGGCATTGCAGGAAAAGTAATGAAAATTATCAGCATTGCAAGAAAAGTAATAAAATTTGCCGGCATTGAAAGAAAAGTGATGAAATTTATCAGCATTGCAAGAAAAGTAATGAAGTTTACCGACACTTCAAGAAATGAATGACACTGCAAGAAAAGTAATGAAATATACCGGAATTGCAAGAAAAGAAATAGCAGAATGAAAACCATTATATTGTAAGAAAACTTCATTATAATTTACAATAAAACAATTAATATTTTTCTAAAGGTTCGGAATAAATTAAGAAGAGAGGAGAATCCACTTTCGATATTGTAATTGAAAAAATGTAAACGTTGCTGGCAAGTTATGATTAATTATCGATTTTAATCACAAAATTCCTTCCATGTCGTTTTTTATCTTAATCGGAAAATTTATTCGATAAATTATAATTTTACACCTTATTTCTTTTTTCAACTTGTTTTAGTTGAATAGACGTTCGATTGGTGCGTTCGATATTAAGTAAATTTTGTTCAGTCTTTCAAGCGTTTTTGAAGAATGGGATGGCTTTTCCTTAATTGAATTTTTATTTTGAGAGAGAGATCGTAAATAAAAGCTTAATAATTACAAATTTATAAAACGCGTATTGCTTTATTTATAATTTCATGCTCAAATAAATATGTTTAGAACCCAGATACGCAGATAGATGTTCACCTGCATATTAAAAGACTAATGTGCTTATATATTTGATGTGGTGTTTTTTTCCCTTTAACCGAGATAATCGCTCGCCAACAGGCTTACTGCTATTAAATCAAGTTAGTCGTTTTCAGAAGTTTTGCGTCATTTGCACAGGAAAATAAGTTTAGGAACCTACATTATTATTATTAATAGACTAATATTATATTTCGCAACATGCCCACAATATTTAGCATAATTGAGATTGGGGAACGGAGCACTCAAAAGTAATACTTGAATAATCTTTTCTAGCTATTTCAATGCGCAATTTTCATCTTCTGACACCTGATAAGGGCAGAAAACAAGCCATACGAGCTCGTAGGCACTTCAGCAAATCGTACCGCCCAGACTATTATATTTAATAACAGATTGCTGTTCGTTCACGAAAAGAAGTCCGATGGAACAGTTAGAAATAACGGGAGGTGACGTTACAAACGGCCTATCCCATTACAGCAGAGGAGGACTCCAATTTCAGAACTTGATTTTGGCGCCGACAAACGTTCACCAAAAACCAGTTCTGAAATTGTAGTCCTCCTCTGTTGTAGTGAACTAACCCGTTTGTGACGTCACCTCCCGTTATTTCTAAATGTTCTATTGAACTTCTTTTCGTGAACGAACAGTATGATTTTTATGCTATTAAAATTTTGAGCTGAGCCCCTCGGCATCTGCCTTCTCTATGTCCTCATCGCTGTGCCTGATGTTGTTGGCTGAGACAAGATTCATTCATTCAATGAATTTCATTCAGTGAATGATTGAATTCAAAGAGCGTTTTAGACGAAACTACAAAGATTTCAGTGAATTATAAATCATAACGCACTTTTTATTCTAATGCCATCGTCCTCATCTTGTTTCTATTCGATTGTGCAGTAGTGGCTAACACATCTTGATGCAGAAGGACATGTCACGTATGCTGCGACAATTATTACACATATAAATAGATTTTAACTATTCTATAACGCTTATACTTATGAATAGATTTTTTAACTATACTCATGAACAAATTTTTCATTTTAACTATACCGATGAAAAAGATATTTAATTTTTCTTATAAAAAATTATTTTTACTATATTTATAAACAAATAAAAGACGATGATTTAAACATTTCATAAATTCCTTCTTTTAAAATACGCATTCTCTTCTTATACAACGTACGTAAATACATATATAGGAGAACTCATGTTTATCACAATTAAGTTAGACGGCCTATATAGTACGTTGAAGGCGGTTTCAGCTGCAAGAATCTACTGGAAGGTTACCAGAGACAATAGAATGTCAAAGACTGGAATCATGAATTGGAATGATTGGAATCATGAATTGGAATGATTGGAATCATGAATTGGAATGATTGGAATCATGAATTGGAATGATTGGAATCATAAATTGGAATAATTGGAATATGTACTTATTTAATCCGTCTTGTAAAAATGTTAAAAAGGCTTGAATTGCCTTATATAGAATAGCACTGATGAATAAACTACAATTGAATGAACAAAATAACTTAGAAATTGTTGCAGTTAAAATACGGAATTAAAAGGAAATTATCCATTTACTTTTTGATCGTTCGAGCGAATTTCCTATTTTGTGTGCGATATTCCCGAGAAAATACAGCTGCAGATAATTGCAAGTAAATACTGCATTTTCTAAAGAGTGTAACACTCCGTTTAAGAGAACATTTTCAGTTTTTGCTTGCATCATTTAATAAAATGTCAGCCTGTCTAAAGAGATTTGGGCAAAATTCACTATTCTAATCTCGTAGCCCAACGCATAGGTGATTCATTAAGTTGTCGATGTTCGTCACGTTTTCTTTTAAAACTGTATCATCGACGAAAAGAAATTTCCTAACTAGTGAGGTATCAGTAGCCTTAAATCTATATTAAAGTGAGCAAAATAACGTTGCTTTTTAGCAGACAGAGAGAGTGGAAGACCGCATCAGCGCGTCACTTTTTATCTGATAAAGCATATTTGCTTTTTTATATCACATGTCTCATTTCGATGATGTATGGGTCCCCTCATATGACGTCCTACACTGTGAGTACAAGATTAATGGTGAGTTTGAAAGGCGGCTTAAGAGGACGTACATGCTGATAATGAGAGCAAAATCCACTTCTGATAGGTAACAGAAAAAGACGTCCACGTAACAAAAAGAACCGTCCACCGTAATGAAGCAGTCTCTGCTAATGCAAGGCCATTTACAATGTTTTAATACAAACATAAAATGCATCAGCCATTATAAACGGCGCCGGTGTCGTGAAAGTAAAAGGACGCAATGTGCTCTTGAATAAAATTGCATAACTAAAAATTACATAATTTGAATAAAATTACATAAAAACATTTTTTTCTAGTTTCTAGTTTTACATAAGATATTTATAATACAATAATTTTTGTCATGCTCTTTTTATAGTATTTTTAGATATATATGCTAATAATAATTTATTTTCCCCATCCTTTAATACTAGGAAAATAATGTGCATCGAGGTAACCTAAAACGAGGGAATTATTGATTTATGTAGCAAATATCTAACTGCTAGAGAGAGCCTCGAAACAAGCCTTTGTTTTCTGCTATCCTCCATTTTTAACCTAATCATATCAATAATATCTGAATCACTAGAATTTCTTTTAAAACTTTAAAATACTTTTGAAACAGATGTGTAAACAATAACTGTATATAGGTTGAATAAATTTATTTCTTATCTATCTTATCTTATCTAAGATATTATTACCCTTCACAGGGATAACACAATTTACCAAATAATGGTCAACACAGAAAAGCCTCCGGGGCGAGATTTTTGTGAGTTTTTCGTGGGGGAATTTATTATACAATAATTTTTGCCACCCATGTATAAGTTGCTCAAACTAGAGCCTTTTCGTTTTCGGAGAAAAAGAGGCGCCGTCCTCACCCTAGATTTTGGAAATCCCCCCCCCCTCCCCACGAAAAACTTACTAAAATCTCGCCCCGCAGGCTTTTCTGTGTTGACCATTATTTTATTTGGCAATTGCCTGGCATATTTGCCTGGCTTTTGGCATATCCCTGTGAAGGGTAATAATATCTTACAAGATATTTATAATTCAAAAGGTTTAAAAAAAATTCTATCTGTGATGATCATCTTTCAAGGAGTCAGCGACGAACAGGAGTGTTAAATGTTTCAAACGCTCTTCGAAATTTACACATCTATACATGAAAATATTCCAAGTAGCAGTATAAAAGGTGAATACATAATGGTAGAAGAAGAGAATGGTGCATAATAATAGAAGAGTATACAATAGATTGTGAAGTGGATGATTTATACTAGTAGAAGATAAAAGTATATAATAGTAGAAGATAAAAGTATATAATAGTAGAAGATAAAAGTATATAATAGTAGAAGATAAAAGTATATATTAGTAGAAGATAAAATTATATAATAATAGAATGTAACATTATATAATGGCTGAAGATAAATGTTTATAATAGTAGAAGATTAAAGTATATAATAGTAGAAGATAAAAGTATATAACAGTAGAAGATAAAAGTATAGAATATTAGAAGATAAAAGTATACAATATATTAGAAGATAAAAGTATATAATAGTAGAATATAAAAGTACATAATCTAGAAAATAAAAGTATATAATATAGAGGATAAATGTATATAATAATAGAAGATAAAAGTATATAATAATAGAAGATAAAAGTATATAATAATAGAAGATTGAAGTATATAATAGTAGAAGAGTAGCGGAGATTGTATAATAGAAGAAAAGTAGCGGGAATTGTATAATAGTAGAAGAGTAGCGGAGATTGTATAATAGTAGACGCGTAGAGGAGAGTTTATAATAGTAGAAGCGTAGCGAAGAGTTTATAATAGTAGAAGAGTGGGGCGGATAATATATGATAGTAGAAAAGGAGTATATAAAAATAGAAGAGAACTCGAAACTATAGAGGAGGACTGTTTGCCATAAGTATTGTAAAATTACGACGGTGCCTTAGTAGCCGACAAGGAAGATCCATCTCTTTATTACTATTATAATTACGTCATATTCACCTATCAGTGAACTCGGCCGTTTAAATGCAAATCATTTTGTTTAAGAGGTCACATTTACCCATTTACCACTATCCCTGAGGCTGCAACGGACAATTTCGAACATAAAAATCAAACAAACAAAATGCTGCAATTTTGTTAAAATGATGATTTATTCCATTATTAAGATTCCAAATATTACCTTGTATAATTTGTTTTTTAGGAGGAATCACTGAAAGTATGTGTATTTGTTTGTGAATTTAAACGCAAGGACAGCTGAAGTCATGCTGAGTTGGAACCTACGGTTTTCCGAGGAATTCGAACCTCCATTACCTATGAACCCAACATTGGAATTAAAACTATTTTAATGGCTTAATAGGTGAGCATACTGCTACATCAACGTAGGATCATTGTCGTTAGCATGGAAGCAGTTATAACCATTGTTACCAAAAAATCTAACGTTTCAAAAATGATAATTGGTTCAAATAATTATATAGACCATATGAAATCTATTACAATCCAATTAATTTGTGTACTTCTTCTAAGAAAAAATACATCAATTTTATTGGATTTTTTCTTACTTCACTTGATACTGATTAGCGTGATCAATTACATGAAATTGCAATTACCGGAATCGTATACAGTCTCCATTAGTTTCCATAATCAATTTGTTTGTTTTAATTTTATAGCGCAATGGTTATGCTGAGCCAGGACTTTCAATTTTCCGAGGAATGAGAACCTCTTAATGACTAAGGAACCAACCCAAGGACTATCGTGAGCCAGTAAGCGTTTTTTCCCACAGTTGGAAGTGGGTAGTTGCACACTAGGCGAACATATTTCGCTATATATTCATAAAATTTCCGTAAAAAGCTATTAATATTGTAAGCAGTGATAGAAATACAAATACTATATGTATCTCAGTATATGTCCTTAATTTCAAAAAGTGTAAAAAAAAAGAAAAACAAAGCCTAAAGGAACTTTCAAAATATCACAAAGGAGCCAGATCTAAAACTCATTTCATGAAAACGATCCATGGAGGGGAACCATTACTAGAGCAAACTATCCTCTCCTCTTCCAAGCAACCGCCATGAAGAAATCGGTCGGCCATATTGAAATACAGAACACAATAGACGATTCCCAAAGTTATTGTTCTGATTCTGAGCTCGAGACAATAGCTTGAATGGGATCATCGGCCATACATTCAAAATGAGGCTCCAAGAATAAAAAAATCAGACGTTCCTAAAATGTTATCATCAAATAATCATATATTGCAATAGTGTTTCGAATGAAATGAAAATTCCATTCTAAACTAATATTTATTGGGCCTCCCTATATACAATTTTCAGATGATATATATATCTAATATTTATAGAATATATTACTGCCCACGAATTTTAATAATATCTAATTTAAAATGCTGGACTTGTTTGACATTCTTCAGAAAAATATAATCTATTCAGAACAGAAAAACATTTGCGCACGGCAAAAATTGCGCCCAGTGGAAAAGAAATGCCATAGAACATGAATAAAAATGTCAAAAAGAAAAACTATGCTTGTTTTGATTGGAAAAGTTTTAAGAACATCAGAATTCCAGGAGAAAGTTTTGCAAAATGCAAAAGAGGAAGCATTTTACCGTATATCTTTCAGCTAAATATTCGCCCTACGAAAATCCCAACACATCTCATAAAATTCTTTATGCAAATCCCAAGGTAGTAACAACTCGAGTGAAAGTAAAATGGGCCTTTTTCAGTTTGCAAATCAGAAAGAAGTCATAACGAGGATCTTAGAAGAAGGACCTGAGAGGAAGCTAAACGTTATCTCCGAACATAAACTGTGCCTGAAGAGGTTCTCGAAGGCAGTTAAAAGGCTCCACATTGTTTCAAATGGCAAAGAATAACAGTTTTCACTCCAAAAATGCACAATTTGCACGATTTACGCCTTCAGAATGCAGACGTGTTGGGCAGTTTGTTTCGATAGAGAGGAAGAAAACTTTTTCTTAAATTGTCCCGATTCTCATAAAGACTTTAAGGCCTTCTTTTAATTAGATAATCTTTTACTTTAAATGAAAATAACTGTCATGCAAATAACATCAATAGTAGGTTCGATTAATTAGACTACATTAAAAGATTAATTCTGATTTGCTTAATGAAGGTTGGTGATATTGAACTAGAAGAAAACTTACTAGCCAAAGGTTAATGAATGTGTGTTGAACCGGTCAAGCCAACAGGTTAATATCGTACCACATATCTCATTTAATCTAGGTTGTGATCCTTCTATCAATAAAAGAAATGGAGAGAGAGAGAGAGAATAGAGAGAGAGAGAGAGAGAGAGAGAGAGAGAGCTCTGAAAGCTACAGGAAAGCTTAGAATTTCTTAATGTTCTAATATATTCTAATAATATATTTAATAATGCTAAATATCTAGCAGATTAATGCATTTAGTATTAATGAAGGAATATTTTTACATAAATTTCATATTGAAAGCTTATAGAGGTATACTAAAATTTATAATTTCCCTTATCCTTACTATGGAGCAGATGAAAACCCAAACTTATGTAAAAAAAACATGGTATACACAAAATCTCCCGTAGAAATCTAATTAGAACACATTTTTATTCATATCGCCAAAGAACAATTTCCATTGCCATGTACAATTTTATACAAAACAAAGCATTTAAAATGAGATTCTACAACAATTTTGAAAAATAAATATTTTCCAGGAAGAGAATATTATCCTCCCTCTATACCCAGCCTGGCTTCGGCCGTGCCAGAAAGAGAGATTTAGGCAAGATATGGAATTGGGGAAAAGCGGCCACCGAAGGCGGCACTGCAATCCCAGAACCATCTGCACAGTACTTGAGGAATATATTCTGCTGGCCACTAAACTTCCACCACCAGCAAAGATATATTAAATTGGTTCGAAATTCCCAAGATGGGTAGGCAATGCGAGAATATAAAACTGATTGGTTTACATTCCATAAGTATTCTTTTCCAGCTAAGACAATCTCTTCATTCTTATAACATTTAAGCTATGTGTTCACCGCATACGTTTTTGATATTCCTTGGTTTTTCTAGGTGTTGTAATTTCAATAGCCATCATTATATGTCCAATAGCCCAATTATTTTTTCGTTATGAAAGAAACTTCTCTGACTTGGATAATGTTCTCCTTCGCTTATACTCCACTTTTAAATAATTCTTTGTACTTCATATATTCTTTTATATATTAGAAACATTATAAGTAGTACAGTGGATAAAATTAATTCAAATGATACACCTATGCATTTTAAGTTCATTTGAAATGAATTTGAGAAATTCACTACATTCTATTTTATATTCTACATTCGTGATGTTAGACTGAACGAGGCTTCGCATATTTTGTTCATTTATAAAAGAGGAAAACCCTTTTACTTTGAAATTATGAAATGTTAAATTGAAATATGAACACTTGAAGAGCAAATTTTCAAATCTCAGAAGGGATATATATTTTTATATAAACAAGTTCTCCCTCTCTGTCTATGCTACTGAATAATGGATCACCTCTTTTTTAGTTTCTGCGTGTTTCGTGGAACGATTGCTCTCAGGAGACGGCCGAAAATTAATCGTTGAATGCTCAATCCGCATTCGCTTCACGCACTAGTATCCGTTCTCGAATTCTACAATACATTCAGACAAACAAAATCTCTCTCAACCATCTGTCTACAAATACACGCAAAATATTCCTTATCCAATGGGAAAAGAGCCAGCTTCCATTAATCGAATCAAAGTTATTCGCTTCTTTGCATTCTTTCATCACTGGCAGCACTTCGCGCAAAATACAGTGTTCGAAAGGTGTGTGAATTAAGCAGATAAAGTGAGCAAATACCTTCTAGCGGAAACTGTTCGATTTTCTAAATAAAAATGTGAAAAATGTGTGTGCTCTGGACCACTCTATCTTTTCTTAAAAGAGATCTGGGAGCTTGCCATGTATATATATATCCCTGTTTTCCAATGCTATGAAGGATAAACGCTCCCAACCCTGCTTGGACGACCATTCTATTCGGCAGAAACAGAATACGCTTGATCCTGAACCGACCAAGAAAAAAAAAAAACCGTCATGCCCCATTTTCCGCTCGCCATGCAGATGCCGTATTCGGAGATCAATAGCTTCTGAAGGGGAATGGATAAAAAACCTTTTCATTCGGAACAACTTTTTTCTCCATCTCTTCTTTTGAGTCTCCCCTTAAATTCGAATAAAAATGGGCGCCTGCGAAAACAATATAGCTAAAGATGCCTTTTATCGGTACAATATATATTGGAAGAGTTTGTCTTTCTGAAGAACCTCTTCCAGAGATCGATGACTTTCAATACTGAACACTTTGGAGCTTGAATGCGAAAAATCGTCTTTTTTTCCTATAATTTTCGCTTCCATGCGACTTTACTCTGGAGAAAAAAAACGATATTCTTTCCTGGGACAAATATATTTATTCATGTATTCATATTTTTCCAACCTGGCTCTTAATGGAAGCTTGTTTGCTAAAAAATGGCGTAAATTCAAGTCTCTGCAAATGCATCTGTAAATTTTTTTAGTAGGAATGAAATAATTTTGTGGTA
This sequence comes from Dysdera silvatica, assembly GCA_006491805.2. NCBI lineage: Eukaryota > Metazoa > Arthropoda > Arachnida > Araneae > Dysderidae > Dysdera > Dysdera silvatica. The sequence goes on from QLNU02014802.1 coordinate 37,579,381, forward strand.
TTCTCTTACACACAGAAAACAGCTTCATTAATTCAGGCATGAAAAGTTTTCATTTAGAGAAGTCTTGAACCCTAAACAATTCAGCATCATAATTCGAGTGTATTCTGATCTAGCTTCTTCGCGGATGAAGGGCTGCGTAAAATATTAAAATTGAACAGGTAGGAGCAAAACGGCGGGAAAACTTTTGTGTAACTTCTTTTTATATTGAAGATACCCGTATCCTTCACAAACCAATGCACATTTTATGAAGAAACGTTACGGATCTTAATAATAGTTGTTGGCGGAAGAGAAAACCAAACATCCGATGAATGCACAAAGTTCATTCTACAATTGCTTTTTTTATTCTGTTTCCAGAAGGTATGTAAATTCAATGACTTTATAGGTCTCTACATTCACTAAAATTTAACCATAGTTCACCAAACAGATACATTTTCTATAATTTTGAATAACTAAGAGTATGCATAAACTTACTTTAAACAAAATAAAAGTTGAAATCAAATTATCATTGATATGCTGCAATCTACGCTGAAGAGAAATTTACGATACATACCTATGTGTCCCATGTATTTCCACCTCAACGCTATATCGAAATTGGGTTCAAATCTGGAGAAGTTGCAGATGCGTTGTCTGATAATTTGCGAGTATTTGGTAATTGTTTACGGATATTAAGAAATAGCTTGTAGGCGTTGAAAGCAATAAACGCACTAAAAGGCAACTCCAATCAACCTTACCAATATGGGGTGATTCGATGGGCACCTTCTTATTGAAACTCGCTATTATTTTATGATTGATTGATTGATTGTTTGGCTTTTTTATGGCGCAAGAGCATCTGGGCTATACTGCGCCATTTATTTTATGAACAAAGGATAGCAGTGAACGATTGCTGATTGTCGACATGTACATAATCTTGCCCAATACAGGTGGTCTTAATAAGAAGCATGGGGGGTCTTAAAATAATCCACAATAAACCCAAGAGCATTATACCACTTCTCCTATTTATAGAACACAAATTTATAGACAAAGTTGACAACTTCCTGTGATCTACATCAATGTTTCTCAATCTTTTCCTGGATAGAGCCCCCCCATTTGGGCTACATTTACGACCGTCCCCCGGGTGTATTTTTAAAATTTAATAAATATGATATTTTAAATCAATGTACTTTATCAACAAAACTTTTTACTTATTATACAAGAAATATTATTAAGGGAAAACCATGGTATTCAAAATGTTACGGAAGAACGACATCATGGTTAATGTTTTCTACACTATCAAAATATTAAACTGCAATGTTTTTCGTAAGTCATTTTAAGAAAAGGGCCTAATACTACTTTTAACTGAAATGGTATGAAAATTTTCCTGCAGTATAAAAAAATGTACATCGAAAATCGTGTGTCGAAGAAAGACGGAAAGACAGAAAAAGACTGAAAGACAGAAAAAATATGAAATGATGTCCTTCCGTAACGGAGTTTTCAATGTTTTTTTCAATTTCGGTACTGTTAATTAAATAATACAACGCATTATTTTGAAAAGACTTGAAAGATTAAAATGATATAATTTATTAGTTTTAATATGATATATAAAACATCATTTTTTTTTAAATTTTAAAATTTGTCTCAAAATACCATGGCTTTGCCCATGCGACATCACATTGCAGTTCAATGAGACATTCTTGTAATACAATGTCCACATCAGCTGCGTTTACCTCAAATGGATTCTTTGCCTGAAATAGTCATCTGCAACATGTTATTAAACAAACCGCAATTCAAACATTTATTTCGCTGAATTTCAACGCGATGTAGGCAGCACAAGCTGTATTTAGAAGAGACAGATAACATTTTTCGATAATGGCAAATACCTTTTCAATTATTAAATAATTTAATATCGCCCCTGATGTTACTTCTTTTTATATAGGGTGTCCCATAAAGAACGCAACTTTTGAAATACCCGCCATTTCTGTTCTAGTAAGTTGGCAGCACTGAACGTTACACGATTTTCATCTGTTGTCTTTGTGGTTAGCAGTTACGGAGTGCAGAACAGAGCATGATCGTCATCTGTTTTCTGTACGGGTAGGAATGGAGCGCTTCACGGCGGAACAGCGTGTTGTCATAGTGAAAACTTACTACAAATGTGGTGAACGTTGTGCAGAGATCGTTGGCAAACTCTGTGGAATGTTTGGTCAACGTAATGCAACGAATAAGTCGACTGTGATGATACTGATTGCTAAATTTGAGAAAACCGGCTGGGTTGTGGACATTAAAGCCTCGGGGCGTCCTCATGTTAGTCGTTCTGCGGAAAACATCGCCATCGTGAAAAAAGAAATGTAAATATGTAAATTAATTAATTTCATTAATAAATTTGTACGTTATTATGCACTCAAAAACTGCGTTCTTTATGGGACACCCCATATTAGTAATAATTTTATTTTGCAAGTCAAGATCCTTCAACAAGATCACAACACCCCTACCTTACGATAAAGTTTTGTACACACACGTATGAATGTATTGAGTTGTATCACTTTGTAACTTCTCTTGCAGACATTCTGCGTGGACCAATGGATTATGTCTATGTACTTTATTTGTTTCCTGTTTTGCATTGATAAATTTCAACTATTTTCTTTATTTTTTGGAATGCTGCCTTCCAAGAGACATGGGGTGTTTATATTATATGGTACGAAATCCTCCGATAATCGGCATGTCAATGCTTTTCTCTGTGTACAAAGCTTACATTGGAATATTTAAATCAAACAACAATGTCAATCAATCAACGTTTATTGGCGTAGTGATACCAACGCCGATGGTATGGCGTGATTAGATGGTGAAACGTTCGAAAGAAAATAAATATTTCTGCCTTCGGTGGGACCTGAACCCACGACCTTCCACTTGCCGGGCGGAGGCTCTACCCACTGAGCTACGAAGGACAATATATAATCTCTTTACGAACGTATATATATTGTTGCCAGTTATTTCGCAGAATGGTGTATATTACTACGCCAATAAACGTTGATTGATATTGTTGTTTGATTTAATCTGCGTAGTGTTCGATTTATATAAATTAGAATGTTTGTTTAAAATGGATATTTATGCGAGTGCTACACACGCAATTAGAAGAACAGTGGTTCTTACACAAGGGATTTTTAAGTTGTAAGTTCTGTTCCCCAAGACACCCTCACCATTTTCAACAAAGCATTAATCACATTACTGTAAAACCTCTTCTAATGGACACATCATCTATATACGGTCACCTCGTTTTTATAGTCAGAAAAAATTCAACAACTCCTTCACAAAAAATAAATCCTCTTTTACAATCACCTCTCTTTTACGAAATTTTTTTTGTCGGGTAAATGTTCGTTAAGAAGAGGTTTTACTGTACATGATTTTTCGCAAATGTATTTAACATGGGGCTTCCGATTCAATTTTTCATCAAAATATCTACCAAATGTACTCTATTTCTTTAACAACGTTCATTCAGCCTTTTTCCATATACACAAATTAAAATGTAGTACAGTAGAATCTGGTAAAGTGATTACCTTGCTAAACTGACCACTTGTATTAAGTGACCACTTTTTACAAGACAGAACTGGTAGGGGCTTTGTTATGCTTATACCAAAGCCTGTTATGTGTAGTGACTACCTCTACATGGTGACCATTGCAGTCCAGTCCCAAAGGTGGTCACTTTAGACAGGTTCTACTGTATTTTGCTATTTTACAAGTAAAGGGCATTGCCGTTGATTTATTATCCTTAAAAAGGACTTTGCTATGTAGTAGAAGTAATGCCATCTTAAAGGAGGGAAAACATTAACCAAGCTCAGGACCCTATCTCAAACAGGGACCCCAAACTGAAAATATTGGTGTATTATGATAGCTAACTAAAGAAGTACCAGTGGTGTCCATATGAGTACTTTTAGGGGGGGGCTGAAAAATTATTACCTCCTTCAAGGCTGTCAAACTATTTTTAAATGTACAAGATACTAAAATACTACAAAAATAATTGATACTGCTTGACAATTAGTAATGAGCTAAAAAGTACTTTATTGAAAAGATGACTGTAAAACTTTCAAAAGTAAACACGTAGTAGAATTGGGCACAACACATTTTTAAATACCAGCTAGGGGCATCGAGCCCCCAACTTATGAGTGGTGCAGTATATTTTTCTCACTGCAAAAATTTGAAAATTTAAAAGTTATGTAAAAAACAAAAAACGCAAAACATGATCAAGTCCAAATCTCCCGAATTAGCCAAAATAGCCCAGGATTGAAGACGATTTAAATGTCCGTTTTATGTAGTATTTTTTCCCCTTCTCTCTTCCTCCTCCCTCTCTCTTCAGGCATATGCCCGCGTGTGTGAGTTTCATTTTCTTGGAAAAGAATAAGAATATCATTTTACAACACGCAGCACCAAATATTCTTCTCTGCATAAATTTACAAAGTCTAAAAACATAAATTCACAATATATTCAAATGAAGGAAAAGATATTTGGGAGAAATGGTTCACTTGAAATCCGAACACAATTAACCTTTTTAATAATTTAAACCAAATAAATTACGATATTCGATTTGTTAAAGCTCGAAACGCCTTTGAAGTCTGTATACAATGCAACCTGTCTAGTCCACTAATGACGGGAATTTGGAAATAACTATAAATAACTATTTATAAATAATGATGCCAATTGTGATAACTAATCTGGAGTCATGGGCTTGGTCCAGTTTTTCCTCTAAAGGCGAAGTTTTGTCTCATTATCTCCTAATGCGACGACAGCGAAGACCATTAGTTCCAGATTCTTTCCATTAGCTATCATCTTTCGACGTAGAAAGGAAATATACCCTATACCTCTTCATCGATAACTGGTATTAGTACGTCAACGAGTAGAGATATTAAATAAATGAAAGAAATATTGTTAGATACGTTAAAGAGTGGCAGAGTTCTTATTCCATTACAAGCTTGCTTTTCCATTACCGCTATTAAATACGAAGGGAAACGGAAAGAGAAGTACAGATTGCGGACAAAAACTTCCCGTTTGTCGTATCTTAAATAACTTCTGTTTCGAATGGGGAAGATCGCGGAGCTATTAGAAGCCATTTAACGTTCATGACAATATTGGCTCACATTTTCGACAGGTGGGACTGAGATAAATGGTTTCAATGAGAGATAAATGGTCTTCATACGGAAATAGGAGACCTGCAGTGGGAAAGCCTTTACCTATCGTGTGGTTAATGTAGGTTCCCAAAGGTGCCAGAAATAAATAGAACTGACCATCAACTAACAGCTCACTGTAACCTAGGATGTTGTCCTCTAGGACTGTAATCCTCAGACGTTAGGAGGTTCGAATTCCTCGACAAGAATATAGGTTCATTACCGTACAGTCGTTTAGTGGTAACGCAGTCGTTTATGATGCCATTAACTCGGATCTAACTCCTAATGATATCATGGAACACGTACAATTATTCTGTCTAAAGAAGTTTTATTTTCGTGGCAGCAGGTGCTCAGGTTCCTCGGAAAAGTCTAGGTTCCGACATGGCATGAGTTCTGTTGTCCATGTACCCTAAAAACGCACAAAAAAACATTGCTGCGAATGGCTACTACTGTAGCCAAACCTCATTAAGAGGAACACCAAAGGGAACAGAAAATCTGTTCGTATTAACAGTAATTCGTTTTACCCGAAAAGAATAGTGTGCTATACCACCTGACGAGGCTCCAGAAAACGGTTCGTATTAAAGGTAATTCGTCTTAACGAGGTTTAACTGTTCTACTTTTCGAAATGTGAGGTAAGATTTGTAAGAGAAAAGAGCTAAACCCTCCCTAAAGGTTCAAAGGCTTATTGAATATTTTTAGCAATATCTTTAAAGCGACTATATAACGTTTATAAGAGAAATCGAGCAGGGAGTTACGAGCACTCTGTATATATTGGTCGTCCAAAAATGTTTTTATTTAAATTCATATTTAAGAGCAGCAACGCAGCAATTAAAAGACCATGAGAGGGCTCAAGTAGTTACAGGGGGTTGGGACTCAAATGGCTTTAATAACATTATGTGATGCGGCTTATCAGAAAATAATGTGTTCTGATACCCAATGGGGGCTTGAGTCCCCCTGAGCGCCCTCCTACTCCACTGTTTGGGAGCTCCAATTAACATTCTATTATATATTTCACGCGAATGATTTTCGCAGTTTAATGAGTTCAGTTTCAATAACAGTTGGTGAGTTGGCTGGTTAGTCAGTTGGTTAGTTAGTGAGTTGGTTGGTTAGTGAGTTGGTTAATTAGTCAGTTGGTTAGTTAGTGAGCTGGTTGGTTAGTCAGTTAGTTAGTGAGTTGGTTGGTTAGTTAGTGAGCTGGTTGGTTAGTCAGTTAGTTAGTGAGTTGGTTAATTAGTCAGTTGGTTAGTTAGTGAGCTGGTTGGTTAGTGAGTTGGTTGGTTAGTGAGTTCGTTAATTAGTGAGTTAGTTCAGATATTTAAAATAAGACTACTCTGTTTGTGTAATAAATGGCTGAAGTTGGGAATATTCTTGTTAGGAATTTTCTAGTTGACTTTTTAAGAATGCTCTTGTGCACTTTCATCCTCTACACCAAAGGTTCTATAACTGTGGTCCGCGAAGTCCGATCAGAGTGTCCGCGAAGTCCGATCAGGGTGTCCGCGAAGTCCGATCAGGGTGTCCGCGAGATCCTCCCAGTGCCCCACAAAAGTTCGGAAAAGTACTAAGACACGAGCATTTACTCTTTAATGCTAAGAATAAATTATGAGGGGACGAAAAATTCCTTCCCCAAATGGTGAAAATTAGTGATGAAACACTAGAAATAAATATGTATGATGCAAATTCCGGGCTTTAAACTTTGAGTTAATTCTTGGGGGTCCGCGAGGACGAGTGCTTTCTGAAAGTGGTCCCCGGTCTAAGAAAGTCAAAGAACCGCTGCTCCACACCTTCTCTCACTTTGGTGTGAGGCAGTTTCGAGTATTTTCTGGTACATTACCAATGGTCATATTGTAATGGTCAACGCTGTAGTGGTCACTGACCACTACAATATTTTAAATTCAGCTATTGGTCTTATTTGAATCTTTCCTTAACGAATATATAACATCTTAATAGAAAAATTGGAGAGATTTGAGAATACCCAAATAACATACCGCGGTAAGTTGGCTGTAGTATTTTAAATGTCAAAATATTGATCTGTGGTAACCTCAAGGCCGCATGTTCGACTTCTCCCGATTGCATACAAGCGCGAACACAGGGGTCATGACCCCCAAAATATATTTTTTCACTGTAAAAAATTCCAACTTTCATGATAAATGAAGGGTGTTATTCCAAGACCATGGCAAATTCTGTCCTTGACCCCCAAAATGAAAGTCTGTGTCTGCCCTTAATAGCATACATGTATGTGTGTGCGTGTATACGTGAATGAGTCCATGTCAATATTGGTGTGATACTGACATACATTACTTCACTCTATGAATATGTACTACTTGTCAAAGTATTTTGTCAATCAAATATCAATACTAAATACGTTTTGACTGTCGGTAAATTTTCATACTGAAATAGTATTTGAACGTTTTCACACGTGTGACTACTCTCACCGATTGCACTGAACTGTAGCAAAACTTCACGTGACACGATCACGCCTTCGTGTAAATGGAACAGCATTTAAGCCAACCGGACTCTGAAATAACAACTCTCTGGGCAATTTCGGGAACTGAATTATTACAGTAGTAGTGGAATTATTTCCGAGATTTGAAATTAATTCCATTAGGTTCGGTAATGGTTGAATATTACTGGACTTGAGTCAGAAATTCACATGATTGTAAATATTTAATATGAATGTTATATATATACATATATGGATGTCCTAAAAATATACACATTCGAATCCTGATTGCTGGAAATAAAGGAGGGGGGGGGGGCAATTTCTGAATAATCCGAAAATTTAATTTTCAGTGTAAATGTACAAAATAACTACAAAGTTTAGCTGACATTTATCACGTTGCATCACATATCGCTAAACTACTTTACAGGCGGTGAAAAGTCGCAAAACATACGCTAATTACGCTAATAACTGCTTTGAAAGTAGTCCGATATCTTTGTATATATCTGATCTTTACGAACTACATGCCTGTTTTCGATATCTACGATTTGTATTTTTTCTCTTGTGGGGGGGTACACCACAAAACAAATATGAGCGTTTTGTCCGAAAACATTGAACGAATGCGTACTAAAATAATAAATAATAAAATAAGTGCAGCGGGCTATTTCATTTAAGTAAGGTTCAGATAATCGGTATACTGATGTACACAGTCAAAAGATTTATAATATTAATCGTAATTACAATCATGCCCAAGTATCGTAATTATAATCATGTCCAAGTATCATAATTATAATAATGTCCAAGTATCGTAATTATAATCATGTCCAAGTATCGTAATTATAATCATGTCCAAGTATCGTAATTATAATCATGTCCAAGTATCGTAATTATAATCATGCCCAAATATCGTAATTATAATCATGCCCAAGTATCGTAATTATAATCATGCCCAAGTATCGTAATTATAATCATGCCCAAGTATCGTAATAATAATCATGTCCAAGTGTCGTAATTATAATCATGTCATATATCGTGTCCAAGATTAAGATTATACTCAATGTTATTTCAATGGAAGAGTTATATTATTTGCTCTTTAACTTTCGATGAGTTTTATTTATAAAAAATCATTTCACAGAAAATTACAGATTTATAAACGTTTCACAGAATCACAACAGATCAATTATTTTCAGGCATCCTATGAAGGAGAATCCACGATTAAAATTAATGCTAACAAAGTGCAATGCAATTAAAAATTACAATTAAGCTAACAAATGCAAGTCGAAAGCGAATATTCGGAAAAAAATGATTCAAAATAACGAATTTTCCTAAAGAAACATGTAAAATTATTAGAAAATAAGCGTTGGTGTTTGTGTAAGTAAATTTGTTATCCTAAATCTGTTTTTTACGAATTTTTGTTTTCCACCTTCGATTTGTGTACCATATTTTATTGTAGATTCTCCTTGATAGGATAACTGAAAAAATTCAATTTGTTGTAATTCTGTTAAGTGTTTATAGTCCTTTAACTTTCTGCAAAATGATTTTTTTATAAATAAAGTACAACGAGAGTTAAAGAGCAAAATATGTACCTCTCCCATTGAAACAACATTGAGTGTGACCTTAATTTTGGACACGAATTTAATCATTTATTTTGACATACGAGCACACTGATAAGATTTAGAATATTTATTGTGGAACAATGTATTTGTATGCAATACATATTTTTTTTAAATATACATGGTTATTTTTTACATACATATGTTTAGTAGCTCTTTTAATCCGTCCAAACATCGTTTGCATATAAAGGGTCCCAAGCAAGTGCCATAGCATGATAAGCTTCACTGCCATCACCCGCCACCATGACACACCCCTACGTGACATCTGTTCCCTTCGTACCATCATGTCACTGATGCAGAACCATCAGTTTTCCCCTTCTACTCTTTCTATTAACCTCTCTCTCACTGCTTTCTCAAACAGCTTCAAATTACACTAGCATTCTTAAAGTAAAGTTTTAGTAGTTAAGTTTTTTTATTTTTGGTATTTATCAGGTAAGGATTATTAGGCGACCAATCATAGAAATGACGGATTTAAAATCAGAAAATCAAAAATATAATGAATCCATGAAAGTACATGTTATAATCTTAGACGCTATCTATAATAAACGCAGATACAGGAAATTGATGCATGACTAATGAAAATTAATAATAATTTTCTAATGATTTTGATGTTGGTATGGAATAATATTTAACGCGCGTTTTACACAGTTTCACCGCGTTCTTCATTGACGATGCATTTCATTGTTTGGATTCATTATATTTGTATACCTTATCGAAGGCGTAGCGTAGGTTGCTAGCGCCCGGGGCAAGTTAAATATTGCGCTCTCTAAAACCCGTGAAATATTCCCTTCCACCAGTTCAATATTAAAAGTTTGCACCCGATGCTTTCGCCCCGGTGACACCCACCCCCCACACAAGCTGCGGCACTGCGCCTGATGAAAAATAACGTGAGCCCATCTGAAACAAGCATCGCAATAAGATACAAAGAAAATAAGATACAAAGTACAAGGGAATAAATTTACACGTAATAAGTTAAACAGTGATAATATTACAAATGATAAAGATCACCCAAACTTTCGGACGCGTTAGTAGACACCCTCGACCAGCAGCAATGTCACATTATAATGTTATTTTACCACTACATCTAAGGTATTGGAAAAAATTTTCTAGGCTCTACAATGACATAGCAGCAATGCGTTTATTTATGGCACACGGGTTCGATGCATATAGTAATGCGTGCTTTTTTTTTCCCCAGCACTGCTCCAGGATTTTACTATTTCTTTCTCTAAGCAACAGAAGTCCAGGTTTCTCAGAAAACAGTAGATCCTGGTAATATGATTAGCTCCGTAAAATTACTTTTTTTTTCCAAACTTTTCAAGGAGCCACGAGTGTGGAACAGAGTCGAAAGCCTTCTTGTAGTCTATGTATGCGGTGTTGAGTTTTCGCTTTTGTTTTCTTGCTTGTTCCAGGATAACTGAGTCGATGGTAAGCTGCTCTTTACATCCCAGAGTCCCTTTCTGGCATCCCTTTTGTTCTTCCGTCATTAAGTTGTTGCTTTCGCTGTGCCGGCTTATTTTTTCAGAGATGCACCCCGTGAGTATCTTGTACAGGGTGTTAAGGCACGTAATGGGTCGGTATTTCGCTGGGTTACTGGTATCCTGGTCCTTCGGTAGGAGGTAAGTTATTCCCTTGCAGAGGAATTCAGGCATTTTGCTGGGGTCTTCAATTATCGCCGTAAGTTCCTTGGCTAATGGGCCATGGGCGCTGGTAAATTTCTTGTACCAGAAGTTGTGTATGCCGTCAATACCGGGTGCTTTCCAGTTGTGCGTACGTTGGATTACCTGCTGGAGTTCCTCTATCGTGATGCCCGTGTACTCCATCTCCTCTATTCCTCTCGTAGCCTCCATTTCTTGCTGAATCCAGGGGGCGCTTTTGTGCTGTACTTCATTGGACCATAGTGTCTTCCAGAAGGTCTCTATTTCTGCTGGCTTTGGGGCTTCGTACTTGTCTTTGTTCGCTGATGTCTCTCGAAGCTTCCTGTAGAAGGCCTTCTGGTTTGCTTGGAATTGCATGTTCTGTTGTTTTCTGTTGGTATAGTCTTTGTATCTTCGGAGTCTTCTGGCGTATACACCCAGTTTTTGTTTGAGGGTATCCAGATATTCGCTGATATGTTTATTGGGCTCTTCGTGTCTTGTATGAATCCTATTTCTCTTAAGGGCCATCTTCACTTTCCTCACTAATTTCTTACTCCTATTTCCCTGCATGTACTGGGTTATTCGCCCTATGCTGCTGCGGAGCTCTTCTATTCTTTTTTGCAGTCTCACTTGCCATGGTGGTTGGGCTTTGTTTCCTCTGTTACTTCGGCCTTCGTTCCTTACTTCATACCCATTGACGCGTGATGCCGCTACAGTTGCACAGTATATGGCGGTGTGTATTTCCTGTAGGGAGTTGTGGTTCTGTAGGTGTAGTGGTAGAGTATGTTCATTGAGGATCTTGGTTGCTTTGCAGAGTTTCCAAGATGCCGGTTGGCGTGGTATTCTTGGCCTTGTTGTGGCATCCGAGCCTTCATATTCCGCCAGGGCACATTGGAAACCTTCTTCCATTTTCTCCACGTCCCTCCTCTCTTCTTGTTCTATGCTTGTTTGGAGCGGTTCTCTTGCGCTACTAACTGGTGCTTCAGGGTTGGCCACACTGGTTGAAGTGTTTGCCAGGTCATTGGCGACTTCATCTCTTAACCTTTGTAGTATGGGCTGTGCTAAGAGATTTCTGGTTATTATGTTCCTGCGTTGTGTTGTTATCCTTTCTATACTGATGTCCAGGTGTGGGTATAATTGTACGAATTTATTTATTATTGTACGAATACGCTTCGTAATAGTATAGTAGGTGCGCATGATGTAGGTGTTCATATCTATTGTCCATGACATGCGCTGGCGTGCTCTTTCAGCCCTAGTGGTTGCACCTATACTAGGCTGCAAAGCACTTTGGGCTGTGTTGGTTCTAGTAGCCGTACAGTTAGAGGCGCCGCTACAACCGCCGACACCTCCAAGGAGAGACTGTTGCATATTTTTCGAACTGGCCCCTCTGCTTAAAGCCCGAACGCGGTTCTGATTTAAGAGCGTGACAACCGATGCTCCATTCATATTTTCATTATGGTTCATATCATCAGAGTCTGAGATAGTCTAATTTCACGCCTCCGGGGTAACGGGCGGCATTCCAACGACATTCCGGATGCTGTTGTGGCGTCAGCTGGGCACAAATCCGGTTTTAAATGGCTCAGTGGTATATTTCATTGGTTATTAGTACTTTTTCTGATCATTACATGGAGCCAGAGGTGCATTATTGCTGATTTATTTATTTATTTATTTACTTATTTATCTTTTGGTTTTTTTTAGATTTTTTTCAATTTCTCAAGTTGCATTAGACAAACGCCATCGTATTTTATATATATTTTTTAAATTAAGTTTCACCATTTATGTTAATTTCTATTTAACGAATTTTCCTTATAACGAAGTTTTTCAGAGGAACGATGGCACTTCGTTAAATAGAGACTCGACTGTATATATATATATATATATATATATCATTGTTAGTGGCTGGCTGAGAGGGTCAGGAGGCGCAGGGCACACAAAAGTGTGAAGTCGGCGGCGAGGTCAGCCACAGCTCCTTTGTAACAATAAGTATGTCCATCTTTTTTTCTGTTTTTTTTTTTGTTGTCCCATTGAACCTAACCACAAATGACGTTGTACGGGGAACATATTCACGTCATTCCGTCTACTGTGCATCCTGTCCCAGCCACCATCTTTCTTTCTTTCTTTCTTTTTTAAGGGGGGAAGTGACCTTTTCGGCACCAAAAAAAAAAACGAAAAAAATATTATTTTTCTGAAAGCCTAAGTCTTTATAAATCTAATGAAATTCACCCTGTCAAAAAATTCCGCTTAGTCCAGAAGTTATTGACAAAAATCTGAAATTTGTAAATAAAAGGGCATTTAAATACCCCTTAACTTTTCATTGACTCTTTTTTTCATTTAGTTATCACGATTTTGTTTTAATTTTTGACATTTGGTATTATTTAATCTATGCTACCGAAAAGAAGAAACATTCCCATGCTAGAAACCAGGACACAACTATACGAAAAACTTTTGTTTGTTGGTTTCCCGAGTTCCCACATTGCTTTTTTAAAGGTAAAACGAATCACATGTTTATTAAATATTTGGGAATGGCACATAACTTTATATCTTTCTTTGAAACATGCGGATACTCAAGTGCAGTGGATTGACAACCTAATATATGAAAAACTTGTATAATCTTATCGCACCAATACACTAATTCATAATTATACATACATTCAGGGAATTTTTTGTATATTAATTGCTTAAATAACGTTTTTATACTGTATTATCTTTTTTATGTGAATACATTGAATTAAGTATTTACGAACATTTTAATAACAAATATAATTATTTTAATAATATTTGTGACAAAACTTAATTTAGTTTTCAACGAAATTATATTTTAGTTATTTTTTTGAAAAATAAACTCCCTTGGACACGACCTTTGTAAAATAAACGATATAAATTTAAAGCAAAGCATACTTTCTTATTCATGTTTATAAAGAAAACGCATGATTTCAGAATACTTCTGTATTTATCAAAACCTCACTGCTTTAAAACTCCAAAAGACAATATCGTTATGTTTTCAACGACAGAATATGGATGATAATTTTTCATAAGTTCACAGTTTATTCCATCAAGAAAATATCCTACCTTTTCCATTAAACGTGCGAACTCAACCTCGTCCCGTTTCATCGTAGAAAACCTGATCCTTCTGTATCCCTACCAAGTTTTCCATCTCTTCTTGACGTTCCAACACATGAACTGCCAAGACCATAATTTCTGCACACAGGTTCTCTTCCAAATAAACCTTCGGAATCCCTCACCCCCATTAGGGCAAACCCCCAAGCCGAATTCCAACATCTAGCACAAAGCCCTTCAAACAGCCACAACTAAAGAACAGCATACAAAAAATTGATTATAAACAGAACGTTGATCAAATGAACCTTCTACACAAACGTCCACCCGAAGAAATAAATAACCTTCTAATTCCGGTCTCCGCCTAGCATTCACTTGTACATCCCGATTTAGCGAAAACTGTTCGCTGTGGCATTCATTCGTTGTAAAGTCGTTCATTCTAGCATATTCCACTATATATATATTCAGTGTAAATTTTCATCGCCTCTATTAATGCAGTAGAAAAAAAATCAAACGTTTATCGTTGTTATGAGATTACATACAACGTTATCAGTTGCCGTAATCTTGTGTAACGTCACTACAGTATCATATGGATTGTTATCTGTTATTATAACGTTGCATAATTTTATTAAAGGAAACGCTGCCTTTTATATATGTCCCGTTCATTCTCCTTTTATGTTCGAAGAAATGGGGGGTGGGGAGGGAGGGGGAAGGGCTTATTCAGAAATATTTGCATTATTTTTAGCCAGTGCATTTCCATTTAAAATTGAAAAATAAAATCAGGAAGAGGAGTTAAGGAAGGAAAAAATATATATAGTTAAAAAATTAAAAATTTCGAGGAGAGGTTGATTATTTTTGATTTTTGCTCTTGAGAAAAAACCAGAGAATTGAGATTCTTTTTAAAAGTCCAGGTTGGGGGCAAGTGCTCACCCTTGCCACATGCTGCCGACGCCCATGACCAGTACGTCTGGAAACACTACTTTTTTTTCAGGAAGGAAGTTGATAAAATAAAAAGTTAGGACCAGAATAACTGACGTCCACCTTGAAAATTCTCTTGGGGTTGCAACATCAAAACTAAGACCTGATATGGACAGGCTTGTTAAAATTGAGCTGAGCCAAATATCTCATAAAACTTTTTTTCGCCTTATATATTGATAACTAAAAGTAGTGTAACTATTTTTTTCTCCATATGCATTTTACATTGCACCTATATTTAGTCCCAGAGGTGGATCCAGAAGATATTTTCGGATGGGCGCGCAAAACTAATATAGAGACCTTAAAAAATGACAGCAACGGCTGATCCAGAGATGGGCCCTGCACCTCTCTGGGTCCTCCTTTTTTCAGTCCTAATATTGCTGATACAGTAGTGCGGCCCATGGGCCTACAAGAATAAGCAAAATTGGCTCTTTGACTGAAAATTGTTGAAGACCCCTCTTTTAGGTTCTCCTACTGCTAAAGCCAGCCCTGCTTACTTTTTATTTTTCTTATCTCGCCATAATCTTATGCTGAAACTATTCTTGCCCTCTTTCCACCTTAGTTTACTTATCAAGACAAGATATGCGTGTTCTATTTCTTATCTATTTGTTTTTATTCATACAACTGAACGGTTTATTTTTTTTCTCCATTTGCGGTTATATTTTTGGTTGTTTTCGTTTTCGTTTTATTAACGATTCGTAGGTTTTCCTGTGTGGTCGTAAGCATAGATTTCCTAATCTTCTTTATCTCACCTTTCATTAAAAATCGTAGTTTTCAAATCAACCTCAATAATCACACCTTTTCTTCAATACGCACCTCCTCAGCCAGCGTCCTAGAAAGTGCCAGACTCTCCCCAACACTTTTCACCACTTTTTTTTTTTAACGATTTGACAAAAACAATTAATATCTCCCTAACACTCTTTGCAGACAACGCTGCAATCTACATTTCTAAACCCCACCTACCATAAGCTATCTCAACCCTACAAAAATACGTCAACAACCTTACTATATGGCTTAATAAATGGAAAATTCAAATCAATTCTCACAAAACGTAGGCTATTCTTTTCTCTAAACATCGCACACACACACACACACACACACACACACACACCACCCTAAAAATCCACAACACACCCATCAGCTGGTCATCAACGATCATATACCTCGGCGCGTCGCTCGACAATAACCTATCCTTTGCAAATCACCTCACATCTGCCAAGTACAAAGTTAGAGCCGCTTGCTCTCTTCCAGGTAATTTAATCAGACCACGCTCCATTCTTTTTCTACAAAACAAACTGCTCTTGTACACAACAGCCATTCGTCCAATTCTAACCTACGCTGCCCCTTGGTCTCTTCTCCGCAACCAAACCCTGATTTCCCTTCAACGATTCGAAAAAATTACACTCCGTCAAATCCTCCACATACCATAGTACATCCGAAATAACCAAATATACAAAGAAATCAAAATTCCTACTATTACCGAAACCATTTGTAAACTCTCACAAAATTATTTCGATCACATTCATCTACACCCAAATTCTCTTAATTCAAACTCACACATTCTCCACAACACCCCTCATGGCCGCTTCAACGGACCCCTAAAAGCATTTGTGAATCATTTCAACCCTTCCCCTTCCTCCTACCCCCCCAGGTACCGTCCCCCTCCACCATCCCCCTAAGATTTCTCCAACCTAGATGGCCTCCTGTCCTCACCACTAGAATCTCCCGATGACGTTATAATTGCCGTAGAGTCCCCCGACCTCAAGAAAATCGTTGTAGAGTCCCTAGATCCCTTCCTCACTAACACATTTAACCCCCACCCCAAACCAATCCATTTCAACTTTAAGCCCCACCACGATC
>QLNU02014802.1:37596182-37620129 GCA_006491805.2 Dysdera silvatica
ATGATAATAACAATACTAACTTAATAATGATGATAATAACAATATTAACTCGATGATAACAAACATAGAAATAATTGATTAATAAGAAGGCCGATGCTACATTTCACATGTAAGGCTTGTTATATCGGGGTCAATATTTGAGAATTGAATTTTTTATTTCGACTCTACGTTGTTCAACAGTCAATAAATATTATTTAATGAATTAATTAATAATTTATTTTTTTATAAATTATTTAATAAATAATATTTTTGAAGTAAATGAGATCATTAGGTCGAGATTTCTTCAAGTTCTCACGTACCCCTTGGGCATTAGCGTTCGCAGAAAGTTCATAATGGAGGTTACAGAACTACAGCTTCATATATTCATATGTATGTACACAAAATTGCATTGCAGTGGGGATTACAACCCCATCAACACCACCTTGCGTACACCAGCGCCCTTTTGAAGACATCACTGACAACACAGTTTAAGAACGCTATAATAAGTATTATAGGATACATAACATTTTTTTTTTGTATATAGTATTATTCTTTTCAATACCATTTCATGAAAATCATTATGTATAATCGACACTAACGTACTAACACATTTGGGTACATATGTAGCTCTATATTTGTTTCGCTAGATAATTGAATAATAGTTGTCAAAACCGTTAATATTCGCTTAAGGGGCCTGACTATGGTAGATAAATCACTTTGTAAAGGAGCAAGGTGAATGCGATTTATAAAATGGCAGCAATGAAAAGATTATTTTAGGCAATAATTCGCTACCTTGTTTCGAACGGCTTTTACAGGAGTTACTAAAGGAGCGAAACTTCAGAAAGCGGAAGTTTTAAGCTTTTAGACCGCACATTTTGAACGCTCTAAAAACGCTCCTATGCTTCAAAACTCCAGAAGTAAAGAGAGTAGTTTCATTACTTCCGAAAAGCATAAAACATAAACCGTTCGCTTTCCCAACACAACATCGCTCAATAAACTCTCCAAAGACCGGACGAGGGTACGAAACGGGCCGAGTGAGATATAAAAGGGAGGGAGAACGAAGCTGTTATTACGTTTTCCCGAGAAGAAGGGAAATATGTTACCAAGGCTGTTTTACGATATTCTCGAAACCAGAAACTTTTCAAACATTTCGGGGTTTTTTCCTTCCCTTTCTCCGTTTTTACATATCACCATTAGGAAGGCGGAGTTTCTTGTTTAAGACGAATGCATTTTTCAAATAAAGGAAAAAACTTTCGGGTTGTTTTTTTTTTGGAACATTTGATAACGCTGAAACGAATTGCGAACTCAATTTGAAAAGTGCAAATGTTGAAACGGCGTTTCGAAATTTCTCAATTTTTGAAAAATCGGAAAAAAAACGTAGTCTTAATTATTTAAAATTAAATTTCTCAGCAAAATTTGTGATAGGCGGATTTTTACTTTATTTTGTAGAACAATTTTCTTACCTTCTTCCATTCGTTGTTAATTTATGAGCTTTTAATAAATGAATACGTAAAATCTATGCGAATAATTGTCTTGTCGATGAAACGGTCTATGAGCATCACAGCTTCTGAAATCTAAATTGATAAGAGTTGTCACTGCAGTACCTATAACTCTTATTTATTTAGATTTCAGAAGCTGTACTACTTGTGGACCGTCGCACCGAAAAAAGAAAACCATATATTAATCAACCACTGTTTAGATCATTCTGCTTTGCGTCATTCCTCTTTTAATGTCTCTTTAAAAAAAAATTCTTATTCAACTTCCACATTTTTTCTCACATTTAATCGTGTTTCAGCAGATCATTTTACTCATGTGTAATTTTCAATTCTGGGCTTTATATGCATTTTTATGCACTTTTGACATTTCAAACTAACAAAAAAAAAATTTTTTTTTTTATATTTTTAATACGTCAAATTTTATACACAACAATTATCTTATATTAGGGAATATTATATGTTCATAATTTTATTTTAATTAAAATAAACGTTCATACATATTTGTACAACTTGTGGTTAAAGTTGACTTTTCTTTTTCAAATTAGTTAAATTCCTTTTTTGCATCAGACTCGATTTAGGTCCGATTTCCCAGGAACGCAACCTGTCGTTTAAATGGGGACAGTTTTTAAATCGATTATCGCAGAATTAATTAATTTAATTAACCATCCATGTAATCCATGTAATCGAATACTTATTAGAGTGTCAGTTTCTAATGTAAACGAACATTGTATATTCAATTCCTTTTAGGACTAGATGTAATTGTTTAAATCGATTACAATTCTTTAAAATATCGATATTTCTCGGAAATAATAATAAGAAGTGTCTTTTCTGCATCAAAGGTTTTTCAGATAACTTTTAAAAGAATGCGGGAAAGCCTGAAATAGAAATTTTTGAACGATGGATCTTACGAAGAACGATGAAGATAAAGTGGAACGCGACAAGATCAGCAATAGAAAAGCCCCAGATAAATTCAGATCAAAAGGAAGGGATCAATAAACTTTCAAAAGCGAATTGTACATTGAGAACACATGCTGGAGGTAAAAAATAAAAAAATACTCCAATTTGAACTAAAAGAAACATCATAGCGATGAGATCTGGAGGCAGACAAAGAAACGGATGAGTGAATGATTAAAAGAGGTGGACAGAATTAAGTATGTAAAAAATCATCCAGGGATGCAGATGGGGAATTGTAGCCCATGTAGCTCACCAACTTCCGACTTGAAGATGGCACTTAATGAGAACTGAAAATATCAATCATCGATATTTTATTATGATTTTTTCATCCCCACTTATATATGATTTTACATCAAAGATACACTCCAGAATAAGCTCTTATTAGAATTTTTGTCAAATTGAAAACCCACATAACTTGAGGAACTGGATGAGTTGCAATAACCATTGATATAGATGCTGAGGTTAATATCTTATAAATGAGCGTCGTTCCAGTCTTTGCACACATACGTTATAGAAATTATCCCACTTTTATGTCATACATTATGTTGCACATAATACTGGTGTCGACCTTCTTTTGCTTAAGCTTAAGACACAGCTTGTTGATCATACAGAAACTCCCACGGATTTATTTTTGACGTTTAGAAGCGTCGTCTTATAATCCCCAAATGACAGGATGGGAGCTTAGCTGATGGTTTGTTTTGTGGCGATAGTTTTGTGGCTCGTATGTTGTGATTTTGTGCTATTGTATTGAGGTACGTCCACGCAGAACTACTGGTTGTTCATTGTGCAAGTATATATTTGAAAGGTTGACCAAACTAGCGGCATTATATTTCCAAAATTTCTATTGTATCTCATGTGCCGAGTTCTAATTTTCTTCCTATAGTTGGTATACCAATATTGCTAACGTTCAGCTTTTTTTTTCTATGTATTTAGTTAAATATTCTCTTAAGTAACTTTTATGTTCAATTAATATGTATTGTACATAGGGAGGTAGTATTTTCTTTCATTACATCTGGACGATTTTTCATAAGCTTTCGTTTTACATCGGTATCATTTCAGGTGGTTTGGCTGTGTTTGTTTCATCCCAGTCTCTTCCGATTTTATTTCCTGTGAACAAGCTTGCATTTTATTTTGCATTCTTTTGCGAAATTTCCTTTCTTTCCTACTTGAAGCAGTGGTTGAAATATTTCCAGATGGAATTTGCGTGATGCTAAGCTTTCATCTTATTTTTTATCTTTGTTGTTCTTATATTTCTCTTCTCTCTTTCTTCAAGATAGTCACAAGAGCATAAAAATCTTGTTTTAACTTTTAAACTTTCTCTTTTGCTGCTTTTTCTAGCTATTCAGCTTTTTTGCGCTATTGTATAAAACATTTTTCCATTACCGATGTTACTGACCCAAATACGAGCGTATATAAAATCTTACCCAAAGGATAAAAAATATCTTAAGAACATATTATATATTAATAATGTAAAAAATGTAATAATACCCAACGAATATTCATTAAACATTAAAAATTATTAATAATGTCTCTTGAGAAATTGAAAAAAAAAATTTACCGAAGAATCTGATGATGGATAGGCATTACCTTAATACGCGTATATCAATGATTGGTAGTACCTTTATAGATCATAGATAGATTGTACCTTTATAGATCATAGATAGATGGTACCTTTATGGATCATAGGTAGGTAGGTAGTACCTTTATGGATCATAGATAGGTAATACCTTTATGGATCATAGGTAGGTAGTACCTTTATGGATCATAGATAGGTAGTACCTTTATGGATCATAGGTAGATAGTACCTTTATGGATCATAGGTAGATAGTACCTTTATGGATCATAGGTAGGTAATACCTTTATGGATCATAGGTAGGTAGTACCTTTATGGATCATAGGTAGTGCCTTTATGGATCATAGATAGATAGTGCTTTAACTGAAAACTGTGGTCAGATTAATCATAGACAGAATTAATCATGGATTAGCAATACCTTAAAAATCACAGAAATCCTGGATAAGAAGCTAAATTAATTCTAAGTAAACAAAAAAAGTTTGAATACAGTGCATTCGGAAAAATAATATTATATCATAAAGCTTGGGGAAAATCTACCTAATGAACATAAAAAAAAACGAACGTTGTTTGAAAAACATTGCTACTAGCCAGAGCCGTGCTTAGGGACGTACTAGCTGGGCGGCCGCCCGGGGCCGCAAAAAATGTATTGCAAATACCAGAAAATCAGTTTTGTTTTATCAAAGCGTTTTTCAGGGCCGCTAAAATCTGATTTGCCTACAGCCGCTAACACCGTAAGCCCAGCCCTGCCACTAGCAGTCTTATTGCTAAGATCATGCCAATATTCGATGGTTCAGATTTCTTAAGATTTTTTCACTCTAACTTGTAAGCTGAATTTTCAGGTACAACTTCTTCAATTGATTCCCTAGAATGACGTGAAAAAAAATCTACAACTTACCAGCAGTGGTTGCAGATTGAAATAATATTATTCTAAGTGAACCCATTATTTTCATCATGGCACAATAAATTTATTCAGCGAGAAGAAAAATAGTGAAAAATACAAGAAAATAATTATTACTTATATTATCATCAACATATTCGCCCATTATCCATCCACTAGTGTATAAAGATGCCTGCAAATAACCTTCATGCGTCTACGTTGAGCAATATATATATATATATCAGTGGCAGCTCGTGGCGAGATTTTAGGGTATGTGCATGAAGCCAATTCACCAAAACCCAAAGTTACCTTAAATTTCTTTCTTATTTACTGAATGAGCTAAAAACCAGTTTCTTGACGAATAGAGGCCATAAATTGATGCGTTTTGGTGAATTAGTCTTCATGCACACACCCTATATATCTCCACCAGCCACCATTGATACATATATATATATAGTAACCCCCACCTTATGAACTTTCTACGTACGCTAAACAGCTTAAGAAACAATTTTTGAACGTTAAATTTACTTATTATATTCTAATAATTACAGTTTAGAATTATTATTTGTTAATTATAATTTAATAATTACTATTTTAATAATATTACTTTAATAAATACTATTTAATAATTCACAATTTATGAAAATTTGCATGTTAGCGCAGACAACGTTTTTAAATAAATAAGGTAAATAATGTAGCACCGAATAAGGAAAAAAAAAACGAAATATACATTTAAAAAAAAAAAAGACACTCTGTTTCCTTCTCTGACGCCATGTCAGCCGTTGACTGATACAACGGTAAGGAAATAGACCAGAAAAATGTCACAAATATAAATAAAACACCAACAAAGGATCTTTAAATAAATCGAATTTGATCTGTGATAAATGATCGGGATATACGATAAAGATCTTTTCTGTTCTGATTTATCTTACATCATTTTTCAAAGGAGATATGGAAACTTCAAGCGGTATATAAAGCGGCTGAAGTCTTATCCTAAAAAATTGTAAACTTTAAGAGCTTTAAATATTTATAAGCAAAAAAACAACGTTATAAATATAAGTAATCGCATTACTTACGCTTATAACGTTCTTTTTTGATTATAAATCTAATCTGCTTAATGCTACGTCAAATTAACTTAAATAAAAGTTTTAAATATGTTTCAAATATGTCGTATCTAATAAAACAAAGATTGTAGAAAATCATGTTGGCAAAATTTATATATGATATACTTCTTTATTTACTGTAATAAAACGCTATGGCTATGATCCACGACAATCAAGCGTTGTTTTCCATACTACGCTCTTCACTAATTACATAATATAATAATAGTAATATAAATAATATATTATTATAATAATAATTTCCACCGTCCTCATGAAAATTGAAGGACGGGTAGAAAATGCTTTGAATAAATATTAAATGTTTTCACCAACTCTGATTTATTAACCATTTGAAAGTCTGAACTTTCAGCAAATAGTTCATTGAAACTAAAAATGTTTACTTACTGATTCACACGTCGTCTCGCCTCTTCTTGTGGGAGCAATGGTTTTTATATGGACTCTCAATATGTATCTCAGTCGCTACACGTCAGTTTAGATCCATTTAGTTAGTTTTCACCTGATATTACAAAGTCACTCTCGTCTGTTTCGCCGTTGCATTCGTATATGGAGAAGCTGAAAAAGATTAAAATAGTTTATGCCAGGTGCGCGTGATAAGCAGATAGGTCAATATTTAAGCAAAACAAAGTACCTTTACATTACACTGGTGTGTGTGCAATAAGTAAGGTAAGATCTGTTGTACTTACTTGTACACCGAAAGGAAAAATTATTACGTGCACATATTAATAGCGTGTCCCACCAATTTTGCATGTACAACAGCAAACAAGAGTTGTGGTGTGGACCCAATGAGGTTTATAAAAACAGATGGAGATATCGCTGCCAAAGTGCAAGACAGGGCTTAAAACGAAGCAGATAAAGAAGGTGAAAAAGGAAGGTTGGTGATCGCAACCAACCCTCTCCACTACGTCCTACAGATTTGTTATAGGGTTTATATCCGGCGAATGATGCGGCCATTCGAGTATGTTAAAGTCACTGGCAGGCTTGTGTAACCTATTGGTCTCTAGTCGGGACCGATGAGGCGGAGCGTTATCGTATTCGAAAATCGCGTTCTGATTTGGAAAACAACACGTTTTGAAAGGGTGTGGATAATCAGCGTAACCTTGCAACGTTAAAGCTTCTTCAGCTTAAAAGGACGAAGGACATCTCAAAATGTAGAAGTTTTCCTAGGACGGACTATGTATAAGCTGCCCAAAGAGCAAAGGTTCTCAAACTGGGGTACGCGAGAGAAAATCAAGGGGTACACAAACGTTAGCACTTCACCCCTTTTTATGATTTGAAGTTCGAAGCCCTTCTCTCCTTTTTTGAAAATAGAAAGAGGCAATTTTGTTTCTAAATTCGTTTCCCTCACCCCATTCCTCCCATACTGTCTTTTTTCTGTTCGCATCGACGTTACAAACAAGGTTTTTCAACAATGTGTACGATCAAAACCAAATGCCACCAAAACTGTCAATTGAAAATGACATGTCTGTGTATCTCTCTGAAAGGGTTCCCAGAATTGATTTACTTATTGAAAAGAGCCAAGCTGATCCATCTCATTAAATGTGTAACTGTGTATTGATTAAAATTGCAAATAAATACTACTTGTCGGTTACCTATTCTGTGGTATTCATACAATTTATATCATGTTTTTCTCAGGGAGTACCCCAAAACACTCGGGCAGTACGAAAGGGAATGCGGGCGAGAAGCTTGAAAACCCCTGAGTTAAACCGTTTCCATCAACATGCAATACTTCTACTTGTCATGTACTTCTTGTCACTTGTCTACTTGTCATGTACTTCTTGTCACTTGTCTACTTGTCATGTACTTCTTGTCACTTGTCTATTTGTCATGTACTTCTTGTCACTTGTCTACCTATCATGTACTTCTTGTCACTTGTCAAATTGTCATATATTTCTTGTCAACTTGTCATATATTTCTTCTCACTTGTTTACATGTCATATACTTCTACTTGTCATGAGGAAGCCAAAGCTTCGCATGCTTATGCTACACGCACACACTGCTTTCCTTCGGCGTAATAGAATATAAAATAATGTAATTCGGCTGTAAACCAGACGTTTGATTTGTTGTTATAATGCAGGACAATCTACGCCGAACACGAATATCTACTGAACATTTTGTAACCACATATATAAAAGTTGTTAGAAGTTTTGCTAGATGTTACATGTAGTCCTAGTACACACATTTTGCCATCCTTTATCGCGGAAATCCATGAAGTTTAGTGGTTGCCGATGACGCACCTACAACTTTCCTAGCACCAACGATTGGTCATCGATCAAATTCAGTAACGTTTTTCAATTGAGCCATCATTTAACTTTAGCGACTGTTTTTTCACTGCGCAAAGACCTAATCTATTTGATTTTCTTGCCAGTTTCCACGTGTATTGCGATATGTTGTAATTTGTTGCTGTTTTGCTTATTGTCACCACGGTGTAGGCAATGATTTGTACTTTCAGTACATATTTCAAGGTTGTTTGGAAAACTTGAAAACTGAAGTACTTCGAAAATTATGACAGGTTTTCCTTACTCATAGAACGAGGTATTTAAAAATTCGGATATAGTAGATTGCAATAATTATAAACCTTCGTTTCAATATGTTTTAAAGAAAGGTACAAGCAATTCAGTTAAAGTCCCATATAAATAACCTACCTTCGCCCAGAATTTCATGTGATATGCTGCAAGACATAACTCCAATTCTTCCCACATATCTATCTCTTTAACTCCAATTTCCATACCACAATTAATTTGAATATTTCGAAGTTTATACCAACACTACAATGTAAGAAAATTTCGGATAATTTTGGAAAATATGCTTTTATATAACTCACTCCACATAACGCAAGTTTTTCTACCATCTAATTTTTTTCTTACATTCTCTCGCATCTCCTTTTCATTTATTTATTATTTAAGATTGGATATTTAATATGCTTTATTATAAATGCACATTTTTTACCATGATAAATAACACTATTACTACATTCTGTAATTATGGTAATAATAGTTATGCTACTTAAGCCTAAAATAGTTTTAAATTTAACTTTAAGATTGACGAATCAACTATATTCGTGAAATTGGTGATTTTTTAAATAATATATGCTCTAACCATTTTAAAAATACTTTTATCATCTTCAAAATAAACCCAAAATCTTTAAGAGGAAAACTAACTGAGGAAAATGAGGATAATAGATCTAATTTCCTTTCAATAGCAGTTGTATCTACCGCGTAGCGTTATTATCTTCACCAAATCGAACTATGCAAATTGAAAGTAAGTTTAAACCCATCGATAAGGAAGAAGTTTGGTCGAAGAGAAGGCTGAATTCCGAAACGCTTACCACACTAATTAGAGGAGAAAATCTCTAAACTTTTAAGATTACGGGAAGACAAGCTTGATAAATTAACTTTTCAGACCCAAGTTTTAAGGAGGAAATTAATTACAATTTATTTTGTTCCTGTATCGTCAGGCCTTACAGAAGGCCAAAATAATGATTTGTTGTGCCTTACCAAGACACGTAATACACCATACAACCTTCAAGGAATAGATTCAAGAACTTTCAAAGTACTTGAGTCGTTATAACAGATAATTACCAGAAGCGATGATTTTTAAAATATCGAAGTATGTGGTAATGCATTTTTACATTTATTTATACAAAATTTATTTATAAATTTGACTTTGTACTTTTTATTCGCTAAAACTTCTTGAGCTGGAACCATGCTATTTGAGTATTGCCTGAAAGGCTGACATCTGCTTGGCTCTCATGAGGTATCAATCGCTACGGCTGATTACTGAATCCTTTATACAAAAAAATAGCATCCTTGTAAAAGATACCGGCGTTATGTATGATACATGAAATAGGCTACCGATAAACGATATTACATACACTCTATAACAAAAAAAATCGACGCACCAAGGAGGAGTTGTCCGATTGCGATAAAAATTGGTGGATGTGAAGAACATACATAGAAAAAGAAACGATTAAAATTTCAGAACAATTGAATGATTTATTGCAGAGTTTGACCGTTACAAAGGGAGGAAGTCAATAAGGCGTTGGTCCACCTCTGGCCTGGATGCAAGCTGTCACCCGGCGTGGCATAGACTGATAAAGATCCCGGATGGTGTCCTGCGGAATTTCTTGCCAAATTGTCTCCAACTGTCGGGCTAAATCGTCAACATTCCTGGATGGTTGCAATCGCCTTCCCATAGCGTCCCAAATGTGCTCTATGGGAGAGAGATCAGGAGACCTAGCTTGCCAAGGAAGTGTTGGGCAAGCTTGAAGACAATTCATAGCAACACGTGCCGTGTGCGGCCGGGCATTGTCTTGTTGAAACGTAAGTCCAGGGTGTCGCAAAAGGAACGGTAACACAACCGGTCGTAGAATGTCGTCTACGTACCGCTGTGCTGTAAGTGTGCCAGAAATGACCACCAAAGGGGTCCGGCTATCAAAGGAGATGGCACCCCAGACCATAACGCCCTGTTGTGGGCATGTGTGGCGTGCGATAGTAAGGGCAGGATCCCCACGCTGCCCTGGACGTCTCCAGACACGTCTGCGGTTGTCGTCAGGACACAGTTGGAAACGGGACTCGTCACTAAAGACTATACGTCCCCAGTCAGCGCAGTTCCAAGTTGATCGAGCCCGGCACCACTGTAATCGGACTTGACGGTGTAAAGGCGTGAGAGGTAAGCGGCGTAACGGTCTGCGCGAGAGTAAATTCCGCTCTCTCAGTCGTCTGCAGAGGGTCATGTTGGACACATGTGTGCGGTCCACACGTTGGATAGTTGATAACGACGAATCCGATGCTCCGATAATCGCTCTGTCTTCCCGTTCTGTTGTGGCCCTAGGTCGACCACTGCCATCCTGATGCTGACATCTGCCGTTGTTGACCCACTCTTGCCAGCACCGTCCAATCGCCGCATCGCTTCGACCCACATGTCCAGCGATTCTTCGATTCGTCCAACCAGCCTCTTTCAAACTCTGACATATGCTCGTAATGAGCACGAATCTTTCGGCGAGGCATTGTTACAGTCGACGTAAGATATCCGCAGTCAAAATGCAACAGAAATTTTGACCACATATTGAGAATCGCTCCTTATATACACCTGCTGAATGCGCAGTTCCGATGCGCTGGAGTTCCCGCTATTCATTCATTGGACACCAAATTTTAATCATTTGCATGTTCGGTCAAAATGTCTTTGCATACGAAATTTCATTACAATCGGACAACTCCTTCTTGGTGAGTCGATTTTTTTGTTATAGAGTCCATAAAGGAGTAGGAAACCAAACTTTTTGAAATGGTTCTTTCACTATATGCAGCTGCAAATTATAATTTACGGCGTCACCGTAAGCAATCTCCTCTGTTCCTAATGCAATGCATATAAAATATACGACATATGTTGAACACAGAACAGTCGGAATAACATATAAATGAATAATTAGACTTGTTCAGGGAATAGCTCACAAGATTGAATTGCTTCTGTCTACTGAATTAAAACGACCTAATTATCGAGAAATAAAAAACTCAGATTGACCTCTTGATTCTTTAAAAGTATAAAAAAAATTACCCTAAAAGTACCCAAAATGATCGACTTATCTTGAAGTGAACGAGTCGTGGAGACCGAATTGTGTTTAAGAATAAAATTGAGAATGAAAGTGTGTATTAATAACCCATTCTCTTTGTAAAGAAATTGTAATGGTCGAAAATTGACCTCTAACCAAAGAACGCTTCTTTCCAACTTTTTATGTAACTCTGTGTATAACTCTAGTTCTATTGTTCCATGTATAATTCCATGTATGACTTCAACTCCATGTATTACTCAAGATCTATTACTCCATGTATAATTCCATGTATGACTCCAACTCCATGTATAATTCCATGTATGACCAACTCTATGTATAATTCCATGTATGACTCCAACTCCATATATAATTCCATGTATGAATCCAACTCCATGTATAATACACACACATGTGCCATCTCCGTGTATAGCACGCTCTTGAACAAACACAAGTTACCAGCCTATTATGGGTACCTAATAGGCTGATAAGAGCATACATATTAAATTCGTAAGTCTCTTTCGATTCCAGAAGGTGGTGCACAGATATAATATAAAATAGTGAAGCGCTACATTGTAAATACAAAATGAAAAATTTCCTTATAATTAACTTAGTCCAGTTAACGTATTAATTAGTGGTTAAAATCAGGAGATAATTGACTTTATTCAATTATTTCGTTCATCAAACTAAATCGTTTATTTGACGTTAAGTCGCCATTTAAATTAACTGCCCATTGATCAATACATTAGCTTGAACATCTTGATGTAGCCAGACAATCAATTTCTAATCAAGTAATTCTGATTGATGGATTTCAAAAAAGCTGCACCGCATTACAGAGAAAAGATCCCTTTGCCAGAACGCCCAAATAAACTAGTTTAATTAAAGCGAAGATGTGGAAAACTCTATCTCTCTGCACAAAATATAAAGCTTGCTTGTAATTTAATTAATTTTGAAAGCGCCCTCTACTTTGGACGAGATTATCAGCGAATTATCAAAAGCCGTTTTTAAAAGCATTTGGTATTAAAAGAAAGCATATTATCTGATATGTTAAAGCCAGCTATAATGGCAGGTCAGCAAATTGAAATTTCTTTTCGCTTTATCCCTTGTATTGGTGTTATCGTTTTGTGAAATTTACCACCACAGAGAGAAAGATTAATAAAAAAAGGTGTTATCACGAATCGTAAAATTAAAATACTGTTAACCTTCAACATTTATGTTAAATAAACTATACTTTAAGTACAAGTAGCTTACTCAGAATGAATAGTTTATTAAGTATATGTAATTTACTGAGTATAGAAGTAAATCACAAAATATAGATAAATATTAAATTTACTTAATTTATTGAGCATGTGCATTTACCAAATAAAAATAATTTACTAAGTATAAAGTATATGTGTGTATGCATGTATGTAAAGAAAAGGATATCTTTCCTAGTGCACAATATATATATATAATTTTATATAATATGGCGCATTTTTATAAGAAAAAAAGAAGAAGAAAAAGAAAAATCTTTGATTTCTTAAGTGGACTGCCCTTCGAGTCGTCAGTTAAATCGTAAAGGAGCTGAATTTTGATGGATTTTGTAATATGGGTAAAAAATCTTATTTTGCATATTTTACGTATTTGTATTGTCTAAAATATACAGGGTTTTCATAAAAGAAGTATACAATTTCAAATTTTATTTGCATCGAAACTACAATAGCTAAAAATTTAATTATTCCCCCTGTCCGAAAATATAGTAGGGGAAAGTTGGGCAAGTTGACGACCATTTTAAAAAGATGCAATTTTAAGGAACAGTTTTTGCTTTGGGGACATATTTATGGTATATTTACATGGGTATATTTTTATGGTATATTTATATGGGTATATTTTTATGATATACTTAGGTTTATGACAGATCTGACGGACAACTTACATTAAAATAAGAAAACTACAGCTACATAATATAAAAAAAGAAGAAAAAACATAATACGTTGTCTTCCCCCATACCAGGGGCATGATGACGAACCATATGGGGGGGGGGCAAGTTGGCGAACACAATTCGTGACCCATATTCCCCTAAAGCGTTTTATCAGTGATCGCAAAATGTAATCGCCCAACTGCTGATATTTTGTGCAGAGATCGTGCCACCATTTTCGGCATACTTTACACTGGAATTCAATCTTCCTGCGGAGGATCAGTGTAGCTCTCATTCTATCCAGAACGGTTAAATGAATTTGCAGCAGATGAGCTTTTGTGCATAGTTTTTACAGTTTTCCTTTTAACAGTTTTACGAAATTTAACTTTCTCTTTGCAAGCGTTATTTTCCTATTGACAGTTAGCTGTTTAGCCTTTTTGAACAGTAAAATCTCTTTCTGAGGAGTTGCTTTTAACATTATCGTTGTCTATTTTGCTGTGATTGTTTGTTTCGGGTTTGCTCGCGTGCAATCAGTGGGAGCCGCACTGCTCAGGGAAATGCCATAAGTTGTTGAACAATCGTACTAGAGGCATTTTCTAGCAATCTTTCTTCGTCCGCATCAATCCGTTCTGAGGTTGGATCACACACTTCTTGAATGTATTCTTCCTCGTGTTCGGTCTTTTCTGCAGAAATTGCGGCTGAAAAGTCAGCATCACTGAAAATGTGTCTATTGAATGGT
Source organism: Dysdera silvatica (assembly GCA_006491805.2). Lineage (NCBI taxonomy): Eukaryota > Metazoa > Arthropoda > Arachnida > Araneae > Dysderidae > Dysdera > Dysdera silvatica. Next base: position 37,610,361 of record QLNU02014802.1, read on the forward strand.
GTAATTCATATCCATTTGTTGCTATTCCCACTGATGCTGCCTTAGAATAGGCTAACATGAAATAATGTAATAAGGAAAATAAGAATATAAATTAATATAATAATAAATATAATTACCTAATAATAAATAAATTATTAATAGAAAAACCGTAATAATAATTTACTCTAAGTATCGAAAACCGGGACAATGCTCCAATATTTATATAATGGGGCAAGATGACGAATTCGCCAAGTTACTCCTAACTGTGCCTCTTAGTATTTCACATTAGTAACTTTTTCTTATTGACCAAAATGATAAAAAAAAATGCGTTTCAATACTAGATGTTAAATTGCTCGTAAAGAAAAAAAAAAAAGATTTTTCGGGGCCTGATGGGACCCGAACCTACGCCCTCCTAATTGCCTGTCAGGTGCTCTACCTACTAAGCTACAGGCCCAACCACTCTTTCCCTTACGAGTATATATATAGCTTTCCATGGACAAGTTCGCTATTGGTGTGGCAGTACTGTGACTACCGTTGCCAAAGTGATGATGAAGGATGATTTTACGAGTATTTCTTTACAGTAATTGTCCATTATTGCCACATCATCGGCTAATATGAAAAAACTGTTACCTTAATAATATTAAAATCTAGTTCATCATATCGGACATTCTTGCTTCTTTAACTTGTCGCTTTGGCAACGGTAGTCACAGTACTGCCACACCAATAGCGAACTTGTCCATGCAAAGTTATATATATATACTCGTAAGGGAGAGAGTGGTTGCGCCTGTAGCTTAGTAGGTAGAGCACCTGACCGGCAATCAGGAGGTCGTGAGTTCGGGTCCCACCAGGCGCCGGAAAATCATTCTTTTCTTTACGAGTAATTTAACATCTTTTGTTGCCACATCATCAGCTAATATGAAAAAACTGTTGCTTTAATAATAAAGTTTCAATACTGCTAAACTAAGCTAATATTACGCTTAAAATCATTTTACATTTGTCGCATAAATCTATAGCTTATCTTAAACTTTCCCAAAGGTTAACAGAAAACTTTGAAGCATGTAAAAACTATAATCTTCACTCACATCAAAACGATGTGTTATAAGAAGGCCGCTATACGTCAGAACATAAAGAAATTGTTGTTCTTCGACTACGCGGTACCAGGGCTGCCATATAGTAATAAATATTTAAAATGAATGCAATTCGCCATCTTGCTCAGCTCGTCAAGTTGCCCCACTTTCCTCCTATACATTTAAACAAATATATTTGTTTGTTTGGATTTTTTATGGCGCAAGAGCATCTGGGCTATACTGCGCCAATACTGCGCCAAATTTGTTGTCCGAAAACATGGTATACGTTTGAATTTTTTTCATCCGAAAATGTGGTGTACATTTTGACTTCTTTGTCCGAAAATATGGTACGGGCTTACATTTAAAAATAATTTTTGTACATCAGTTACGCAATAAGCTTAGTTTTTTACTCAAATATTTACTTCCTCCGTTAATCGTCAATGATTCTTTGAATGATTACTATATTTTCGGAGAGAGGGAGTATTTTTTTTATTACGCGGCTTACAGTCAAAGTATTTGCTGCATAGTTAGAATGTCTACACGTGACCAACAGCGCACGTGCGTTGAAAGAAAGTACCAGACACCGAAAACAGCATTGACAGTATCGACATAGAAGAAAGCTACTTATGCAATATGGTTTATGGAGACGAAATCATTAGCGTAAGTGGAACGAAATTCCAGAAACATGTATAAGAGAGCAACCTTTTATTTGAAAAAATAATGTAACTTCTCTTGACATACTTACAAAACTCGTTAACGACTCCTTTCTGAATGTAACACCCGATATTTTGTAGCGAACGTGGGTGGATACAGACTTTCGTTTGCACACTATATTAAGGAAAACAGAACGCACGTGGAGATATCCTAACTATGAAAAAATTGTTTGTTTGTTTGTTTTTTGGTTTTACGGCTCAAAGACTACAGTGGTCATGCTGCGCCGGGACCTACTGTTTTCCGAGGAATCCGAACCTCTTAAGGCCTAGGGAACCAAACCCCGGACTACAGTGAGCAGTGCGATCTTTATGAGATCTCTGAGTAAGCGTTCTTTTTGCACTGCTGGGAGTCGAACCCGGATTAGCCGCGCAATAGGAGAACGCGTTACCACACTGCGCCACCGCAGGGCGAAAAAATTGAAAATGAATTCAAATTTAGTATTAGAAGTTTTTTTTTCGGATTTAAAATATTTAATCAAAACTAGTTGTTGCCATGCTAGACCATAATGCCGACCCCATATGAACATGGGAAATGGCGAAGTGGTGGAGGAGGAAGAAGAAGAAGAAGAAGAAGAAGAAGAAGAAGAAGAAGAAGAAGAAGAAGAAGAAGAAGAAGTTGCCGTTGTAATTTTCAAAGTTGCTGCAAGTTTTAATATAAAGACGGTCCCTTACGCAAATTTTATACATATGGATGGGTAGCTTTCATTGTTTGCTATCGATTGGCACCTTTGAATTTTCTGTAGCACAATTATTGCGCGAATGGCAAATGGGTGTTTAGATTTTTATTTCACCGGCTGTACAAATAAAAATATAAGTGAAGTTGATAACTTCTGCATTAAAATGTAAATTAGATTAATATCCTCTATATTAAAATATAAAATATATTAATATCTTCTATATCAAGGTTAGACATTCTAACTAAAGAAAAGTATTTTACTATTAGACATGTAATAAAAAAAATTAAGTTCTAGCTATTGCGGTTTAGATGCAAATAAAATTTGAAGTTGTATACTATTTTTATAAACACCCTGTATATTTGTGTCGATACTCATATGTTTAAAAAGCAAAAAGTAAATATCGATACATGACTTTTACAGAGCAATATTTATTAACTATGGTATTTAATCTAAACATATTTTTTTTATCGTCTAACGGCACTTTGCAACGGTCGGCTTGCTTAAACCAAACTAAGCTTTAGTTAGCTATTCCTAACTATATAATAAATATTATAATAATTAATAAATTTATAAATTAATAATATTAATAATATTAACTATATTAATTTTAAACCTTCAAGCCTTTTAAATTAGAAATTCGTGGAAGAAATTAACTAAAGAAATTAAATTTGACACTGACATTTTCTGGACCAAACAAGCTCTAGTTTCGGTCGAAAAACGTGTGGATGCTAAAATGTAATTTCAGTTTAATTCTATTTAATTTGCATATAGATACATTCTATAGCATATTAACAAGTGAAATCGGCTATGAACTCCGAACCACAGCCAAAGATTCTTCTCCTAAAACCGAAAGCAGGATCGTTAGAGAAAAATAAATCTTTAAACGCGTCACCTCACGGTTTGGGCTCTTCACCAGGGATGGGGAGGTGGGGCAATTTCAATAGGCTGGGTGGAACTTCAATAATGCACACAAACATAATTGAACATAATACTCATTAAAGTGCGATTCGCCCAGGGACCCCTTGCAAATCCCATTCACAGCCCTGTTCTTCCCTATACAATTGCTTAAAAGGGGAATTACGCAATAGAGCTTCATTGATAAGTGATTTCTGGCCAATAACTGGTAATCCAGTTACCCTTTGGTCGGAGACGTCTCTGGCAACACATTAATTCCATTTCCGCTGAAAATTCATGAGTCCATTACGCATGGAAATAAGTTCCATTAACTTGAGATGTCCTTCTAGCGCTGAATAACATCCGTGAAGAGCGGAAGATAGACAGCTTTGAAATATTCTTGAGTGACATGGAATCAAAAGCCGTGAATAGCTAAGTTTCCCGAAAGATTTAAAGACAAGAGGAAAGGGGATACTTTTCATATTTTATTTAACAAAGCTAGTAAAACGTAGAATAAAATCTCATATCCTGAATTTCTTTTAAACGTATATTTACTATGAAAACAACTGACGTTTCTTATACCAGACATATGTTTATAATATTCTAATACGGGTAATCCCCTCTTGTTGGCCCTACGTTCCCCGAAAACAAGACATTAACCAGATCAAAAAAAAAAAACTCCTAAAAAAGGAAGCTGAAGCATATCCGCCATTTTGTTGCCATTGTATCACGTGATCGTGGTTGCAAATTGTATTTATTGGCGACATTTTGAAAGTTGCGCCAATGTTTACATTAATCGGATAATCGCGGATTGTTGATTATTTTTATGCCAAAATAGCGATCATTGCGCCAATGCGTAAAACCTTTATCGCCAAGGTAAATGAAACCGGAATTGTACAACAAAATGGCGGCTGATGCGTCGGCCTAGAATGCTGGGGGCTCTAACCAGATCGAACACGAAACAAATTCCACAGAAATTATTAAATCATTCTTAGGATGGAATAAGTCTAGCAAACACAAGTAATGTAAGTACCCACTACATTAAAAGCTATCTTAATGGATACCCCTCAGGTACAGTTAACATGTTTTTACGGTCAGATAAAAATTCGCAGGCCAAAATTCATATTTCGAAAATTCAAAATTCATATTTTTTAATTTTATATGTCGAACCCTTGATAAGCGGTTACCCTTAGATACTAACACGGACATTCAATCAATCAATCAAATTGTTTTCATGGTTCATTCTATTAGGATATAACACCTGTATGGACACAATGTTTGAACTTCGGTCATTCTCTAGAAGTATTTTTAACAACAAATAACTAAAAGGGAAGACAAGAGCTAAGGAGGAAGGATACTCCGCCTCTTTCTTCCGAGAATTTCTCCTCCTATTAACAAATAATAGAACGATTGACTCAGATTTGCTGATTCAAAAGAATGATGCTTACCAAAGACTTTTATGTCCTTAAGAAAGAACTGTACGAATATCGTACTACATAGGCAGTGTAACCTAGTGTAAGCAGACGTTAAGATCACATTGTTAAAAATTTGCTGAATTAATTCAGCTGAAATAATTCACAGGGAAGAATATGTGCGTGACTAGAACGGGTCAATCCGGATGGTTCTGCCAGAAGCGCAAGGTCACCTAGCTATGGTAGGTTTGTAGCCCAGTCGGGGCACGATCCCAGTTGCCCCATCGAGCTATTTGTATATATGGAACTATCCCCAGTGCCTCATATGCCATTGCCTTGCCCCAGTTGACCCTTCATACCTGGCTACGGACCTGAGCTAGGGTGCTGCATGGTGTGTCATTTTCTCTGTGATACAGTGTATAGTAAAGATAATGTAAGATTCAAAGTCTGCCATTTAATTGCTATCAGAAAATAACCATTTAATGGACAGCTATAAATTTTGGATAGTTGCCTTTCCCCGTTAAACAACACTAAAACGCTATTTTATACAAGGAAGATTAAACGTGGCAACTCCTGGCAGAAAATCCCATTTCATAATAACTCTTCGAAGAATTCCGGAGAACTTCGATATATTTCAGGTTTTTCGCTCGGAAATATCCGGTTTCAAGCTTAATCTTGAATACGGAAATTTTGATTGGACACTCCTCGTGCCGATTTTTTATTTTCCGGGAGCCGTACTCTTCGAATTTCGCGACGCAATTTTTCCAATTTAAATATTTTCTTCCACCAAAGTTCGCTCCGAATGCCCCTTTATTTTTATTTATTTTTTCAAATTCTTCAATTTATAGAACTTGCTTTTTTCAGGTCAATTTCGAGGAGAGAAAATATTTCTTTACACAAAGTAAACTTATTACGTTGTGAAGTTTAAAGGCACATATAGCATTAACCTATGAGTGGTAAAAAATGACGAATCGATACGTGAAATATATTAAAAATATTTAAAACAACGTTTAAAACGTATCAACAATGATTTATTAATAAAAATCAAAGCTTTTTAGGCGAATAAATCAGTCGCCATTCTTCGGGAATACATGATGCTAAAATGACAACAAAATAGTGTTTCCATTCACATAGTTGCAAAGTTGCCCTTCCGATGATTTTTTGTAAAAGTCTATTACTTTTGGGATACCGTGTTGGTCGACATACGGCCAAAAATTTCCAGGGATCTAAAATGGTGAGAAAACGTTGGAAAACCAGAAGAAAAAAGTTTATGGTAGAGCGGGAGGCGCCGGGGAGCAGTTTGTGAGGTGGATTTAAGAAGGTTTTTCCAGGCGAAGTTGAAAGTGGGTGTGGATCTATGATCGTTCACTATGGTGTCTTGAAATTTGTTGATAAAAAAGGCTTCAAGACAGCCGAGTTCAATAGATGATTTTGGTTTGTGAATTAAACTACGAAACAGTGTGGCTATGACGAACTGTATTTAATTGCCAGACGTATATGTAAATGAAACTTACATTTCTAAATATCCCTTTGAAGTCAAATAGTGTTATTTGTCTACAGTAAAACTGGTGTGCATTTGTATCGCATTATAATGTATTTGCACGCAAGTATTTTTGCGCACCATAAAAAAAATGAAAGATCAAATTTTGTAATTAAATTATAATTAATATCAGTTACTAGCATTACAAGAAATATATTTTTAATCTTCATCATCGTTACAAAAAAATATTTAAATATCAATAATATTCTTTAAAAATCAAGGTGTACATCACAGCATCCAATTTTTATATAAATTATGTTGCAGGAATGAAAACATAATGCACATTTATCAAGCATCCTAATATGGTCTCAAAAGCAGGAATTAAATATGAGGAAATATAAAGAAGGGTAAACAAGTCTTTTATCTTATAAAGTATGATACAATTAAACTTCAATTAAGAATTTTTTAACAAGTTACATTTGTTTGCGTGTAATTGGAAGATTCGTTTAACAATTTTTCTTAATAAATTGCTTTAATTATACAATAATTTTCGGTACCCAAAAAAACTGTCAAAACTTCACAATTAAACTTTAATTATAAATTTATTTAACAAGTTACATTTGTTCGCATATAATTAAGAGATTCGTTTAACAATTTTACTTAATAAATTTCTTTAATTATACAATAATCTTCGGCACCCCAAAAACTTCTTAAATTACTTTAACAAGTTTATTCCCAAATTTAATTAAGGGGCTTACTTATCAAGTTTACTACCTGGGTGACACATGTATTTGCTTTCGTGAAATATCGCATGTTTACTGATTTCTTTCAAGTTTACTTTTCATATTATTTCTTGCATTTTTACTTCTTTATCATTTCGTGCATTTTACTCTTTATCATTCTGCATTTTTACTCTTTATTATTTCCCTTCCATTTTTTACTTCATTATTTCCTTTCCATTTTACTTTTTATTATTTCTTTACAAATTCACTTATTTATTAATACAGACCATTTATCTATTACTCATTACAAGTTTACTTGTCTATTGACTATTGTGAGTATTTCTTTTGTTTAAATGTTACTTATTTAATTAATTATAATGCGACAAAAATTTATTTTTTTCTTTGAAAGTGATTTATTATCTAATACTACTATCTCATTGTCTATGGTGAGAATTGTTGATTTTAATATATAATTTTTACTTCGTACATAGTACGCCCTGTCTGGTAAGACAGCGCAGCCTACGGTGGCCACCTTTCCCAATTCATGTTCAACTGCACGACAACGAATGGACGATAAATACATATTCACGGTTAAATTTCTAATTAAAAACCGTCTACAATTCGGAAAACTTACCTGAAATAATGATTAGGGAATATGAAATATAGTGGCATTCATGAGCGCCCACATATGAAGCAGGGGAGCTAGAGGCCCACCCCCTCTGTTCAAAAATTTAATTTGTCCAATTTTACTATGCATTTACTTTAAAAAAAATTTACAGTCACATTTTAAAAAAAAGGTACTTTTTAGCTCATTACTAATTGTCAAGCAGTATCAATTATTTTTGTAGCCTTTTGGTATCTTGTACATTCACTAAAATTCTCGACAGCTTTGAGAAGGAGGTAATAATTTTTCTCAGTTCCCCTAGAAATACTCGTTATGTTTCTCAGACCACTCCCCACCTTAGAAATACTCGTATGGGCGCCAATGATGGCATTAAATCTATCCGTAGAAAATTCCAATTTTTCAGTAGGCGGGGGAAAACTCTCGATAACTTTCAGCCTAAGAATTTCTTCGCTGACTTTTTGATACTCTCTCTCTCTCCCATACCTTTGGAAGTAACTATGTCAGATTTTGGAAAACCTTGCTTCGTGAAGTAGTGTAATAATATAAAGTCCATGGAAAATGTTCGTCGTAACAAAACCGAACAAGTCTACGGGGAAGAACGATGTCTGAAAGAGGTTTTGGCGACAATATCGACAGCAAGAAAAAAAAAACCTGCTTTCTTCGCCTAAAGTAATTTGGACGGTCTTTTGGGGCGGACAGCTGAGGCAGAAAGAATAAGAAAATACTGTAAAATAAAAAGTAAATAAAGTTTTACTCAGTGATTTTTTTGAAGTTCATCGATTGGAAACTTCGATGATGATGAGGAGGAGGAAATTCAATCTTCAACTACTGCATTTTCATTACTATCTTTAGATTTATTTAATCTTTTTTTTTCCCTCAAATTCACACTATCATACTATCTTCTTTTTTTTTCTGTATGTGAGAATGGCCACCACTTTTTCATTGAGGAAAGTGATTGTCAGTGACACTATTGTTGGGGGCCATTTCAGACTGATTTTTCAGACGCTATTTTTTACAAAAGAAACTAAATCGATCTCGTTGGATTATTCATATTACTTCGCCTCTGAAATGAAACGAAAAGTATCTGCCATAAATTTTGGCATCACGTGATCACTCTGAGAATTTGTTAACAGGTTTGTTTGATAGCTTTACCATAAACGACAGACAATTCCTTTTCTTCATGTGACTGAAACAGATGAAAAATTTTATTAAAAAAAGTATTAATCGATCAATCTCTCTCTCTTCTTTTTTTCATGGATAGCCAAAATTCTTAATCGAATTCCAAAAAACCGTCAAATTTGACCTAAAAATTTTCCTCAGGCTATATATTTACAGAAGAACCTCCATATAACGAACTTCTCTATATAGCGAAGTTTTGGTAAATCCACATAGTCATTACATATGAAAGTGTTTCTATATAACGAAATAAATTTATATATAACGAAATTTTTAACTACCAAAACATAAAATACAATGGTCACGTCAGCGATATCACCTTCCCTAATATTGTGGGAATACAATACGGTTTTAAGATAAATGGCAAACAAACAAAATGAGGCACGCCTTAAGGACTTTAAAGTCGTTCGTAATTAAGAGTTTTACTAAGCACACACACACACCTGTGTCTGGTTGCCTGTTAGGCTAGCTGTTAGGTAAGCTGTTAGGCTAGAACAGGCCCCAATTGTCTTTGAATACACTGTATTGTTTGAATAGTGGTACTTATCCCGCTTTTTTGCTCGTTTGATTACCAGAAATCCAGACCTTGCAAATTTCCCACAGGGGTGCTAACACTTGTATGATGAATCAACACCACCATTTGTTGTGCAGCAGGATGTTAGAAATTTTTCTACAAAAGCATGAATGTGTATGAAAGAAGCATTAAATACATTTTCATTTTAAGGTAAGAATTGTTCAACTATTTTTTTTTTTATATGCATGTATATTTCACACTTAAAACATCTATTTTTAAATGGTTGAATGTTATTTATGAGAAACAGTCGTTTACTGGAAAATGGGATTTTAATTGTGGTATCATATTGCACTGCCCTGGTTCATGAATACATCGTTTCCACCTAGCGAATTTTCTATATAACGAAATTTTTTCATGGAACTGTCCATTTCGTTATATGGAGGTTCTACTGTATATAAATATAGGGAAGTTTCCAAAATCGCATTCATATACATTTATTTAATTCAATTT
>QLNU02014802.1:37631089-37646946 GCA_006491805.2 Dysdera silvatica
TAAGGAGTTCCTCAATCTTGGTTCCTGGGAATTAATATGGTTAAAAGATTAACATGTGGTTGACTGTATTGGAACAAGAGAATTACACACCCGAGGAGAACATCGTTGATTCGTCCAAGAAAGATTAACGATGTCAGTATAGAGATTAGTTCCTATATGTCGAAACATTAGAACAGCCATTCGCTTGGCTAACTTATGAAATGGCAAGATTCCAAAAGGTGACTACAGGTTAGAAGGATTTCTTTTTATATTTGTGCATATGATCTTCAGTATATTCCATTGGATTTGTTCAATTTTATTAACATATCGCAGAGTAGTCAAAGCTCAGATATTACTACAATAAGTTAATTGCGAGTGAACCAATGAAAAGTGAATTTGTCTAATTGTTTAAAGAAAGAAATACTTATGATCGCCTAATAAAATCCAAGAGCGAAGAAAGTTTGGAAATTATTTTATCAAAATGCATTTACTAGGAAGATTGAAAACTTAGGTGACCGCCGAGGAAATTATCCGTACTTAATAGTTGTATCAATCTATTATTAATAAAGGTGAACGGTAAACTTTCTAAGAATCAAGAAGCGTCTATTATGAAAAAAAGATGCATCGACTCTTATCAACTTCTTATCAACTTCTAATTTGTTTAAACTACCAAAACCAACCTAATATCAGCTGAATTTGTGATTTAGACGCAATCACCAATCGGCTGGTAGTAGGCATTCACATTTCTTATATATAAAATAGATTATAAATAATATTGGTTTTTCAAAATGTTAGTCTAAAATTGAAATAATCATAAAATTAAATAGATAAGCAATTTCACAAACTATAATGGGTTCAGCAACGGTTTCCCTTTAAAGAACAAAAAGAAATTTTCCTTCTTAAGAGTAAAAAGGAACAGATTTCGATTTAAAATTGGAATTTGAAAACAAGAGGGTGGAAAACAATGTTCAAAGATCTGCAAAAAGTAATCAGCTATTTGTTAAAGGGGAAAAAAACTAATGTTATTTGCTGAGAGCCACAAAAGCTTTATTGTTCGTCTTTTGGACAATTTGGGATGTTTAAAAGAAACTACCAGAATTTATGATTCGGTTGATTAAATCCAACCAATTTCCGCCTTCTTGATTGAAGAACACTAACTTTATTTTCCTCTCAAAGAAACTCGAAATAAACCGTAGGGATTTTCTTAGATCATTCCTTCGGCCAAAATTCAATCGCTTGATGTAAAACATTAACAAATCCTCTTTCGCTGAAAGTTTTTTATCTTTTAAAAAGGGAAAAAAAATCCTCTTCTTTTTCCCTTTCCCGATCTTAGATCAAGGATAGGGGAAAAAGACTTTGTCGGGGCCCATCTATCATGACTCGTAGAGACAGCAGCCTACTATCCGTATCATTCATTTGCCGTTGATGAAAGTAAAAAAGTGCGACGTAGCAATTTTGTAGAGAACGGGTTCCCTCGTTTTTTCCCTATGGGGAATTTCTCAAAGGGTGCATCGTCAAGAAATAAATGTAATACAAAGTAAAGCAGCGCAAATGAAAGCTAGATATGGTGCATTGGCTTAGTCCATGCGGGTGCGCATTTATTATTTTTCCCTTTTTAAATAAAAGTTTTTCACAGTGGCAACGAGCCAGTTTGGCATGGAACTCGCGCCATTTGATGCATCGCAACCGTTATCGATTGCGCCCTATCACGGGGGGGAAAACGTTGATGTTTGAAGTCTGTCCCGCCAAATTGACGTCCTTCTGCATGTCAAAGACATTAAAAGAGAAGGGTGGCGAGAAAATCGTGCCAATGTGGCCTACCGACTCTTGAAGATACTTATTGATATCAAGGAAAAAGAAAAGAAAAAAAGAGGCAAAATGTATGTCCTTTATGTGGAAAACGGTCTTTTAATGGAACTTGACGATAGCTTATGAATTATTTACATAAATAGGCCGCCATTTATTTTGTGACTCCAGACTCGGCTCCTCAAAAACATTGCGGACCAAGAATTTTTCTTTAAAAAAATTTACATGAAAAAAAATTTAAATAATCTCCACTGAATCTAGGTTAGCATAAATAGAACGTTACTATTCGTAAGCTCAGTGGGAATTTATTTTCCTAATCTTGCTCCTGCTGACTCAATATATTAGTTTTCCGGGTGTAACTCTTCTTTAGTATGGCATGTGTCCTATTACTCGGACAGTAATTTTATAGCAACTTGAATTTGTACGATGTTTCCCGCAATTACCCCTGCTGACTGCAGAATGTTACTGTTCCGGATGTAACTCTGCCTTTGTATTGCGTATGTTCTATTACTCGGTCAGTAATTTTACAGCGGCTCGAATTTTTAAGATTTTTTCCGCGAATTTTAAAATTTTTTAACAAATCCATGAATTTTAGATTTTTCTGCGTTATTGTCTAATTCCTGTTATATATTTTTAATTCATTTTCACATTTAAATATTTTTAATACTATCATCATCAATCTCTTGAGTGAAAATTGGTCGAAAATGTACTTAAACTAAGTACAGTGAAAATTGGTTATAACGACCTCCAAGGGACCGTGAAAATTCGGTCGTTATAACCGATAGTCGTTATAAAGGATGTCTTTTTAAAATCATAGTAGCCTATAGCAATGTACTCTAGAGTTTTATACATTATTTTGACAGTAGAAAGTATTAAACTTTTTGATCTCAAAATTAAATAAAAACATAATTATAATGAATTTAATTTCCGTTTATATTATGTTATAACCACACTAAGTACATAGTACTTTCTTAGTTTTTTAAATTGAAAAAATTGTAGAAAATACTACTAAAGTATATAATGTAGAAAACAAATGTAATAAATAGTATTAATTATATTATACTAATGACTTCAGAACAGTTCCAGTTTAAGAATTTTGCGGGCTCTATGCTGAAAAAATAGAATGGGCCCTTTAAGAATATGACCCTCGTAATATTCAATTAATAAATCATTTTATTTTAGTTTATTATCTTTAATATTCAGGTTTAGCAGTAATAAAAATTTCTCGGACATTTGTAAATAAACAAGATTAGAATAAAGCTTAAATTTTGGTAACTAACTTTAAATTTTAATAACTAACCCACATGGTTCTGCTTTATGACTGTCAAGTCGCGTCGTTATATCCGATACTAATTTCCCTACTTAAAATCTACGTAGACTACAAAATCGCCGTCGTTATAGCAGGTTTCGTCGTTATATACGATGTCGTTATAACCGATATATTTAGTATGGAGTAGAATAGCAAATCAAACTTCTTGTAAAAATTCCGTCGTTATATGCGGTTGGTCGTTATAAACGATTTTCACTGTATGTAAAATATATTATGCATTGCCCCACCGTAACCTAAAATGTTAAGCTAAAACGTTAGAATGTAGATTGAGCGTAAGTACGAGTTTTTCCCCCACACATGTATGTACTGGAATACTCTGTTCATAAGATGAGATGGTATGTGTTCAAGAAATTTAGACTGTGTGTGTGTGTGTGTGTTTGTGAGCAGTATAATCTGTGTGAAGTAACTCTTGATAATGTAATTATTCTTCTGCGTTAAGTCAATGTTGTGTTTACTAGTCATTATCAATAGAAGTACATATCTCTCTACTTTACACTCATATTGCCTCCTCCAATAAGATATTAGGCCATCATTAACAAAAACATCGAAATTATTAAATATTAAACCTAATTAATTAATTAATTTTTAAATTTGCAATGGCAGGTAAAAGATATCTGAAGCCGATCCAAGAAACATTTATATACCCATTCGATTCCTTGCTTCCCAGTACCGTCCCCATGTAGAAACTGAAATGATCGTAGGACAATGAAGTAGCGTAGGAAGAATGAAGCTTCGAAGTAGGAAAACTGAAGCTTCGAAGTAAGAAGAATTAAGCTTAGAAGTAGGAAGAATGAAGCTTAGCAGTAGAAAGAATAAAAGTAGGTTTTACGTTAAGGTTTAGTAGGAACTGAAGTGATCGTAAGAGAATGAAGTAACGTAGGGAGAATGAAGCTTAGAAGTATGAAGACTGAAGCTTAGAAGTATGAAGACTTAAGCTTAGAAGTAGGAAGAATGAAGCTTAGGAGTAGGAAGAATAAAGGTAGGTTAAGGTTTAGTAGGAACTGAAGTGATCGTAGAAGAATGAAGCAACGTAAGAAGAATGAAGCTTAGAAGTAGGAAGGATAAAGATAGGTTTTAGGTTAAGGTTTAGTAGGAACTGAAGTGATCGTAGGACAGTGAAATAGCGTAGGAAGAGGGCTCAAGAACCCCCCCCCCCCCCAAATACCAAAACACATTATTTTCTAAATAAGACACAAAAAACAACGTTTTAGAAGCGTATTTATGTCAAGATTGAGTTCAAGCTACTCATTTCGGGCGATAGAAGTTCGCCCTTCTTCGGGAGTGAACACGTGGAATATCGTCAACAAACGAGGTTGATTCGCGGATGTAACAAGAGAGTTCGAGCTACGCGTTTCGGGCGATAAAAGTTCGCCCTTCTTCGGGAGTGAACACGTGGAATATCGTCAACAAACGAGGTTGATTCGCGGATGTAACTAGAGTTGAGTTATTAAGTGAAATGTTGACGAAACGCGTAGCTTGAACTCAATCTTGACATAAATACGCTTCTAAAACGTTGTTTTTTGTGTCTTATTTATATTGCGTATTGTTTCGTCGAATATTTCCACATTATTTTCTGTTAGAGAACATCGTATAATCTTCTTTAAAGCGACTTGAACACCACCCATGAGCTTTTAATTGTTACGCTACTGTAGGTGAGCTATGTCCATTTTTTCACGAAGATGCACACTGCAAACAAAGCAATCTAAAACGTATTGTTTTCAAAACATTAGACTAAGCCTAACACTTTAAGATTCCAGCTGTCTATTTGCTCAGAACTGCTGGAGAAAGAGAATTTGTTACGCAAATAGGATGGATTCAAACCAACTATCCTTGGATCACCGTTTCATGTTTCGATATCTATACCACTGAGTAGAGTCCTGCTTGTTCTCATTCGTCCATATGTGTGTATATATATGCATATGGACGTACACCCATACTAGTATTTTCATATATGAGCAAGTATAAGTATGCATATATATATGCATGGATGGACGAAAGGTATATCTAATGTGAAATAAATTACTTTTTCCTTCACAAAGTATCCATAAAAAACCACTGCTGAAATAAAGCTCATAAAAATAAGAATGTAAAATAAAACCACATTTTTCTCAATGTTTAAACAAAAAAGGAAAAATCGTACAAAGAATAAAACAAATACATCTTAGACTTAGTAAAAAAATACCTATTTAATGTTTTAAGAAGTTTCAGAAAAAATTTCGAATTGTAGTTTAAAATAGCCTTTGAATAGCAGATTTATATTTCAAAAGTCAATCGAAATTATTTTTTAATTTTACGCTTATGCTACTAATTTATATTTGCACTGACTTTTACGCCTTGTATGATTTCTCATTTTTACTCTCTTCTTTCCATACATCTACAAACTTATTTTCAATTTTATGGTTACATTAGTTATTCCATAATTAACTAATAACTATAATAATTAGTTATTCCATAATTAAATTAGATAATTCTATTGAATTAATGCTCCTTTTGTGCAAACGTAGATCCAGAGAAAGATTTTGGGGGAGTGAGAATACAAAATGCAGTAGCACTCACTTGTGACTTGCGTTGATCACTTGTGACTTGTGACTTGTGTTGACTCACTTGTTTGTGCAGTAGCACTCACAAATGAGCCCACATTTAGCGAGTTTCCAGATATAATGAAGCAAATATGGATTTTGTTTGGTATGGTATAATGATTAAGAGCTTTTAGCGAGCAGGTCTTTCTTAAATCTCGGTTTTAACGAGCAATTTAAAAATGAAATGGGAAATCAAACTTTTTATAAAAATTCCGTCGTTATATGTGGTTGGTCGTTATAATCTGCGCTCGTTATAACCGATTTCCACCGCATTTTTATGGATTTGGGAGAAATTTCCATAATCCCCCCGTGGATCTGCCACTGCTTAGTGAGTTTCACCGTTTCCAAAACACAAAGTAGCAACTATCAAAACTTGTAAAGGAAAAAAGAACATTTCAAAGCAATACATTACTGGAATTCATTTAAAATGTCATTCGCATTACAACCAAACGTTTAGAAAACGAGAAAAATAAAGTAAATAGCGAATGGTATTGATTTTCTATCCATTCGCGATGTTGTGTGCACCGTTCAATTAACCAATAAAAAGCTCCCTTTCAGTAGAAGGCGTGTCCAGCCAATGAGAAATAATATTTGCGTCCTTGAGTCTCGCATGCAATCTTAACTCGAGCTCTTCCGGGCCTTATAATTCGAAACGATTCATTCATGCGCCGGAATTCGTAGCGTCAGCTTAAGAGAGCAGCTATTAATTAGGCCGTGACAGATGGCAATTTAACTGCGGTGCAACATTAATCATTATTAAGTAATGTAAATTTATACTCAACTAATTTAGACGCAAACAGACGTAAATGCTGAAGAATTCGATTATACTCTGACATTCAAAATTACGAAGCTCATTAAATTCTGGTGTGATCACTCATCAACATTTTCCCCCGTAAGAATCTCTTCGCCATCAGCTATGATTACGTAGTTGGTCTTCAAAATTGATGAATGTGTATAAGATTTCCGTACCGTGCTTAATAAGCACGGTACGGAAACCAATACGGTATACCCATGTATATAAGCATTGCTTATATAGGATTTAACTAGGTAGCTGTACTTTTATATGCACTACTGCTCAACTTTAAAAGTTAATCTACATGGTTCTGCATAAAGTATAAGAAAGAAAATGTTATTAAATTTAATTAATCTGAGAATATACCAGTTGCTTCAAAAACTGATTAATATCCTTGTTGACTGATTAGAGAGCTTATTAACAGACCAATTAACAGTATCGTTGTCTGATTAGCAGACTAATTGACGGTCTTATTGACTGCTTAACGATTAATTATCAGACTGGTTAACGATTAATTAACAAGTTGATTAACGTCTAATTAACAGACTGGTTAACGATTAATTAACAGACCGGTTAGTAGGCCCGGGCGATGTACTGATGCATCGTGCAAAACCGGTGTGAAGCCGACATCGTCACACCAGTTTCGTAATTTTGAAATCAGCGATACATCGTGATTTCACAGTGTCAGACCGCAGATTTCGATCTTCCTTGTGCGCATGCGCGGTTTTAGGATATCGTCTCATCGCTTGGTTTGGACGGTTTCCCAGTTTCACACCGTGAAAAACCATGCATGCGCACAAAGAAACATCGGAACCGGCGGCGTGACATCGTCAAACCATACACGCTTAGAAACTCGCGTTGCACCTTCCAAAATGGTGTACTGCGCATGCCCACGGACTTCAGATATTTCTGTACGTTTCCTTAGGAGATGATATAAGAATTGAGGAAACGTTGTATTTCGACAAATTACAAAATACACAGACCAAGCCGTATCGGAAAAGGGACCCGGGGGCCCCCATCCTTTTTCTAGACTGCTATTGAGGCTAGGATTACGATATTACGTAGTCAGAGATTGTACGTGAGGGCACTTGCAATGCCGCATGTTAGATCCGTTTCTGGTGGCCGGAGCCCCCATCCTTTATCTAGACTATTATCGAGGTTACAATTACGATATTATATAATCAGAGATTGTACTGAGGGCACTTGCAATGTTGCATTTCAGGGCCGTGTAGTGGGGGAGCCACCCCCGTCCTTTTTCTAGGCTGCTATTGGAGCTACGACTAATATTCCGTATTCAGAGAGTGTACGTGAGGGCACTTGAAATGCCTCATATCAGGGCCGTGTAGAGTGGGGGCCGGAGTCCCCATTTTCCTGATTATAATTTCGTAGATGTAATTACCAATTGCGGTTTCTACATTTATAGATTTGGTTATCGTTCTATGACGGATTGCAGAACGATGGAGCGGTGATAGACTCCATAATATCACCGATAACGCCGATGTCATTTTTGTTAGGGAGGTACGTTTCCTTCTGCTTACCGCGTCCATAGTTAACATCGTGATGTATCGCGATGTTAGACTGACGATATATCACAATGTCAAAAACGTAGCATCGTCCAGGCCTATTGGTTAGAAATTAATTAACGAACTGGTTAACGACTACTTATCAGACTGATTAACGACTTATTAACAGACTGATTAACGACTCACTAACAGATTGATTAACGACTCACTAACAGACTGATTAACGACTCACTAACAGACTGATTAACAACTCATTAACAGACTTTTTTATTAATTGGAAACTAATTAACATACTCATTAACGACTAAATAAAAATCTTATTGACTGAGAAACCACTCAGTCAAATGATTAGCACAGATGGATTAATAGTCTCGTTAACAAGTCACAGTTAATAATTAACGGTTGTAATTAAACAGTTAATAATTCACGGTGTCGGGCATGATTTAAAGTATAGGAAAGGAAATACTATTAAATTTAATTAATATAAGAATATATCAATTTCCTCTAAAACTAATTAATACCCTTATTGACTGATTGGCAGACTTGTTAACTGACCAGCTAACAGTCTCGTTGGCAGATTAGCAGACAAATTGACAGTCTTATTTACTGATTAACTGATTATTAGACATATTAGCTACTTATTAACAGACTGATTAACAGTCAACAACAACTAATTAAAAGACTCGTTAACTGATCAACCATCTCGTTTTGTAACACATATTAACACATTTAATATGATTAACAGATTAATTAATAGTTTCTTCAACAGATTAATAATTTATAAAGTCGTACATTATTCACAGTATAAAAAAAGAAATGTGATTAAATTTAATTAATATGAATATATACAAACTACTTTAAAAATAGATTAACTGTCTCTTTGACTGAATAACAGACTAATTAAAAGTTCGCCGGCTAATTAGCAGGCTGATAAATAGTCTTCTTGATTGACTAACGCAGCCTAATTAACAGTCTCTTTGGCTGGTCAATAAATAATCTTTTTAAAAGATTTACAGCTCCATTGATTGGTTGATTGTCAGCAAGCAAGTGGTTTTCAATTCACAAATTTTAAAGCCATGGGACACTTTACGAATTCCTCGTGATGCATCACACCTCACACGCAATAAAATTTTTCAAAATTATAAAAAGATATCCCCCAAAATAAAAATTATAGTAGAACCTGCCTAAAGCGACCACCTTTCGGACTGGACTGCGATTATTAGCATCATTGGCACATCCAAGTGGGAGTTTTAGGGGTTAAAACCCCAAATCTGACATTGAAAAAAAAAAGGGGGGGAAAATCGTGGTTTCAGTTAGTGAAAATTCTTTACTTTCCTGCAATTTTTTTTTAATTTATTCCTATTCTCTGCCCTATTTACATATTTCAATTTCAATCAAATAGTAGCAAATCTAAAACCTTGTTCATACCACAGTTAGAAAAAAAAAAGTAATATTGGTATCAAAATGCGTCACAATATTGTCTTATGATCCAGGATTTGGCAAATGATGAACGTATACGTCATAAAATGTTTGCGCCTGACACCTTACAAGTCACTTGATGTTGGCTATGTCCCATAGCTATGTACATGCGATTTTTAAGCATAACATTCATTGCACATGCGCATTCATATTTCTGCTATGGATACAGGGGGCAGACGCTAGTCTAGAACATTCCAGTCGGGCGGGACAGTTCGGAAACCACTCTAGTTGAAACTAAATGTTACGTTGTTTTCGGAATTTTCGTGCTTTGTTTAGGTATAGAGCTAGGATGGGTGATTCACTCCACAATCACCTAAATATCTGTAATAGAAATGCCATGTATACGAGTTCGAAAATACAAAACGAGATCATTGAATCATGTAATCTTCTTATCCGAAATCAACTTGTCAATCAAAGTAAGTTTTCCACAATCTTAGCTAAAGAAACAACGGACATATCTACTGAAGAAAAGTTGACACTATGCTTACGTACAAGTATGTTTTATAGAGGAATGTGTTCTTACAAGTTGTGATCGTAAAAAGTTTGAGTGGGAAAAACATTGCTGAATAAATTAATAATAATTTATTCAGAAATTAATAAAGCAATTAATTTCATTATTTATAATTCAGTCATTAATTTAATTAATTGATAATTAATGAATTGACTTCATGCGGTGGACTTAACTAAACGTCGAGACCAGGTATACGACGGCGCGTCAGCAATGTACGATAAATTTAAAGGTGTTAGCACAAAAATTCAGGAAATTTATTCCACGGCTTTATACATACACTGTGCATCCAATTCCCTCAATCTCACAGTGACAAATTCATGTGAAGTTACTGTTAGAGAATACTGTAATAATTTGAGTATTTGCGTCAATAACAATTTGCATATTTACGTCACAGTATGGTGTAGTTTTTTGTTTTTTGTTTTTTTTGCGGTCTTGTATCAGGTCCCATATTTTTTTTGACTGCAGTTTGTTCACTTCTTGTTGGGATGGTTCTTGCGTAAAGAGCAAGACAAACACGTTAATGTTTTTTTTTTTATCATTTAAAAGCTTGTAGTCCAATAAAGTTTCAAGATGAAACTAAGCAAGAAGTCTCTAATTCATTTTGTCATTTAAAGCTTCAATTAATTTTAAAAGACGTCTACTTCCGACAAAAGTTACATATATTTGAAATTGTTTTGAAACAGTTAATAGCTTAAACGTCTTTTTTTTTCCTACGCCGAAAAGGCAAAATGAATTACAAACGTCAATTGCGAAAAATTGTCCAGAAGTCAAAAGAGAAAAATTGAAAAGGTTGCGTTCAACTCGTTGGACTGAAAAATATAATTCCATAGCAGCTGTTGTTGATCCTTTTCCCGCGATTAGGAATGCCTTGGAAAACATGGGCGATTGGCATGAAATTTCTTCAACTGTTAATCAGCTAATTTGCGTAATTAAACAAGATACCTTCATCATATCATCTTTAGTACTGCATAAGGTATTCACCTTAACGTATTATCTCTGTAAGCTTTTACAGACTTGTAACTTAGATTTAGGGGACAAGCAATACAATTCGCAGAAGATACCATTGAAGAGTTGAAAGAATTAAGAAACTTTGCCGATATTTCCTTTCGCAACATTTTTGAAAAAGCAGAAAGCATTTCTAATGAATATGGATTCATTGTGAAACTGCCTCGAATAACTACCCGTCAAACGTAACGTTTAAATGTAAATTGCACAACTCCAGACTTACACCATCGAATATCTACATCCATACGATTTTTAGATATATTTATTAGTTCACTTATATATAGGTTTCTAAGACACACATTTATCAAGTTTATATCAGTATATATATGTATCAAGTTTTATATCGATATTATCAAGTTTTAAAGTACTGTTTCCAGCGAATCCAACTAATCAGCTTTCAGAAATGGAAATTCAAAACTTTAAGACATTCACCGAGTTTTACATCAACGATATGGTCAGTAGTCCTGAAGAATTCTCTGCAGAAGTGAATTTGTGATATAGACAGATTTTCGGTGTTGAAAAATACGATGGCCAATTGATGATTTGAATAGACTGAGACTACGCCAAGATAATGCCTTACCAAATATAAAAGCCATATTGCATTTATTGGCAACACAACATATGACAGTGAAAGGTCTTTTTTCGACCTTACGACGACTCAAAACTTAACTTAGCAATACTATGGGCGAAAGGAGACTGAATGGCTTAGCTCTTTTAAATATTCATAATGAATATGCGCTATCCGCCGAAAATATATTAAATAAACTATTAAAGAAATCATGAAGATTTGACTTGAAACTAGCATAAATATGTTAATTTTAGGAAGTCCTTTATGTGATTAATCAGATAATTTTATATTAGATAATAAGTGAAATTAAAAATTAAAAAAAAGAACATCGTTGCATTATTCATAAATTCGAATTTTCGTATAAGTAACTTACCCCTTGTAACTTAAGAATGAAACCACCTGAAAAAAAATTTGAATGCGCCACTGGTTACCATAAACAAGTAGTCACTATATACGACTGGCTGTGGTATACGCATCACTAAGTCTCTTTCAGTTCTCGCTTATAAAACTATACCTTTATAAAACTATACCTAAATATACCTTTACAAATTGACCACATGACTCAGGTGGTCAATTTGTAAAGGTGATCGCTTTACCAGGTTCCATTGAATTATCTTTTTAGGTATTCATAAACGAGCGGACGATTTCTAAGTCCGTTATATTATTTTTTCATCTTTCGTCCGAAGAAGAACTTAAAGATAAATTGTTAACTTATTTACTAGAACTTTTAGTCAATTAGCAGTTCAGTCAGTTAACAGTTCACATAAAATCATACAAAATTTAGTTATAATTATTAATACAAAATTTAGTTATATATTTATATATATTTGTTATATAAATCTACAGCCAAATCTCAACGACCCTCAGAGTTCATATACATCTCAAATATACACAAATCAAACCCCTCTAACTCTCCCAACATTGGCATATACGATTATATTTATCGAAATCCCAGAAACCAAGACATTTTGTCTCTTATTTAAATCATTGTCCTCATCATCAACTGGATAATAACCATGGAATTAAAAAATATTCTCTCTTCTTCTTTTCCTTCTATTTTCATTTACATTCCATCTTTTTTTTTTTAAAAGGAAACAGAATCTGAACAGTCGCAATCTTTAATTTATTTCCAAAATATTTTGTAACGATATTTTGTATATTTAATTTGAAGAAAAAAAAAACATTTTTAGAATACCTTCGGGAAAAAATACCAGCGATCTCCTTATTGCTAACACTAATGGTATTCTCTGGTTTGCAGTTGTTTCGGCGATGTAAAAATCTGAAATTAATACTTTTTCCAGAGCTTTAATTCAATAATGGAAATAAAATTTTCATTTTTCTTCTTACTGAAAAATGTAAAATGCACTCTTAGCTTTTTTCGCTTGATTACAGCATGCTAGAGATGTTTTTATTGCCTTTTCACTAATGCGATTTTTTTATTCTATTTTCATTAATGAAATTTTTATACGATGCCTTTCCTCCCTCTTCAGGTTTCAGAACTAATTTAAATTAGTTTTCTTCTCAATTTAGCGATTGTTCCATGGCCATTTTTTGATAGTAATGCTGCCAGAGTGGATAAAAACATGAAATTCGTATTAAATTCTCTTTTTCAAAATTTCTTAAACCATGCTAAATTTTTTCTGCCGCCATTTGCTCGATTCATTGAAAAATGAGCCCAACTGACTTTGTAACTTCTCTGCTTAACGCAAAGTGAGATGTGGTTAAAAAACAAAGTGCATTCCAATGAAAAATTATAAAATTATTTTTTTTAGGAATTCGCATTAAACGGTATTGAGAACTTTTTTTTTTTTTTTTTGATGACGGAGCAAATGGCATCTATTAGCACTAAGACTCCAAAAAAAGAGAACTGGCGCATATCCGCCATTTTTTTGCATTCATATCACGTAATTATGGTTGCAAATTGTATTTATTGGCGACATTTTAAAAGTTGCGCCAATGTTTACATTCGTCGAATAATCGCGGATTGTTAATTATTTTTATGCCAAAATAGCGATCATTGCACCAAACCGGAAAACTTTCATCGCCAATGTAAATAAAAACCGGAAGTGTGTAAGAAAATGCCGGCTGATGCGTCGGCCTGTAATTCTAGAGGCTCTAATTAACATAACTGGGATGAAATTGGAATTCTGAGATTGATTCCCACATAATTTTTAGCTTTGATGTTTGTTTTTACGGTGCAAGGAATGCGCAAGCCATGCTTCGCCGGAACATGTTTTCTAAATAATTAAGTTTTCTAAATAATTTGATCCTTAGCTGACAAGGGAACTAACCCCCGGACTACGACGAGCAGGAACACGACAGGCATCCCGCGATACCACTAGGGGTCGAATCCATGTTAAAGACACGATAGACTAACATGTTAAGCCTACGCCATCGCAAACTCGCATTTATTGAAAAGAATACGAAACGACTGAGACGCAAACCCAGAACCTTTCGATTACATAGCGAATGCTCTACCGATTGAGCTATGTTCTACTGCAGAGATCAGCAACTTTTTAGGGGCATTGTGCCAAAGTAATGCTGCAGGGTCATTCCACGTGCTGATCATCAGATTATGATTATTTATGTTATCATCCACTTACCAATACAATTTAAGTAGATATTTTGGTATTTCCAAATTCATTAAAAAGGTTGCTTTTTTTAAAAAAAAAAAGGTTGCTTGGTTGGCCAAGTTTTTATGGCGCAAGAACAGTAAGGGCCATCCTGCTCCAAGTAAGGCATTTGCTTGAAAATATTATTGTACATGTAACATATGATTTACGAATGTTTAAGAATGAAGCGCAAACAGTGCGATCTTTTTGCTGTATGAAACCATATCGACCAATGGTTTTGAAACAACGAATATTTATTTTTTGTTCTTTTATAATAGATGTTCTTGCTCACAAAACTAACCTTATGGCAAGCCAACTGAAATGATAGTAGATAGGTTGCATAGGCGTACGCATAAAGTTCATAAGGGGGTTATAGGCTCAATGGGGGGTTACAGAGATACAACTCGCATATTCCTATGTTAAATATACAAAATTTCACCGCAATGGGGGGGTCACAACCCCCATCAACACCCCCTGCGTACGCCAGTGATAGATTGGTATGAGAAGAAAATGGAGTTTTGGATAAAATCAGAAGAAATGGAACGAAAGGCTCGCTCAATGTTCGAGAAGTCGCAGTCAATGTGACCGCAAAAAAAAATTACGGTTTGGTACATTTTCCATCACAAAATAGCTAATAACATTCGTATTTAAAAGGTGTGAAAGCAGAAATGGAGGAAAATAAAAAGTAAAGAATTAGTGAAGTGTGGATCCCCCAGTTGTTAAAAGATAAGGCGAGTTAACTTATTGAACAACATATTTTCGAGCTTATCACTATGACCACTAAAGGTCTCTGTACCTAAAACTAAAGACTAAACTTTTGTGTTTTCTGTGAACCCAGACAAAACAAAGAATTTTCTTTTATAAAAGATCCAGGGAACTGGGTATAAAGAATGAAAATCTTGAAGAATTGAATACCAAAAACATTGTCCTTATATTTTCATACGTGTATTTTCCCCACGAACAAAAATATTAGGGGTTCGAGGAACCCACAACAAAATTATTGAGGGTTCAAAAAATGTCTCGAACTCGCGAAGTTGTCGCCACTGGACATCTTCCTCTTTTCATAGGGACGTCCCCTCTCCCACTTCTGTTCGGACTGTCACATCGCACTTACTTTCCGGTTGAGTTGATTTTATTTATTAGCAGGCTCGGAAATGGGACTCGGGGACGATGTACCGTTACAGATTGACAGAGCATCAAAGTGGCAACCTGAAGAACGTTGGTTCAAGACCAGCATCGAACATGCTCCTTTTCTATTCTACATTATTTATTGTTTATTTATTATATTACATATTTGTTATTTCCTTTCCGAATTTAAACAGGACAAGAGGTCTTCCAACTTGTGCCAGTTCACAATAATAATTTATTTCATATCCTCTAAATCAAAATCACCTATATGTATATGTATTAAAGATTGTTGTAATTTCATTCAGTTAAAATAATATTTATTAAAACATTAAATATTTAAGTTAATTCGTTAATACATGACAAAAAATAAATTAATTAAATACAACGTTAAAAGAATTTAGTACGCATTTTTGGCGGAGCCTCCGAAAATGACGTGTGCACACTTTAATGGTAAACAGACGTCTGATTTGGTTTTAGAATTCGGATGACAATTACACACACTGTTGCCAAATATAAAGAATGAAATTACAATTATACAATATAT